>JAGXJF010001375.1:0-301069 GCA_019208055.1 Stipa capillata | reverse complement strand
GAGCCGACCTATTCACCCCCCCCCTCTAGTCGACTCCTGATATCCCTTTCATAGGTGATGGGACGAACATGAGAAGGAAGGGGAACAAGATCCCAAGTGCTAGTACACTCGAAAGCAGCAATCTCCTCAACCATGGCAAGCTACCACTCAGGATGAGTAATAGCATCCCGATAGGAGATAGGCTTGTGAGTAGTTGCTCCAGCAAAACCATAGCGATCAGGAGGCTGAAGAGACTAACAGTCACGAAGAGCGTAGCGAATAGATGGCTCAGCAGAGGAAGGTGGGTCATCAGGAGAAGATGGCGCACCAGGAGAAGATGGCTCATTAGGAGAATGCTCAATACGATGTTGACGGGTGTAGAAGTGAGGATAGGAAGGAATAAGAGGAGGAGCTAGAGGAGCCAGCAGAGATGAAGCAAGCGATGACAATGGCAAAGAGGCCATAGCGGGAACATTGGAGGGCTAAGTGGTACAAGTGGATGAGGGTAAGACAGTGATGGGTGTGTCGGGAAAAGTCAGAAAAGATAAAGGCTCAACAGAGGAAACCGAAGGAAAGGCAGGACGCAGGTAGAACGGACGTGACTCATCAAAAGTCACATTCCAAGAAATCTGCATCCGACGACCAACAAGATCCCAGCATCGATAGCCCTTGTGCTCGGCACTATATGTCGGGACCCAAAATCCATAACAGAGAGTCTTAAGTGAAAACACCCGCTAAGTCGAAATGTCAACCCCGACCTCAACCCTGGGTATCAATTCCAAGAGGAGTGGGGTGATATGGCTTCAATAACATACACACACGGCACATGAGGCAGGCGAAAATAACTAGATTTCACAGCAGTAACTCTACGACTGAAACTGCAATATTATAAGTTCTTGAAACTTAACAACATATATTCACATAAGGAATCCGAAGATCCAACTACACAGCGGAAGAATATATATATGGCTGCGAAGCCAAAAAGGTCAGGCCAAAAGTGGCAGCAGAACAAACCAAACCGCCAAACCCCGGGGGCAGGACCACTGTCTGGGATTTCCAGTGACTAGTCGTCGTTGGTATCGATCTCTAGGTAGAAACCACCCTCAGGAGGGGTAGTTTCCTCTGCAACAAAAATGTCAACAATAGCAGGGTGAGTACAAAAATTGTACTCAGCAAGACTTACAGTGGAAAAATTAGTACTAGATGTGACAGGTATCAATAAAGGGGTAATTGTGGACTATTTTGCGGAAAACTAATTTTCTTTTAACAATACAGATTAAGTAGGTGAAAATCGACTACCAGAATACTTTTCAAAAGGGGTGAGTCGAACACTTCACGATCATTCCTTACTGCAGATCACCACACCTTAGATACCCCGACTCTTCCTCAACCACCCTGGGAGGAAGTAGTCGCTAACACCACAGCCTTAGAGTTGGCAAGTTTTAAGGTATTGTTGCAGTTGTCTAATTCGACGCAGGTAATCACCAAGTTGTCTATAACCGCAGACATGGCTGTTCAAACAGTTCGAACGTACACGCATCAACCGACTCCTAATGCCAATGCAATTCACACACTTCACGAGGTGTGCTGGCGGAGGGTGATTGAACACGACCTTTATAATGCTTTCGACCTAGGTATGAACCACCCTTACGGGCCAATCCATGTACATCAGTCCGGCCGTAACTACGACACGGTCCCATAAGTTGTAGCAGGTGATACATCCCCGGACTCGAACCGTGTGTCCCCTTACACCTATTGAAGCACACCACCACATCATTTTTCACTCACCCAGTGAACGGAAACGGCAAACTATGCAGCTCATACTCTAAGTCTAAGCAAATTATTTAGTCGTGGGTGGTCCATTATCCTACCCATGTAGAAGTACGCAAACCTTGGGTCAATGTACGTCAGGAACCGGTGCTTGCGGGAAAACGAGACAACCCACCATGCTCCCAGCCATGGCCTCTCGTCTAACCCAATGAAGATTAGTCAAGTTCATTAGTTAATTCCCGGTGAACACCCACCTACCACGTAACCCATCCAATGGCGTTGATTCATCTGCCATCCCAGGAATTACGACTTTTACATGTCTAAGCATTAATAACATAGCAAGCATTACAACAGTGCACACTATACTACTCTAGATAGGTTGGGATGGTGGTGGAGTTGATTGAGGGACAAAGTAAGTTTTATGCACAGGAATAGGGTTTCTGCTTAACGGAAAATAGAATTTGAACGCATGTGATAATGAATTTGAAAACAACTAATACTTTGCAAATAGTAGATGTCTGCAATGTGATAAAAGGGGATGCTTGCCTTGTTGCTCTGCAACTAAACCCTGCTCGTGATCGAGACTATCGTTTTCTAGACCTTCCGGCTCTATCGGAGGAGAACGAAAACACCGGAAACAAGGGTACGATAGTAAATATCTAAATGCTGAACACCGGCATGAGATGCGATGCATGCCATGGCATAAAGGACATAAAATAATGACTAATGTAAGTGGAATCAATTTAATCGGAGTCCGGACGCTCAAAATATTGCGATCTGAAAATCCTCTGGCTAAACGGGAAACCCTAAATTGAGTTTTTAGTCAATTATGCTTTTTCTAGCATGCAAACATGGATGGAAATGATATATTTGAGTAGATCTCATTTTTCTGAACATTTTGATATATTATTTGCATTTTTCTGATTAAAATAAATTTTCTACGAATTTTCTAAGTTTTAATCAGTTTTAAAGCCTTTTTGTATTTTTCTCAGTAAAGGAATAAATAAAGAAATACTTTTAAATAGTAGCAGAGGCTGACAGGTGGGCCCTACTAGTCAACTTTGACCAAAATTGAGTTAGTCAATGACAAGTGGGGCCCACTTGTCATAATTCCTTATTTTATTTAATCTTTATTATCATTCGGACATAATTAAGAAGTGCATTAATTATAGTGTTAGTCATTAATTTGGGTCATTAAACGGTCGGGTTTGCATTAATTACAACGATTAGCACTAATTATGCCCGAACCGTAATTAATAGCACTAATTACAATATTAATTGAAGTTAGCCATTAATGGCATGATTAATTGGCTTAACGACCGATTAAAGGGGCATTAACGCCCTTAACCGCACCCGGTCGGGAACCCGGCCGTTGGCTCGAGCCGGCCGGCGGCGAGGTGGCCGGGAGAGGGGTGCCGGCGGAGAGGAAAGGGAGCGGCGGCGCGGGAGGATTACCGGCGATGGGAAAGCGGCGCGGCATTGCGGCTCGGGTCGGCTCCGGTGGCAAGGCCGCCGGGTGGATGGAGGCGGGGCCGAGCGGCGCGGGGAGGAGACGGCAGCCAAGGGCGGGCGAAGGCTCGGTGGCACCGAAGGAAGGGCAGAAGGAGGTCGGGGCAGTGAGGCAGGAAGGCGGGAGGGGCGGCGAAGTCGGCGAGGCGGGAAGCTCGGCCCAGGGCTTCGGCGGAGCGGGGCGGCGGGGAGCAGAGGCGCGGCGAGGCGGAGCCGGGGCGACGGGAGCGGCCGGGTGGTGAGGTCGGAGGTGGAGCAGCGAGCTACCGAGAGAGAGAAGCGAGGAAGAGGAAAGAGGCGGTCGGCCGAGGCTCAAGAAGGGAAGGAGGGCGGGACAGCCGAAGCAGGAGGTGGCGCGGCGTGGCTCGGAAGCTTGCCACCGAAGCAGGAGGTGGCACGGGAGCTGGCGATGGGGTAGACGAGGAGAGAAGGTGGCGGCGGGAGGATAGGGCAGCAGGCGGGTGGCTTAGGAGAGAAGGAAAGGGGGCGGGGTGGGCCAGGTGGGCCGGCGGGGAAGGAAGGAAATGGGCCGGGAGGAGGCCCATCCGGCCGGGGGGGTTAGAGTTAGGGTTTTTCTTTTTAATTTTCTGTTTTGAGTTTTTCTTTTGACTTTTGTTTTGATTTCTTTGCAATTCTGCTTCAATTCAATTGTAGAATTTAAATTTGACTCAAAAATTTTTAAGGCATGCTAATATGCTAATGATGCATAAACACGAATTAAGTTTTGGGGATGTTACACTATATCCCAAAAAGATACACTCAACAGACTGAGTAGTTAGTTTGGTGCGCTCATGAGGGGCGAGGAGAACGTAGCAAACATAGCCAAATGAACAAAGCCCAGAGTAGTCAGGAAGAAGACCACAAAGAGGCTCAACAGGAATCCCACCCTGAAGGGTAAAAAAGGGTTGAATGTTGACTAAATAGATGGCAGTGGACACAACCTCAGCCCAAAAGTGAGGTGGAACGGAGATAACAATCATCAATGCTCGAGCAGTCTCAAGGAGGTGGCAATGCTTTCACTCAAAAAACACCATTCTGAGCATGAGCACCAGGATAGAAAAACTGAGCGAGTGCCTTTTTCATCAAGAAAGCTATGCAGGTAACAAGAGATGTACTCACCAGCAAAGTCAGCACGAAAGACGTGGATAGGAGTGGAGAACTGGGTATGAACCATGGTGATAAACTGATAAACTGTTTATAGATGGACAAGACCTCACTACGAGAAGGCATTAAGTATATCTCAGATGTGGCGAGAAAAATCATCTATAAATATAATATAGTAGCGATGACCCTATTTCAAAACGAAGGGAGCCAGATCCCAAACATCTAAATGAAAAAGATTAAAAGGATATTGAGACACTGACTCACTATGAGGATAGGGCAATTGAACTTGTTTGCCTAGCTTACAATCCTAAAAGACCACGACAAACTAAAGATGACAAATGAGAGCCACACAAATGACCAAGATGATGATGCCACTGCTAGAAGGAACCGGTAGACGAGGCGACAGGAGCGGAGAGACTAGCGGCGGTGGCAGCAGAAGGAAGATGAAGTCAGTCAAGCGTCCAAAGACGCTGGGAGTCAAGGCATCGAGGGCTAGCACCAACCAGGGCTCCGATTGATGGTCCTGAACACAACAAGAATCAGAGTCGAGAATAAACCGACAACCAAGGTCAATAAGCTGGCCAGCAGAAATGAGCTGCACGGTAAGGTGAAGAACATGAGCAACAGAAGGAACATGAAAAGATGAATTGCTAAGAATTCCTCAACTAGAAATAGGGAGAGAAGTATCATCAACAGTAAAAACATGAACAGGAGAATCTAGAGGTCTAATGGAAGACAGGTGAAAGAATCCGGAGTCATATGAAAATGACGTTTCAAAATCAAGAAATCACGCGGAGGTACCTGCCTGTATAGAGGGTGGTCTCTCAGAACCTGCAAAATCTGTCGAGGGAGAACTTGAAGCAGCAAGCAAGCGTCGAAGTCTGGCAATCTCCTGCTTAGTAAGAGATATGGCTAAAGAAGTCGAGGTAGAAGCACCAGTGCCTGTAGAAGACCAATGTGCAAGATGCCGCTTCTTCCTGTAGCAAGCAGACTCAACGTGACTATCCTTATCGCGGTAGGAGCAGTGAAGATGGCCACCACTAGAAGAAGGGCGACCACCACCTATGGAAGCTGCAGGAGGAGGCGGTGAACTGAAGCGTGAAGTAGTCTAAGTAGTTGATGTAGCAGGTGACAAACAGCAAACACGGAGGGAAGTGGTAGTAGACTAGCACTACTCAGACGAGTCTCCTCCGCGCGTATCTCCGTAAGCGCCTCCAAGAGAGTGACAGGAGGGTGGCGTGCAAGAAGTTGAGAACTCGGGATGAAGATGAGTAAGAAACCCTTAAACTCATTGTAACTCCAGGTCAGCGCGTATTGCTAGGCAACACAGATATGAGCGACAGCCAACAGTGCGAAGAGAATCCAGCTGACACCAAATGGCAGAGCTCTTAGCGTAGAAAGCATTAACAGTGGCATCACCCTGCTGAAGAGAGTGCTCCTGACAAACCACGAACATGTACAGGGCATCACCAGAGGGCTCATAGCGCTGACGAAGATGAGTCTACATCTAGAATGCCGAAGAGAGTCCCACAATCTCATAAGAGAACTGAGACTGGATACTGGCGATGAGAACAACAATAGTACAGGCATCATCATCAAACCACTGAGTGTAGACAGTCAGCTGATCCTGGTATGAATCCAGAGCCTCCTGGTAAATGGAGGTAGCAAGCAGCATTAGCAAGACTGGCAGCATCAACAGAGGCCTTGTCGGCGAATGAAGACAGCGAGATAGATGCAGGTTTTGTTGGAGAAGGGCAAGGCAGACAGGTGACATCACCGGAGAGAATGCCCCATAGACGAAGACCACACATGTGGATACGCATGTGTAAGACAAAATCGATGTAATTAGTACCATCGAAAATGACCGAGCAACAAGGAAGAAAAAGGGTACCCGACAACATAGTCCCTATTTTTTTTCTTGTACTCACATACATAATATTCGGTACACATAGTTTGGTACAATCAGGTAGAGAATGGTAAAATAACTAAGTAGAGCAGATAACAGATATGGGAAGGAACATGATTATTAGTCATCTGACCACCTGCATGGGCGATTGCTAATCATTTTCGTCGTACACGCTCTCATCGTCGAATGTTGTCCAACGGCCGTGCTCTTCCATCGGATCTATGTAGTCATAGGCACAGAGATCTGTGTCGTCGTTAGGCTCGTTGTCATCATTGTAAGGGTATCTGTCGATTGTGTCTATATGTGTTCTTCAGACAGGATGCTGGGGCGGTCGAGACGCCGCTCAGGAGTGAAGTTCTCTTCGGCTATCTTCTGAAGTCGGCAACGTACCGTGGTCATACACTTCAGCGTGGAGTCCAACCCCTTGCTAACCTCTTTCGCATTTTTTTTCCTTTCTGTTTCAAGCATTTGTTCTATGGCCATCTTCAGCCTATGGTAGTGGTAGTCCTCGATTTATATCTTCTGGCAAGTCTCCATGTATCGCATAGCCTATACTGCCGTGCTTTTTGCTGCTGCTTCTAAATCAGACGCTGGATTGCCCGCCAACACAACCTCACCCGAGTCCTTATCAATTCAATCCAAGGACGGATAGAAAGCTACTCTGACGAACAGCTATTCATGGTAGGCTTTTTGTTGACGGTATATCGGTGAAGAGCCAGGCTGTATTTACAACAGCGCCTAGCATCATTTTTGCTAGAATCTTCACTGTCTGCATAGCTGGGCCTGCATGAATCACCCAAATTTATGCAGCTTGTTCAACACGGATAGCTAATGCAGAAAGAAGTATTTACGTGTGCGCGCCTAGCTTAAACCACAGAGAGCGAGTGCTACTGATTCCGTGAGTTCTTGTCACTAAATCAGACTATCTTCTATGCGAAAAGAGATATGTGACCTGACACTTTGCTGTGATGGTACAGTCAAACAATATGGAAGCCCAGATAGATGATCCATGCTTACATAAACCACCGTACCTCATCTAGTAAACACGAACAACTAAACAAAACTCTCATCTCCTAAGTATACATCTAAAAGATAGACCTAGTAAAATCGTGTCTAGTATAACAAAAGTAAGACAGATCAAGGTAGCGACCACGGATTCCGGACTCCAACAGACAAATGGAAGAAGCTCTATCACACAAACAAAATCAGCCATCACCTTAGAAACCCAGTCCGTAACAGAGCACTCAATGCCGAATATTTGGGGAAAATGATTTGCCCTTAACAGAGCAGCGAACAACACACGAATCTGACCGGTCCAAGCTAAATCTGCAGAAAAGCAGATCAACATTCGGTGATAAGCAGGACGCAGAGGAGAAAAGAAACATGAGGCCAGGAAGAGGAAGCGCCTGTGGAAACCCGAACCGTAGCAGCAACAGAAGTTTGTGGTTGTAGAAATCGAGAAAACGAACCAATCTGCGCAAACCTGTGGAAAGAAAGAGAGATTTTTGAGAGAAGATCTGAACCAAGAACAAGACCCTAGGTTCGTTAGACCGCTGAGCTCACCTCAGCCCAATCCAAGCAGGGAAACGAAGGATGCCATGGGGATCAGGACGAAGAACGAACGAAGAAGGCAAATCGAACCAACGAAGCAGGAGTGCAAGCAAACACAACAGGCAAGAAATCTGAGCGTGCCGAAGTGAGACAGAGGAAAAAGTGAAGGGGAGGGCAGTATATAGCACGCGGTTTGTGCAGCGTCGGTGCGGCCATAGCTAGCGGGCGGCCTCTCCTAGCCTGCGCCGTCTCCTGTAGAATCGTACCCGCGGACGGACCGCGTCCGCCAAGCTCAGGCGGCGCCGCTCCACTCCCCAACGCATCGCAGAACCAGCTTTGAACAACCGAGCAAGGAATTGATATCACCTGCCCCAAGCCCCGTTGTGGTGTACCCGGCGGCGAAGCACGGCAGGCCATGAAGGCGCTCCGGTTCCATCAGGTGTGAACACGCATCAAGTCAAATGGAGACGGGTGATGGACATGAGCATCCGTGGCATGAACGGTCAGATCACACGAAAAAACGAATCGAACGCTCGATGTAGCACCCCTGCCCTTGCACTTCTTCCCCGCTTGGTAGCCTTTACTAATTTGTGCTTGTATGCTGTTCTTCATAGACCTAAAGTACATGACATCCTACTATGTGAGCGACGATGGTGATGGAGGCCTGGTCGACATCGCTGGATGATGTTGTGGTCGTTCTTCGCATCAGCCTGCCGGCCGACAACAGCTATAGGACCCAAACGGCCGACATGCTTAGTGGAACAGAAATGACCTAGATAGGGATGGCAACGAGGCCATTCCTCGATCCCCACCCAATTAGTAAAGGTTACCAAGCGGGGAAGAAGTGCAAGAGCAGGGGTGCTACGTCGATGGTGTATTTCTAGAGCGTTCGATTCGTTTCTTCGTGTGATCTGACCGTTCATGCCACGGATGCTCATGTCCATCACCCGTCTCCATTTGACATGATTTACGCCCCGCCTCTCTCCCTGTCCGTTTTTTAAAGGCGCTGCTTGCGTGTTCATACCTGATGGAACCGGAGCGCCTTCGTGGCCTGCCGTGCTTCGTACACCTCAACGGGGCTTGGGCAGGTGATATCAATTCCTTGCTCCGTTGTTCAAAGCTGGTTCTGCGATGCGTTGCAAGTTATTTACAGCTAAATACATCATTTACAGTAATATATCATCCCGAAAATAGATCATTTGCGCTAATTCAGCTTGAAAATCGGTCACTTATAACTAAACAGGTATAAAAAGAGGTGATCAACATTAAATCATGATATAAACAGGCTCTCATAACCCTCCGAGCATTTTAGACACTTCCTCACTCGGTTAGTCAGCCAGGCCAACAAAACACCAGGTTACGAAATGACCCTCCTACAACACGCACACCAGCTTCCTACAACCAGCAGCTTTCTCAGTACAGTAGCTGCTCCGTAGAAGCCACGTCCCAAACAAATAGGACTACAGTAGCCCCACACGTACATATGTGACACTATTATTTTGAATTACACAAAGAATGTTTTTTGGTAGGGAGTATGTGAGCTAGGGCCCACACGTACATATGTGACATTATTGACTGAATAACATTCATTATATGACATCTATTTCCAATTTTTCTTTCAGCATATGCCATTGTCATGACCATTTGCCCCTTCGGTATTTATTTATTCATGGTCAGAACACAGGCGTAAAATAAAATGGTCACGGCAAAGACATACTGTGAAGAAACTAAAATTTAGAAATGGATGATAGAGAATGAATGTAGAGTTATTCAGAAATGAGATGTTTTTTGTTGGTAAATAAGAAATTTTCTCTTAAAGAAAGGGTGAAATTTCCCTTGTTGAGAAAGCATGGCAGCAGGGTAACAACGTACGAACAGATTGATGTATCAGAACCAACCATATATCCTATTATCCTGCCAGGCGCCAGCGTGGATGTTTCTCTGTTCTAACCTTGACGTTTCAAAAGCTTCCTGAGACTTCTCAGTTCATTAGTCTCAAGTCTCAGCTCCAAACTCAACGTCCTCGATGTGCTCCAGTGTTTCAGAGCCACACAGGTCCAGCTAGCAACTGGAGGTAAGGTATCATTCAGCTGCGAAATCCTCCAGTTGCTTCAAAAGTAGGGAGTCGAGGTATATCCCCAGCCATCAGGATTTAATTTCCAGCACCGTCAAGTGATTTTTTTTCTTGTTCTTTTTGTCATGTAAAGATCACAGGTTCCTTCTCTAAATACATTCACAATATAGCATATTATCAACAAAAACATGATCCAGCTATTACAAGCCACCTTCAATCAAAGAATGAATATAATCGTGCCAAATCGAAAGTACAATACCAGGCCATTGTGTAAGAAAGCCTCCTTTCCATCGGCAATCTTGGAAGCAGGCAGGCAATGCTCTAACACCACCCTTTTCCTGTACAAGAAGTTCGGAGATCTGATTCGTGGTTCCAGTAAGGTTACTGGGTTGCAGGCTGAATAAATGACAGATTCAAGATGTCCCTTGTCCGTCTCACATCAACTCATGCCATGCTTCTTCTCCGTGAGTGGTCTGTAGTAATTGGCTTCGAAATTGGAGAATGGTCCATCCCAGCAAAGCTTTTGGGTTCAGCAAGCCTCTTCAGTCGCTCACCCAATGGTTCGGTTGTCCCGCCTTTCTCTTTCTTCACAACAGTAAATGATGGAACTGATTTACTCAGGCCATTGGTATGCTCTCTGTTTGCTTTTGGAGAATCCTTTCCACTTCGTGTAGCGATTCTCTTTTGCCTCTCTAATTTAAGCCTCTCCAGTCGCTTCATTTGTTCTTCTTCCTGGAAGTGAGACAAGTCACCCAGAAGTTAAATATACAGATTGAACAACCACAAAAAGTAACAATTTGAGTTAGAACAGGACCTGAGAACAAGCAAAGTTTGAGAAATGAAATTAAAAAAAAACTTGATTGATTGGACTTACAATAAGCATAACTAGATGAAGGAAACAGGTTGTTAAATTACACAATTCATACTGTACAGTAATTCTGAACATAGGATATGTGTTCTTTTTTCTGGAGGTAGATTACGGTATACGTAAAGTTAATATGATTTTTGCATACTGCAAGACCAATATAGTGCTCAAGTAACTGAAATTCTAACTGACTCTCTACTTGTCATTGCCAATCATTCTAAAAAACTACAGGAAATTGTCTTCATTCAATTGTATTTGGACTCAGATAGGATTTATAACAATGAAAAAAACAGGGGAAAGGATAGTAAAAGTAAATGTCAACAGGCCAGAGATACAGATAATACCCTACATTTATATCATATAGAAGAGAGGTTTCAACTTTTAGACAAATCCAATGGAGAGAAGAGGAAAAAGGATAAATATGCCAGTACCTGCTCTTTCTTCAGTTTCAGCAGGTCTGCTTTATATGCTCGCAGGCTTTGTGCGCGTTTTTGTGCATCATTTAGTGGGGTCTTTGGAGCTGAAAGTCTCCTCAGTAAGGCATCTTTCTTTCTTTTATCCAAACTATCCTTGGCATTCCTTAGCTTCTGTTTCTCTGGCTTCTTTACATCACCATCAACACTATGTGAGACATCCTCTTCATTTGCGTCTTCAACCTTGACAATGGTCTGGACCTGCATGTGGCTATCATAGTCCATTGCCGGATCATATCCAAATGAAGCATCTTCAAATCCACGCTCTGGCATCAATTGATCTGGCTCATAGAAAAGCTGAGTTTCAGACTTCCTATCTGATGTTTTCTGAACACTATAAGGAAGCTCAACATCTATGTCAATAGCAGTTCGGCTTTCTGGTCCAAGATTATTATGTGAGTCAGATCTAACAGGAATCATGAAGGACTCATCAGCCACACCATACCCATTCTTGTCCACCTGAGTGGGACTCCTATACCTGGCCTCTGCAAGAGGATCCAACGAAGTCCTCCTGTCCATTGGCCTTCCCTGACCATAAAGCATGAAGTCTTCACTTGTCCCTCTCCTGTATGCCCCACCACCAGCTTCTATCTCCTTCATTTCACCATCCATGTAGCTTCTCCCTTCCCCAGACATCACTAGTTCATCATTGGATAGAGCCCGAATAGCTCTAGTCCTCCCACTGGCTGAATCAAAGCCTAATGCCCTCCGTTCATGGAAATCACCAGAATCTCGCCCAGCTAAAAGAATAGGATCAGCAGTGTTTACATTATTTCTTCTACTTGATGGTGGCTCTTTTTCACCAGAAAATAGGTCTGCATCATTAGATCTTGTTTTCTCTTCTGCTCTTAGCAAGAAATTTTGGAATGAACTCCAGTTTCCTTGGTCAGCGTCTTGACCATACGATGCTTCATCCTTGATATACTCGTCTCCAGAGCCTGTAGTAGTTTTCCTGCCACCGTTTTTCTTTGAACTTAAGCTCTTATGCTTCCCTTCTCTTGATTTAGTGTGTGAATCGGCACTGTCCTCAGACCCAGCATCAGAACTCAATTGTGACTCACTCTCTGATGAATAATGCTTTTTTGATGTTACATTTACATTCCGGATAACAACTACACTAGGTTTTTTCTTCCCTGACCGGTTACCCTTTTTATGTGACTTGCGGCCGTGAGAACTCCCTCTTCCTGAACTGCTATGATCACTTCCATCCTCCAGTGTTTCTGAGTCTTTACTATCCGATGAGTGCTTCCTCGATGACTTCCTTCCCGAGTAGTGATGCCTAGGATCATCCACAGGAGGATATGGAGGGTAGTATGGATTCACTCCAGGATAGTATGGCATGCCTTGCATAGGATAAGGTGGGTAAACAGCTGCACCAGATGGATGATGCATTGGCCATGGGGGATATGCTGCCTGATATCCTACCTGCTGAGCAGATTTCTGATCTGTAAAGTAAAAAAGGAAAATAATTATAAGCACCAATGACCTTATAATAAAAACAGCCACATTGAAATCAACATGAACTAACTACATGTTTACACAATACTTGAAGGTTAAGATCTCTTATTGTTTGAAAAGGAAATTGTGTTAGTGCATCAGCAGACACCATTAAATTAAGAACAAGATTGATTAACATTGTAGAATAAGAGGAAACTTATAATACATTTCATCATTGAAAAGGAAAGACAGAATAGCATGTCGACCAAAAAGCTCTTCCTACACATAACTTGTTAGTATCTGAATATTCATCTTTTCTTCACACGAGGTAACCCGAAGCATAGAAGTAGTTATATTTTTCCGTCTCGGGAAGTACTTTCAGCCAATGCTTACAATTCAAGTGAGATGCCCTTTTAGGAAGATGCGGCAGAATACATACCAGCTTTAGTGGCATCCTCACCATTGGCCTCTCCGTTGGAAACAGACAACATTTCCATGGTTTGCTTCATGTTGTCTCCCATTAACACAATGCCAGATGGATTAAATGGGGGAAATTCAGAGCGTGTAGACATCGCTTCAGGTTCAACTTCAATCCATTGTCCAGTCTCATGCTTTCGCTTCCACAGTTCAATGAACTGTGAACATGCCCTCCTGTTCATATTGGAGCAGTTAGTGGTTAGCATGCAAGATGTCCTGATAAAATCAGTATTTACGTGCCGAAATAACTAAAATTTGTGCAATTGTTCAACTTAGGGAGCAGGCTCTAGAAACATACATGCAGGCATATACAATATCAAATTGTTATGATATTACAGCTATTATAAATTACAATCACAGCAAGTTACAAGAACATTACAAAGACAGAGACTATAGATAACACAGTTGTCTGCAGGGCATAACGTGAACACCAGCCAGAGATAATGTTTCACATCTGAGTTGACCCCAAAAAATATTGAGCTATCGACATTATTCTGATCTTGGAATATGCTATAGAATAGATGACATGAAAGAGCCAATCTTCAAGACAAATTAGGAGCCCTAAGGACATGTTTAAAGCACACAAGGCATTAAGATAAGTTATTCATTCCAGCATATGAAAAGCCAAGTAATGATAACACTACTCACATCAAACGTGAAGCACCAAAGCGCCCAGCGAATGCAATCAAGTAACCCAAACTGTCAACGTCAAACCCAGCCGCCACAGAACGAGCAAAAGCCATAGCCTGCTCTTTCCGTAAGACATTTTTACGGGTTTCAAGCACTCTGAGCAATTGAACTCTGCAAAGTTGTAATGCATAATAAAAAAATTTATGTTAGTATCCTTCAAATGTAGGATAATATTAAGTAACCAAAGAAGCTAAATGCAATCGCAAAGTATAGATGTCGCTTGTAATAGAGACCAAAACAATAAAAAAATGAAGATTAATGTTCGATATTTCTCCACTAAATGTTGTAAATACATATTTTGTTTTATGAAGTATGACTCTATATTATTTTTTTATACAAGGAATGTGAAGGCCTGGAAAACACAATTTATAAAAGAAATTTTCTTTAGTTGTTTCCGTACTTTGAATTCTCCTCATGAGGTGTAGTCTCATCCTGCATTGGTGTCGTAGACTCTGATCCAGGCTGTCATCAGTTAAAAATCATGGTGCGATCAAAATGTTAGGCCATGATACATATATGGGAAATAAGAAAGACATATTCATAATTCCATGCAATCACACCTTGTAGAGAACAATCGCCTTATCTGCATCCATATCATATTTTGCCCGGCTACCTATTATTGGGCATATAATGTCAGGCATGTTTTACCAATAAATCAGCAGGCTATGCCAGATAAGGTAATTAAATTTGTGAAACAGCTTAATCCCTCCTCCCGTCATCCACTCATTTCGCAACATATACAGCCTTCTAGAAATGTTGTTCTCCGGTTGAGATAAGATTTTACTAATATATTCAAGGTTAATCATATAAATATCCATATTTAAACCATTCTCACCAGCAACAATCAGTTATGTATCTGTAAAATAATAGTAAAGCTTGCCCTTGAATCAGATATTATGAATCGGCACTTCCTTCATACAACCTAACAACTTTAAAGTTGTGTTATATGTACCTAACTCAATAATGATCCCTGGTGTCACATCAAACTCCACAGTGGCAAATTCAATATTCTAAAACAGTCAGACTGGATTGCAACTTGCATTTTTATTTTTTTGGTGGTCCAAGGAGACACTGTTACAGACTGGATTGCAACTTGCATTTCCCACGCGGCATGCACCACTCAATGTATCATGATATTAAAAAAAAAGAATCAATCAAGGCAAAACAATGTTATAGTACCTTCATTGCTTTCCATCAATTTCCCTCCATGATCTTCGACCTTCCAAAGAGCAAACAAGAAGATGTCACCTTTCTGATAACAAAGAGTAGCAACTCATAAGCTACAATTCTCCACTTACAGATCTTAACCCAAGATCGTCATTACTCTGGATAGCGATGGCGTCCTCAAGCTGCAAGATCTCAGACTCTATTGTCGTCACTCGCTCAAGCACCTCCGGAGTACTCACAAAGCGCACAAATCTGCAGAGAACTAACATACGATAACCCAACCGGGAATGCCACAAGTGAATGTAGAAATCCAGACACCAACCTTTCCACAGTGCCTCTCGTGAACCATGGAGCATCAACCCCTGAACTCAGTTCAAGCGTAATTGAGTACCCTCCCTTTGCAATCTGATCCTGAGCGGCCTTGAGGTGTGCGAGGAACGGCTTTAACAAGCCGGAGGCTATCTTCTCCTTCCGGCCATTCACTATCAGAACCAAATCAAACCTGAAAACAGCACGAGGACAACTCCCATCAAACGGAATGTTGGATGGCGACTTCACTGCTACTGCCACGAGCATTAAAAGACAGGAAGTAACTTCCATGCTTAAAAAAAAGAATCTGGAGCATCAATCGGCACTAGAATTATCAGATCTATTGCTGCAATTAAACTAGTCTTATGAGAATTCCCCAACGGAAGTAAAGAACAAAACATTAGCTACTCCAAATCGCACCAAGATTACAACTCTCTCTATGTACTGACATCCAGAACCCTATCTTAGCACAATGCAACCAAACATACTACTCTTTAAACGCAGCTCCTAACCAAATTGCAGAACCAGGGCACATGAACCGTCACAAACCCCGAGCTTTCTTATCCCAAAAGCATCTAACACTGTTCTTGCACGATACCCAAAAAAAATCCAAAGAACGGAAAGATTCCCCGAATAACCGCTGCTTCTTGAACAGATCTAGCTCTCACCTGGTCCGAGTCGGGGTAAGTTGGAAGACCGCCGAATCCAGCCGCGCGTCTGGCCTCATTGCTCAAGAACTTCACACAAGAACCGCACAAGAACCCCTCCTCTCTTGGGCTGCCCCTCCTTCGTATCCAGATCTTGCCCACAGATTTACCCAAAAAGTGGAGCAGAGATTGCGAGAACCGTCACTTTGCTTGGATCAGATACCAACCCCCACTGAGAGGGAAAGGGACAAGCAGAGAGGAGAGTAAAGTGGGAGAGGCTAGCTATAAATCTCGAGCAAACAGCAGCTTTGGTGTGAAGTGGAGAAAAGAAATGGATAGAAATTCAAGAGCATGGCATGGAGCAGGGGGAGGGGGGAATATGAGAGTAATTAAGTTGCAGCACTAAGAATTGAGGAGGCAATAAATATTGATAACGGCCGAAGAACAGTGTGTGCGTGTGTGAGCTTAGCAAGGGAGGGAGAGGAGTGGAGGTGGTGTTGCCAGTACAGCATTTATTAGTGACAAAAGAAAAATAGTTGCAGAAAAAAAGATGGTCTTTTTCTCTTTGAGCCCTTCGCTTTTATCGCTAATCCTTTGCCTAGAGATAGAAGAATTTTGTAAAAATTGCATTCCAGTGCGTGTCGGAAAGCCGCCATTTCAACAACCATTACAGTGCGACAGCCGACAGGCAAAGAAAGTAGAGAGGGATTTGACAATGAGTCTGTGCTGTATCACACCTTGGAAGAAATAAGAGAACAGTAGCTAGCCTTCTCATGTTGTCATTTCACGCATGGGCCTTTCATGAGTAGTTGCTTGTTCTAATTAAGTGCTTTGATTACTGTTGTGATATCAAAATTCCTAACTCTAAAATAACATGAGATTTCTCATTAAGATAGTTTATCAATGTGCATATAAGATGCATCTTGACGTAAGTTCGTATGGGAGTCATCCTTAAATGTTCTTGATCGACATGTAGAGGGTGATTCGTTACCAAATATGGTGATGCAATTTGCGGCTGTTTGTTCAAATTATTATTTATGTTTTTCTTTCAAACCGGAGATAAAAGATTTGACTCGTCTAATTAATTCAAAGAGGTGCTACTCAAAAGAGGTGCCGTAAAACTTAAACTTACTTAGATTCTGTTTGGTTAGACTTTTTCTATTGGAAAAAGCGACAGCACAATCAAACGGACAGCTTTTGAAAAGTTTTTGCCAATAACGGATGTGGCTTTACAGTGCAAATTCAACGGTTTAGAAAAACTTTCTTCCCCCAACTTTTTACGATGTGCTGAAACTTCAGAACTCATTTTCTAAAATATTGTATATGGTTTAAATCAACTCAAAACTATATGTTTACTTTCCCACGGTCATAGCAACTTTCTAGACAGCTAGCCAATAACAGTTTTGTCAACAACTACAGCCCAATCAAATAGACCTTTAGGAGAGTTGTTTGTCCTAAGTATATGATCATCATTTAGTGTTTGTAGTGGCTAGTTGTAGTTTTGTCCTTTTGTTGTCTATTGTTGTGGTGTCTAAGACAAAATACAATTTGGAGATCAACACTGCGAAATTGTTTTTTATAATAGTGTTTATTTTAAAGTTGATTAAATTTTTTCTAAGTCGATGATCTTGGGCGTTGATTCTCTATCTAACGGTTAATTAGGTAGTTGCACATTTTAGAAATCATGTACAACTTTAGATTTACAGATGACCTAGTTGCATATTTCTAGACGTAAAGTTGAACTTGATCGGTTTAGAAATAACAATTTTTCTAGTGACTCAGAAATAACAAATTTGTAGTAGTATATAGTCAATAAAGGTTGATGACTAAGAGTACTTGTTATCCTTTAATGTGATTGTATGTCCACACTAGTATAGAACAACACATCACATGGTTCAAAAACGTCATCCCACACGGTTCTGGTGACCGTTGAGAACTATTCGTCTGGGATAAGACGTCGTTATCCTGCACGGTTCCAAGAGCCGTCTGGGATGACATACTCATCCACAACGGTTCATGGTAGGAAGCCCTGTGGGATGAGCAGAGATATCTATGACGGTTACAAGACGGAGTCGCGTGAGATGGGTAGTTTCATGCGCGACGGTACTTTCCGTGAGCCGTGTGGGGTGATGTTGTCATGTCGTGACGATTCCAAGATTTAGCCTTATGGGATGATGTTACGGTTCCATCGTTCATCCACAATAGTTCACTGAGTGAGCCGTGTGGAATGAGATTCTCATACCAAACAGCTCTTTTATTGCAATTGTTTGGAGTTGGTATAAAAATTTAAATATTTTGTTCTTAGGCTAGCAAACAACAAATTCATCAGAATTTTAGCAGAATTCATATATAAACAGCACATGACAACTGAATTCATTCACATAACATAAATGACATATTACATTTATATGATATCATCCATCCACACATGAATGAAGTCAAAATGACATGATTTCATCAAAACACATTTACAAAAGTCTAGTAGTTCATAAAGGAGCATTTACATGTCTACTAATATATCCATCTATGGTTTGTTGAACTCGCCGGTAGTAGATAAGATGTGTCTAACAAAAAAGTAGGTGAATTGCCTTCTAATCTTGATGAGTTTAATTTTTTTAACGCCTTCTCGTCCATTGATGTCAAAACCTATATAAAGTATGTTTAATGTTGTGCATATATATATATATATATATATATATATATATATATATATATATATATATATAAAGTATGTATTAGTAAAAAGTTAAGATTGACTAACCATGAGTAGACCCTGTAGGTCTTTGATCCTCGAACATGGGATGAGTTTCATCATATTATGGCAAACATAATAGGAACAAAAATTGGTTTAGAAAATATAACAAAGGGATTAGTTATGAATAGCTTTTTTATGAAGTAAGATGATATAGGAGAATTTTTTTCGTTAATTAGGGAATACCGTAAGGCTAAAGTCATGGTGCAAACTATTAGTTCTTCCTATCTTGGATATCCCTCCATGAGCAACACTCGTAGTGAATGCCCTACGTGATTCCAAAATTTAAGCCAATCTCAATTAAAGCTGCAAAAGTTTACAACTCATGTAGTTCATATTATATAGTATAAATAATCACATAAGTATATTGCATAACTTACTCCTAATTATATGGAAGAAGTATGAATTCCTTCTTCTGTTGAATCCGCAATGCTTGTACTAAGTAATTATAGACGACTTTTCAGTTCTCGGTGATGCTTTGCTTCAAGACCAAATGTGGGTCAAGAAAACCCACCAGTTCCTTCCGTACTTTGCATTCACTGATCATGGGCCTAAGTATAGATAAAAAAGAGTTAATTAATATGTAAGCATTTAGCAGCAAGTTACTTGAATGTAGACAATGATTGTGAAATACTTACAATGTAAAGCATCTCATAAGGGAGGGAACTTAGAAGGTAGCACTGATGGTGCTGACAGCTAGAGCTGATCATGCGAACTAGAGGGAACAATGGGCCCCGGCGAGATGGCTAGAGCAGATGCATGAGAAAATACTTGGGAAGCAGACGGTCCTGATAGTGCGTTCTCCAAAACAATGTGCTTCTTGGGCCATTGGATGAATGACCCAATTGCACCTTCCAAAGTCTGGTGTTCCTCGTCCTCGCGTATGTGATATAGCGAGACTAGCATGAATTTTGAATCAACACGGTCCATGGTGCACTTTGAAATCGTTCTTTCGGCTTCATTGAGGGATTTCTAGGACGACGCTATTGTACTACAATGGAGTCAGCCGTCCCTCTCGGCGAATGGATTCATTCCATCAGTACTCATTTCAAACTTTATATTCCTTGGGCCACGACCAAAGAATGGGTACCGCTTGTCGATGTTTCTCCACTAGGCCGTATCAGTAGGGTGTCTCATCTTTGTATTACTCTTACGCTCCTTGGCATGCCCAAATCAATTTTGCCTCCTTTGGATTCACAAACATACATTTCAAATGAGTAATTACATAAAGATATCACGTAACCTTGCAAGGAATTCCTTTCATCATCTCATTGCCATCATCACTCTTGTCTGATCCACTTTTATGCTTGTATTGAGATGCTTTATAGACTGAACATGGATGCAAGTTTGCATGCTTTTTGTGGGGATACGATCGTTTGGAAATGCGTATATTCTTTCAACTTCCATTCTCAAGGGACAAATAACCTTCTTAACTTTGTAGGTTGTCTTGAGCAACTTATTTCTCTATAGACGCATGTTGGTAAAGAGACCTAATATCGTCGTGAAGCTCTTATTAGACCATCCACTACTTGCCTTCAATTCAAAAAGTACAAGTACTAATGACAACCTGGAGTATTTTTCTTTGCAAATATTTAACCTCGTGGGTTGGCCTGAGGACAAAAAATGTAGTTCTATTGGTCTTTCAACATCTACATCAAGAGAATCTACATAGTAAATATAGTTTCATTATTATAAAGTCTGAGATAAAAAAGGCCCTTAGACTTACATCTGAAACATCATTAAAAATAAAAGGCAACCTATGAAGTTTCGTCCAATAGTCCGTAGGTGCACCAACTATTAGCAGCAAATAGCTCCCTTACCATAGTCTCTAATTGTTTGCTCTCCTCGAACATGCACTCTTGAAACTCCAATCTCTGCCCCAAGACCACAGTAAATTTCCACGCCTATATATCACCTGATTTGGAATTTAGAAACTTCTCTTGTCAAAATAAAATCATTGCAACACAATCAAATAGCCTAATAATAGCAACTACCCATGTTAGAACCTGTGAGTGCAACCCTTTTCCCAAACCCCTTAACCACCCGCCCAACATATGAGACACGTCAGAAGGAAGACGTAAACTAAAAGCAATATGGACTACACTTCAAACAAAACGAGCAAAATGACAGTCAAAGAACAAATGTTGGATTGTCTCCTCTTTATCACAAAAATAGCAAGATTTACTCCCCTACCAGTTTTGTTTGATTAAATTATCCTTCGTAAGAATTACCCACTTTCATAAGTACCACAGGAAACTTTTAGTCTTAAGAGGTAGCTTGAGTTCTAGAGATGTTTATAGTAAAATTGTGAGTGGGAGTTCATTAGGACCTTGTACATCGACTGCACTATGAACTGACCAGTTGGGTGTAAAGCCCAAGAGAAAGTATCATGTGTATTAATCAAAATAACTGATGCTGGATGGTACACAAGATCATTCCAGACATCTAGTTTAGGACCAATAAGTGCTCTTCTAAAGGTTATATTCAGAGAAGCTGTGGCCATGACTTGTGCCACTCGTGGCATTCGTCCTCCTAACAATATTATACAAGATCGCATATTATGAACTAAATGGTTCATTATCTAGCCAAATGTCCCCCTAGAAATGAAACTGGAGTCAACTCTATAGGTTATGTTAGAAATATTGGGTCAAAGTCCATATTACTAATAATTCCTAGATAAAACTCGAAGAACCATTAGTTGCAAGACATGTGTAAAACCTTTAATCTCATATTGCTAGTGGAGGTGGAAGGACATATAACGTGTGATGTGTCACACCTCCTTGTAGCATGGAAAAAGGGAAACAACACGTGCGATCACTCACTCACTCGCGACGCCATGCCATGCCATGCCACGCCACGCCCGTGCATGTCATGTCCATGCTCGAGCCAAGTCGAGCCAGGCTAGGCCGGCCAAGAAGTGTAGTGTTTTGCCAGTTGGAAGGGTAGAGCATTTACACAATATTAACAAGTAACATACGCATTAGTTGTGATTAATAAGTAACAGACATGTTAATTTTGATTACTGACGTAATGTAAAAATGACAGTAGCAATGATTAAGGGAGAAAATGTTCATGTGTCTTCGTAGAGGAGGCAGAACATAGTTCCTTCCTCTAGGCCCCTTGCGAGCCCCTAAAGAAACTTTGTTCCTTTTGCTATGCTGCACCTCGTCGGATACTCCGTCCCAACTGTGGCGTGCATGTTTGCTAGGAGAGTAGGTCTTCGAGGCCTTCGTCCCTTGAGAGCGTGCATCGCGTGGGGGATAAATAAAGTTTTTGGGAAGTGGTGTTCGTCACAACTGCTTGCTGTTCGTCTACACTTCGACGCCATCTGCTACATCCTCTTTATTCATCTATGTCCACTACTTCCTCAATGTTTTATTCATCCACTTCATCAGATTGATCAGTCCATCCTCAACGCCAACAAATCTTCTTCCACCATTAGCAACGGCAGGTACAACATGTCCTCCCTTGTTATATTTCTAACTACTATGCTAGCACACATGTTTGGCCTTGATATGTCAGTTATCCTTGGTGATTACTAGCATGTCTAGGATGTATGTGCCATGTTCACATCTCAATGTTGTAATGCTCATAGTCATGTTTTACGTGTGGATTAAAATAAACCCGAAAGTACTAATTATTCTAACAGGTTGAACCTACCTAACTGAAAAATATAATCCTGAACTGCCATGATACCAACCTAAAACTGAGAATCACTCATCTCTGTGGGCCTGCGACAAGGTCCTACATCATAGGTATTTGTTCTTTAGAAGGCGTTGCCAAACACTCGAGGCCTTGATAAAACCTACTAAATAACAATATTATAACCGTACGCTTTCCAACAACCGATGGTTTTCAATTGCGTAACACTGGATTTTCTTACCAAAATGTCATCTTTGTTGCTACTTGCTTCTTCCTTCCTAGCCTTTTTCTTCCTTCATTGATGTTGTCTGTTGTTTTTCTTCTTAGCCGCGGTGATCATCCTCCTCCGCTGGCAATGCCACTTCCGTCGTGGCCAGCCACCAACACCTATAAGGCTAGGGGTTGGGATTCTAGTGGGGGGATTCTCTGTGCCCCAGGCTTAGAGGGACGAGGCGCAACAAACCGGCAGTGGTGGGGGGTTGAGGGGGCAGGGAGTCGAGGGCTTGAGGAACTATCGGTGGGGGAGATAAGGTATGTGATCGACGTTAGAGGAAGAGGAGACGGCGGTAGAGATTTGTGGTTAGGCGAAGATGAATCTAGAAGTGGGAGTCGCTAGAGATGGAGAAAAAGACTAGGACAATTGTGGAAAAGGATTTAGGGGCAACTGCGGAGAGAGAGGGGAAGGAAGAGGAGGGAGCGGTAGCAGTGGAGCAAGAAGGTGGGCCTCAACGCCTCCGGTGAGGCAGGGATGAGGCGTGCGAGGAGGCAGCGGCACCAGGAGACAAGGGGAGGGAGGAGGGAGTCAGAGAAATACATAGGGAATGTGAGGGAGACAAGTTACGGAATGGAGAGCGAGATGGAGAAATACATAGGGAAGAACATAGAGGTCTAGACCCTTAAATCTTGATTACGGCGTAAAATTTGACGGTTGGCAAACATGAAAACGGTGGCTGCGTATCTGTGATATAGACCAACCCATATTATACACTGCCAAAATACCATTTTTAGAAACAATTTGAAATGATACAAATACTTGGAGGTTTTAGTTGTGCGATGAACAAACCACCATTATATCTATACTACAGTAGTAAGGCCGTATTCGCAAAGAGGTAACTTTATGTTTCTATAAGAAACAAACTGATTTCTGTAAAATTAAACGCGACACGTCGTTTCAGTCAAACAGCGACGGAGGGCAATTCAGGAAGAATGAAGATAAAATGAACAGCCATGCAGAGAAGGTGTAATGCAGCTTTCATCGTTGAAAGATCATACGTCCCGCCATAGAAATATGTTCTCAGAAAAGAAAAGAAAAACTACGGACAACGAATCGAACAGCAAGTTCATTAGTGGAGTACTTTAATTTAAAGTTCTAATTATATGTGGTTGACTCTTCCGCCTTGGCCACGCTAGCAAATGCATCCAGTACTTTCATGTGGCTTTTCCATTCGGATGCATGAACTTGACTACTACTCCCTCTGTCCAGCAATCTAAGGCCCCTTTCACAAATCAGCAATACCAAGGCATGGTTGAGGGGAATTTAGGGATTATATTTGGGCCAACAGAATTGCGAGAATTAATTACGTTGGATTCCGGTTAAATCTCGCTGGAGCCGTCCGTTTAATACGCAAATTGCTCCGCTCCCTCGCCAGCTCAAATCTCGCGTGCATGCATGCTCCTGTCTTTCCCTCTCCCCAGCGTATCTCTGCATGCATGCAAATGAAAATGGAGGGAGAGTTCGTCCAGAATAGAAGTACTCCTGTCAGCGCCAAAATTCAAAAATCGGCGCCATCTCACGAATGTTAAACGGTCTCACAAATTGCACTGCTCCCTCGCCAGCTTAATTCTCTCTGTCTCACGAATGTTAAACGAGGCTGGCACCAAAATTCGTTCAATGAGCTATTTAACCTCAATGCCCTCTCATTCTTCTTGCAAGCATTTCTTCAATGAGTCTGTTTGATCTAAACCAACTCCCTGACCGAGAGGAAGAGGACAGAGGAGGTGGCGCGGGACATGGAGGAGGAAGTGGCGCTGATGCAGTTATCAGGCGCGGTACACTCGGTCTTACCGGCCGCCGGCATGCCGTTGCATGGGCCGCCGGTACGCCGGACGAAGCTGTTGGTGGCGGCGGCCGTGCCCAGGCGCCTCTCGGTCTTGTCGGCCCCGGCCGCGGCATCTTCGATACCGGCGCAGGAGGAAGCAGCTCGGCCGGCGTAGGAGGACGTGGCCACGGCCGTCTCGGGCTCTCCGGACGTAAGCGCATGATGCGCGAAATCCCCGGAGGTCGCAGCTGCGGAGATGGAGGCGGACGCGGCCGCGGAGATGGCAGCGGACGCGGAGATGGCAGCTCGCCGGGCGTAGGCGGACGCGGCCTCGGAGATGGAGATGGACGCGGCCGCGGAGATGGCAGCAGATGCGGCCGAGGAGCAGAAGGCTCGGGCTGGGTAGGAGGACAGGAGATGGCCGGCGTTGGTAGAGGAGGAGCTGGGCGAGGTGATGGCGCCGGTGGTGGCCTGCACGGCGTCGGAGATGGAGGCGGACGCGGCCGCGGAGATGGCATCGGACGCGGGCGACGAGCAGCAGGCTCGGGCTGGGTAGGAGGACAGGAGATGGCCGGCGTTGGTAGAGGAGGAGCTGGGCGAGGTGATGGCGCCGGTGGTGGCCTGCACGGCGTCGGAGATGGAGGCGGACGCGGCCGCGGAGATGGCATCGGACGCGGGCGACGAGCAGCAGGCTCGGGCTGGGTAGGAGGACAAGAGATGGCCGGCGTTGGTAGAGGAGGAGCTGGGCGAGGTGATGGCGCTGGTTTAGGCATGCACGGCGTGCACGGGGGAGCCGGCGATACGACGCACGACGACGGCAGTGGCGACGACATGTTCGTCGGACAAGGCATCGGCTATGACTTAAGTAAGTCCTCGTACATTCACTTGTTGCCTTTGTATATGATCAACTATACGTGTAGACCCTGCTAGATCAAGTATACGTACATGCACGTTTTGTATTCTTATTTATATTCGTTTGTACAGATCATAAAAGAAGGAGAAATTCTTATTTATATTTATTTGTACAGATCATAAAAGAAGAAGAAATTGGTACAATGACGATGAGAAGCGTTCAGTTTTTAACATTATCTTGAGCAAAAATGGCGGATTTGGTCGACTCAAACATGGCGTAACAAAAACTGTGTCGCAGCTATGTGATGTGCCGATAAGGTGCGTCCGTCGGATATGGGAGTCTGGATTGAAGGGAGGAGGTGTCAACGCGGTGGTCAACAAAAGGGCGAAGAACTGTGGAAGGAAGAGGGTAGAACTTGACACTGCCGCCATGAAAGCGATACCGATGGCTGATTCACGACATTCACGACACCGCCTTCGTTGCCCATGCTCTGCACTTCCTAATCACAAATGGATGCATGGTGCGTGGAGTATTTAACGTGGGAAGACTGAAGAGTAACCAGCGCATGCGTGGAGAAACAGAACACATGCAACCACTTTGCATGCATGCAGGAATAAATAATGCCTAGCAAGAGGAAACGATCACATGCAACCACTTTGCATGCATGCAGGAATAAATGATGACTAGCAAGAGGAAACGTCACGCGTCATGGGAAGAGTAGGCAGCGCACATAGAGAGAAGGAATTAAAGTATTAGGTGAAACTTGACCTTATATTTTTGGATTTCTCAGAATTGGAAAGGGGCCTTAGATTGCTGGACAGAGGGAGTACTTGAGATCTGATCATCTAAAATCTAATCATTGCTTCTACTACTTTCCAATCTTATTAGCTGAAAAGAACCGATGCGGTTTATAGTACTAGTAAAAAGGAATTTTCCCAAAATACTCAGCAATGCAGGGTGGTATATGGAAATGGAAAAGCGACAATAATAAAGAAGAAGAAGAAGAAAACGGTGGATCGCTTTGGATTCCCAACAAGACAAGCCTGGAAATCGATGAGGGGCAGAAAGGTAAGAGGACAGCTCCTTATTCTATATACACATAATAGCGACTAAAAAAGTTGCAATAAACAAGCAACGGAAATGGTGCGAGGGATCGCGCAGCTCGTTCCGCGAGATGTCACGAGCGCTCGTGGCGCGCACGGCGGCAGACAGCGGGGCCATGGTCTGATTGTTGCTCCGTGCCACTGGTCCGCACTGCGTTTTAGGTGGTCAAGATCGGCGGCAGGGTTATCTTGCCAACGACCGATTTGCCATGGACTTGCGAACATGTTACATGTATGAGTATGACTAATCCAGCTAAAAGCTGTGAAGCACATGTAGTACACTGGTAGATCGTGGTCGTCAGTCATCATATTCATATTCAGACTGATGAGTGATTGCCATGTCCGGTCCACGTATAGGAGAGCCCTACGGGGCCTTGTTTAGCTCCACGAGGATATATGAGCTAATGATGAACGATGGTAGTGTTGATCTCCCTTTGCCAAAAGGGGAAAAATTGGTAGGGTTGATATCCAAAGCATGGAGTGTGATTACTTCAAAAGAATGTTTGGTGTGATGATGACATTTCTTTACAGGTCCTGCCACGCTTTAGAAATTGGGCAGGAGAAAAATTTAGGGGCGTCCATCTACCTCGAGACTCACCTGAGCCTGCCGTCATGGTTGGATGGCCACATGGATGGATGCCGTTGCTAGGAGGTTGCCAACTGGCCATCCAATAGATTGCTGACCGCTGATGCAAGCGAAGGAAGTGCAACATCATTTCCACGCGATGACTTGTCATGATATGTTCTTAAGAATAGAGAAAGTTCCCATTTTCACTAAAATTTTGGAACTTTGGAGTTAGTGGGCAGCGGAACATTTACATTTCAGAGAATGACACCTGAATTTGGCTCGAATTTCATCAATACTTGGTTTGGATTTAAGTCAAATTCAAACAAATACTTTGGCCCTTTGACTGAATTGGAAACCAAAATTACTGAAACTCTGGTGATCTCAATGATTTTAGTGGTGACCGAAATTTTACGGAATCGACAGTAAACCCTAAAATGGAGTAAGAATGCTATAATGAATCATTTTGTACACGATGAGCTCATCAAATTTGGTTGCTACCTTCGAAGCTTGGCTGGATTAGCAATAATTCCTTGGCGCAAGTGGCTGTGCCCACAGCTCCTTTGTTGGTTGCATACATAAATGGTCATAATTTTTGGTTAAATTTTTGTAGGTTCGCACATTATAGAATTTCACACCTCCATAAATTTTATCATGTTAAAAACTTAAAGACACGTCAAACAAGAAGCGGTCAACCACTGGCCCCGAATCCACGTTAACTAGGTGCCCAATCCCCGTGAACTAGGTTCTATTAGTTGAATCTAGCTAGACTTTCTTGCAGATTTATGCCTCTTTATTCATATTCCAGAGGGTAATAACACAAGAGCAATTTATGTTGCGGCCAGGTCTAAAGCAAGAAGTGCATTGCACGCTGAAGCCCAGGCGTTGTTGCTGGCAGTTCAGATTGCAAGATCCCTCAACTTCACCAGAGTTAACTTCTTGACAGACAATGAAACCTTAGCGATTGCTGCAGCAAAAAAGGACCCACATGTTCAACCTGGGCACTAGGAGCTAAGACTTACATAACCAGCTTCAGTGATCAAACACATCCAAATGATACAAAAGTTTTCAAGATCAATAAAAACCTCAACAAAATGGCGCATACACAAGCCAATGAAGCTTATAGTATGAACTTTACTACAACATGTCATTCAATTTGTAGTGGTTTTAATCACAATTCTGAGTCATATCAAATTTAGAATGTGTTATCAAAGCTAAGTGTGCAAGACTACACACTAGTTTCAGTAGTTTGTTCTCTTTAAGATCCTTGATGAATAAAGTGATCAGTTTAAAAAAAAATCTAGCTAGAATCTGGTACGGCTAATGCCAAAATAAACAATCACAAACTCATAGCAAGTTTTCCGATCCTTATTAGTCTTGTCCACTATCACGAAGGATTACAACTGGGGCACAGTTTCCTGTACGAGATACGTATTAACTCCTTTCTTTTTGAGCATATTCTATTAATTTTGTTTTGAGAATCTGAGAAAGGTGATTTAGAATTTAGGATATCGTGGCCAAACCTCAAATATTATCTCACTCGAAACATCTTTTGTTCTTTTCTCAACAGTGTTTTACAGGTCTATTTGCCCATAGTCAGCTTTGTCACACTTTACTACACACTAAGATAAGTTTTGATTGACTTAGACACATATTTGGTTCATAGCGTAACAAGATTCTTTATCTGCCACTTAGATCGTACGGTTCAATGATTCGGAAAATGTGACAATATTCTCTCAGGTTAGTCAAAATGTGGCTTCTATTTTGATAACCTATGACCTCAAAGTTGGCAAAAATTTGTAGCAACCTGAAGTATGAACAAGCACGCCCTAGGTTTTGCACGGGTGATAAACCATGGGCAGCAATGAACTGCGAAACGCCTTCCAGTGCGCAGCTGGCGGTCACGTTCTAGTAAAAAAGTTCTGTAAAACTAGGCATGTGATTGAACTATGGACATTAAATTAATCATTGAATGTTAACAAAATCTCAACCCCAATTTTCCGTGAGTCATTTCGCTGGCAGCTAGCCGGTTTTCCTGTTCGTGTCCACATTCCCAAACGTCTATTTACCGGTTGTCTAAATTTTTTTATATCTCAATCATTTTTTAGATATTTAGATTAATATCCAATAATTTTATCCACGCTTCACTCTATATATAACACACAAACTAAAAATTACACTAATTTTTTTATTAAATTTGTATACTTTCAAACACTATAATTTTAGGTTAAGAGATATGTAATTTTTTAAAATTATATATTTTTAATACTAAAATTTAGGTGACTAAGATTTATAAATTTTTTAGATAACTGGGGATTGAGCCTTTTCTCCCTCAAGCCAAAACCCTTTCCGCCGCGTCGCTAAGCTCACGGGTCCTCCTCGCACCACGAAGCGCAGGGTCTTCTTCCGCCTAGGCATCCTCCCCCTCCCCCGCAAGATCCATCCGGAAGTGATCCTTTTTGTTGGTATAAGGTATGCCTAGCTTGCTTGGCTTGTTCTTCGTTTTGCTCTGGTTTTTTCTGTGCTCTGAATAAATCGAATCCAACGAGATCTTTCTTCTTCTTCGATCGAATCCCCTTCTTATGTCAGCCCCTGGTTGGCATTGGCTGCTGCTCAGTGCTCAGCCATGGTGACTCACTGGCTGCAGCTCTGTGCCTGTTCTTGGATTGTGGGATGTTAGGGCCTTGTTGATGTATTTTATTGCTATTTTGCAAGGTGTGCCGATCCTGAGACCGTGAAGTGCAGATAGATGGAGGGGACCGTGTTCGCGCCGTCGCTTGAAGGGATCAAGCATGTCAAGTGAGAGAGCGGTGTCGTCCTAACGAAGCCGTTTCTTGAAGTGTGCAAGCACATTCTCCCCGTG
This sequence comes from Stipa capillata, assembly GCA_019208055.1. Lineage (NCBI taxonomy): Eukaryota > Viridiplantae > Streptophyta > Magnoliopsida > Poales > Poaceae > Stipa > Stipa capillata. The sequence goes on along the minus strand of JAGXJF010001375.1, from coordinate 271,294 downwards.
TTAGGTAACGAATGTTTTGCATTGATAACCGCAAGAGATGAATCAAGCAAACAATTGCATTCTCTCTCTCTCTCTTTTTTTTTGGAATTTGCCACGAACAATGACATTTTATTTATTGGATATCTGCAGAGAAATTTGGATCTGCCATGTCGATTGTGAAGAAAGACATTGGTGGCAATATCGCGGTAAAAGATTTCCTTTTCTCCTTGACTGAATCATAATGCTCTGGCAGAAAATTGACAAAACAAAAGAGTTTAGCAACGTGCTACTTCTGATTTAGGTCTGGCTTTCTACTGTTTATTTATGATGGTAATTACTTGGCTACTGTTGTTATGCAGAGGCTGGAGACGAAATATGCATCTGATCCTTCAAAGTACGAGCAGCTGCACACCATGGTGCAAGTGGAAGTTACCTCTAAGACAGCCAAAAGTTCAAGTTGTTGTACTAATGGCCTTTTGTGGTTGACAAGGTAACTACTAACTCGTACAAATTCGAAATTCAATTTGTATCTGCACACTAACCGAGTGCCCCTGCTTTTGCGAGGGATCTTGAATAAACAAACCATAAGTTAAATAATTTGAGTTTTCCTTTGTAATTGAATAGGTCGCACTAAATTATCATGCTAAATTGACCATAAAATTTTATCATGCACCATTAATTATCATAGTACCTGCTGACATATTCACCATGTACACGTGATAATCACTAAATCTAGAAGTCAATACGAAATTCACATCCATCCAGCAGCCATGGAGAATTGTAACACAAACCACGTACATAGAGATCTGCACAAATGATAGTACTATCCAGGGAGTAACCCTTTTTAGGTGAAGGTGGTGAACAATCATTATCAACTGAAATATTTATAGGAGTAAAGACTAGTATTGTTAATACTCTGTGATCCATTTTTCAGAGCCATGGACTTCTTGGTTGCGCGTTTCACAATTTGGTACAGCATCCTGATTGGCAGATGTCATAAGTTTGCAGTGACGCATATAGCAACACTCTCAAGAAATGGCATGGTTGGCTGGCGAGTTCGAGCTTTTCGGTATTATTCTTTACCTAAGCTTTCAAATAAAGTTATACTTTTGATTAACTGTCATGTCAACAGTAATTTGTCAATGATGGAAAACACAATGTTTTCATTTTTTGGTTAAACTAGCATTGAGATCTTGTTGGTTCTATAAAATAGTGAATGCCATTTTGTTGTCATCTAGATGGAGCAAATTTCTCAAACATAATGTTGACACACTTGACAGTTTGACATGTTGCTGTCAGCATAAGCAACTTTAGCTTCTTATGCTTGCCATTTATATGATTAAGCATTGTGAGCTACGAACGTAACATTTTTTATTTAGAAAATTATGTATTGGATATGTAAAACAAAGCCCCATAAATCATTTGGTAGATGCAAAGGCTGTTTGAGTAAAATCCTTATGTCTTTTCTGAACTATATGTATAGCTATCTTGCCACACAGCTTGGCATACATGCAGAGTTTGGTGTAGAAACTAGGCTCGATTGGCTACTTGAGTGAGTCACGGTTGAGAAAACGTGAATAGAGTATGGGTATACAACTCTTAAGGGCATTGGCAGATGCTAATTATCGATCTCATGTTGTGATATTGGTACTATGCTTTTATTTTGGAAGTGCTTAGTTTCGCATAAGTTTCTCGATGTTGAGCTTTGATTGGATTTGTAGTCCAGAGAAAATATGCTGAACTATTTGGGCTACGATATTTCAGAAAGCCACACGTTATATATGCTAGCAGGCTAGCAGGCTAGCACTACTACATTTTGACGCGGATGTGGGAAACAAATGCAAATTGATAGGTTGCTTTGTTGTTACTTTTTGCAAGTCACAAACCTACATCTTGGTCCTCTATGGTACTGATTTTGTTGTTGGTTTGAACATGTTACTAGCTTCCCCCCTCTATATCAAGTTATTAACTGGTTGAGATGTGCTGGAAATGATTTGTTATTTGCTTAGTATTATGGTATTTTTTTAAATTGCAGAATAATAACAAATCACGCCTAGCACATCTTTGCGCCCAAATGGATAGGAAAATTGTTTGATCAATGCCCATAATTTGAAGCATTGGATTTTATGATCTGATATGCGTTGCACTAAGAGAAGTGAAGATTCAGAGAGTGCACTTTTTAGGATTGGATTTTTTTTAACCAGAGGAAAATTTACCTCAATCTATCAATTAAGCTGAAAATAGTTGCCTGGCTAATTAGAGGACAGCTGGACGAAAACCAAGATTACAACCCACCGAAAGCCAGGACACCACTGACCGACCTGGCCACCAACACAGACCCGACACACATCGCTGAGAAGATCTGTCCGTCGAGGTTGCCCATCAGTGTCATCGTCATCACCTATCGCTCCCTATCCGGCGACTTTGATTTCACGACAGACGTCCACCTGCTCGCCGATCACCGCAACGGTTGCATTAGCACACGCCGATCCCGTCAAACGGTTGGCCAACGCGTCGAGGATAAGGCAGCTCAAATTTGGCGACGAGGCTTGTAGAAGAAAATTGCAAGCCTTGCACCCACAAAGCCAACCATAGCAGCAGGAAGCGCCGCCCACGAGCCCACCCTTATCATTGCCACCATGTTGCCCTCGACACTACAGCTTCGATTTCACCAATCCACGGCGAAAACAATGCGAAGAGACACCCCACTGACACGACGGAGTTCTGACGACGAAAGCCATGCCGCGAACCAATTCCACTTGCCTCCATCGTCGTTGCCGCACGAATTGTAACGCCAAAGGATCCGGGGTAGTCTCCCGGCATCTACACGAACAAGCCGCCAGTAGCCAGCTCTGAGATGATGCCTCTAAGGAGGAAAACAACATAGAGACGCCACCATCATCTGATCCAAAAAACAGGATCCGAGGTTCCCACGGGACCCTTGACCTCGGGAAGAGGAGAGGAGAGCAACACCATGACATCGCCTCTGAGGAGGGAAGCGGTGCTCGTAGGCATCATTGGTTTCGGTCAAGGCCAGAACAAATTTTCACCTGGAGCTGTCTCGACCTCCTCTTGGCCTTACCTGTAGCCGATCGCCTCCTCCGTAGCCAATGGCTCAAGCCGAGCAACCACGACAGGTAGTTCCGCCGCATGGCCAACACCACCTAAGCACCGTGGAAGGAGGACCGAAGCCACTAGGTAACACGGTCGACACTCACAACGACCGCCGCATAGGTCCCGAGCCACGCCCACGCCAGAAACCCGACTCGCACGCCTGCTACAGGGCCGCCATCCGCTAGACGTAGTCCCACGCACTACCATTGGCCTGCCACAACCCCACCAACCGCAGCCCCACGCGCCGCCACCAGCTGAAGTTGTCGCTAGCCGCTAGATTTGGCCACCCGCCAGACAAGCTCCCACGGCAGCCATGCCGCTCGCTGCACCACATCGTGAATGCGAAAAGCGAGCGAGTGAGGCGCGGCATGCAGGGGGCAACAGTGGTCCCGCAGGCTGGCTCCCTGGGTGAGGCGGTCGGTCGGGTCGACATCGTGAGGAAGTCCCCAGGGTTGGTCCCCGCCCCGCCAATGCATAGGGCATGCCAAAGCCGGGCCCATGGACACTGGAGTCGTGGAGTGGCCACGCCAGGGAGCACTGCATGAGGGCGGGGAGGGGGGAGGGACCTCGTAGTGCCACCGTAGGGAGCACTGCACAGAGAGGCTGTGCAAGAGCCGCAACGAGGAAGATGGCCCCGCCGCCGCCGTCCACCGCGCAGGCTTTGCCCGGCGGCGTCCTCTAGCGGTGGCGATGGGGGAGGAGGAGGGAGGCAATGTGGCTAGGGTTTCGCCGCTTGAGGACAGCGACGCGGGGGCTCTTCAAATCCTACACCAGGATTATTTCCTTTTAGGATTGGAATTGGTATTGCAAGTTCATTATCAATAAACTTTGAAACCCTATGGTTGTTATGCTTACAATGCATGCATTCTCCTGAAGATAAATACTTCATTGTACTGTCTTAAGTACTTTAATATGTACATTACACATACTGAATTACCGATGCCCGAGGGTTTCAGGTTGCCATAAAGCTTGCTCCAGATAGGAAGAAGTTCATGGATATCATTAGTGGCTCAGGTGATATAAATGTGGATATTGAGAAGTTTTGTGCAACATTGTCCCATTTACTAGCAGAAAACCACAAGTTTCTGGTAAGTTCACCCCAGATTACGTATGCTTTTGGTGTGAGACATATTCCATATTCTAAAGTTGCTGGTTTATAATACAACTACTTGCAGGCTAGCGTGCGCATGGATGATCTCATGGCATGTTGATATAGTACAAACTACAACTCAGCTTACACACACACACACACACACACACACGATCGTCGCCATTTGTATCACGAATAGCTGTTTACCTTTATTTCAGAACTAATTTTGTAAATCAAGAAGGAACTTTTATGCGATCAGGTTGATTTTGCACTGTCGCTGTTGTGCTGTTTCATTTTTCCAAATGAGCTATGGAAGCGCCATGTCCTATAATATATATGTAGCTTCTACGCGATTACTGATAGTATGAAGATATCCGGTAAATATGTTCATTTGAGGCAAAACTGACAGAGTCTGGATGATGAAGAGTTGATTTAGTCCTTTGTATGGGTGGGTGCTCTCACTATGATCTGTGTATATTTTATCTTATATTAGATGGTCTGCTTCACAGAGAGTACCCCGTATTTAGATCATATTTGTTTCTGCATAGGAATAAACCTAACCTAAAAATGTATCATATTATAAGCTATTCCACGTGGCTTGGTGTTTGGAGAGTGATATGGATGGTTCTGATCTTCACGGTAAGAACGATAGCTAGGGAAACCTAGATGTAATCCAACCCTAACAATAGACACTATTGTGATAGCCTTTGGAGACTTAGAACTAAATCAACAACCCTTTTAATGCCACGAATTTCAATCGGAGGCACACGCTGATCCTTACAAATCTAAAAATAAAAAAAGGTGTAAGGTGAATTAATTTCCTAATCTAGAAAGATCAACCCTAAATCAAGGAGCAAAACTCTACAAGGTTGACATGCTTTGGAATTTGTATCTCTTTTTTCCTTCACCTAATTTGCTAGCTTTTGTTCGGTTTTCTTGCATATTTGAAAATCCCACAAAAAGAACCCAATTTGAAATCTTGATGCAATTTGGAGTTCCGGGTGAGCTTTAATAGGTTTTGGTCAATTAGAAATTTGCTATACTTGGTGATCTGACCCCTTTTGGCGTTGCTTTAGCCTATTGCTTGAATCTTCGTTCTGATTTGTTGGATTTTGGTCCGTCACCCTTTGCCCTCTTTTCAGATCTAAAAATCTCAGAACCTTCGAGTTCATCTCGAATCTTTTGAGATTCATGGGTTGGCTGGTCAGAACCAAATCTCGGACCTTTTGGGTTAATTCTCAAAACCTTTGAGATTTATAGGCAAGAAGACAGAGCCAAGTCACGGAACATCCGGGTTCATTCTCGGAACCTCCAAGATTGGTTTTCAGCTTGCAACAACTTTACCGTTTTGGTCGTAACTTTTGCATCCGGACTTCGTTTTCAGTGAACTTGGACTTGTTCTGAAGCTATTGAAAAGCTCTAGATTCCCGCAGTATAGCCCCATCTTTCCATTGATACCACTTCCAGAAGCAAGACTGAAACTTCACGACAAAAGTAAAAGTCTTCGTAGTAAGGTAAAATCTTTGAGAAAGTTTTTCGTCCTTGCATTTCTCTCTAAGCATATCTATCCTTGGCGAATACTTTGATTCGATTAAGATTAGCTCTTGATGATTTCTAGGGCCTTGTACACTTTTTCTACTTAGAATATCCACTCCCAAGCAATTAGCAATTGTTAGTCTTGTAGGATCTTGGTACAAAGAAAAGGAGGAAGAAAATAATTAAAAAAAGAGTAAAGAAGAAGAAACAAGCAAGAGCCTTGATCATCTCTTAGGAAACACAAGCTTGATACGAAACCAAAGTAGGAAGGTAGCCAAGTATGTAAATATTTATCTCGTCAACAAGTTGCAATCGAAATAGCGTATTTCTTTGTATTTGTGCAACATGAGTTTATAGTCTTCGCTAAAAACATCTCGTATACTAGCTCATTACTTTGGTTGCACAAATCTCATTATCTTTGTGCATGATTTATTTTGAGCTTCACTTATATCCTTTGATATCAATTTTTATTGCTTTGTTCTACTATGGTTCATACTTGTCATTGTAATATCTCAATTTCCATTTGCTTAGTGTGCTATGTGAACCCTCTCTGAGATCCACATAAATTTTGGTTGTGATAGTGCTTTGGGACTTGGAACTCTATCAATCACACTCTTGAAGGTCACCAAATCCCTAGCGACTTTGATCCTTTCATCCAAAGAAGGTTAAGATCTTCGGTGATAAGGAGGGTGAGTGTCACGGACCCGGAATAGCATATGGTTAGGGGAACGCGAAGTCGCCAAGGACCGAAGGACTCGTCCGCCCGGTGGCACGGTACCTGCGCCGTACGCACCAAGGTAGAATGATCCGACACCCGCCACGTGCGAGCCGGCCGGAAGCGACCAAGTTTCCCAAAACCACATACGATTCCGTAATCCGGTGAAGAGTCAGAGTCGTTCCCGAATCCTACCACGACAAACAAGGTCGGAGGAGCCCGGCAGTTCTACCCACACCCTAACCTAGCCCGGAGGCTAGTGGGTCGCTCGAAAGCCCGGTAGAACACGCCCACACCCTGCCTGGCCGGCACAGCATCTCAGCCAGCGGGTCACTCAACCAACACCTGCTCGACTTAGTAGAACAAGGTACGGCTTCGACTCTTCACGGCATACCCAAAACGCTTCATATCAGACACGCATTGCGTAAGGGCAGCCTGGAATTAACAACTCGGATATCATAACAAAGCTCTACAAATACGATAATAATAATAACAGCCCACGATGGGACGATATATTACATCAATCGGTTATCACCGGAAACATATCCGAGTACGGAGAAATTTAACAACAGCGGAAGCAAAATGATTAGACCCACAGCGACATAGTGGTCACTGAACAAAACACCAACTATCCCACAATCGAACACAACCGAGGAAACACACGTTCAAGCTTCGTCAAAATAATCATCGACCACCGGCTCACCTGCAAGCTCTAGGATTAACCTAGGTGAGTACAAACGTACTCGCAAGACTTATTCGTGCTTGATTAAATGTCCTACTCATACTAGTACAACACAATTAAACATGAATGCTTCTCAGAGTAACAATATACAACTTAAGAACATAACAGTAATGAGGTGAAGTAACGACATACCAAATGACAGACTAACTCAGGGCACAAACATACCACAATCAAGCTACCACGAGATCAAGTCATCAAATCCAAATCCATTGGGGCAACCCCTGAGTCCAATCCCAAACCAATCCATTAAACCTCATCCAATTCGATTAGGGCAGCCCCTAAATCCAATCCAAATTGATCCAATCTTCAACAAGTTCATTTTAATCTCTCGAACCGCTACCGACAACTCAACCCCTGCAGGCATAGTGAGTGCATAACAGTTTGGAGGTAGCGAGCCTCCAAAGTGCATGCCTACCCCCAACTATCCTCAGTGTTGGTTCTCGCTAGCGTCCACGTGTGATAAGGGATGGTGACACGCTGAAGATAGGGTTGGTGTGGCGACTAAATCTCTACTTACTCCCGCGTCGCCATCAAACTACGATGAACACCAACCGTACCCATTGTGCACGCCCTCGGCTCTCACAACTCACTTAACCATTTAGTTGAAGAGCCATTAGATGTTCTCGACGTAAGACACATCCTACACATGCTAGTGTACGCAACTTGCGACAATTCACAGATAAAACATTCATACACATAGCACATATAACAAGGGCATACACAAGAGTACGGAAGGTAAAGATGCAACAAGCTCTGCTTGCCTGATTCTGGTTGTTCCTGTTCTTGCGAGGGGTCGTAAGCCTGGTGGTCTTCCTCTTCAGATTCTTTTATAAGCAATACGAAGAACCGGAAAAGAAACGATAAAAGAAACAATAAGATTCCACATGTATGCATGAGGACTAATGCACTAATGAATGTTCAGTCATGTGCGGGTGTTAGGTTTTAGTTAGCGAGGACTATTCGTATTAATCTTGTGAAGGTTATGGGGTTATCCTATCTTGCATGCAAGCTAAGTGGTATACAAGTACGCGCTAGGGCTTCGGAAAGGCTTGTTCAAGTTGGAGGATCATGAATGCCAAACCTAGTGGACTTAAAAGTGCTCGGGAATACTAAACTAACGTCGCTGGAATCACTCCATTTGGAGCTACGAGCAAGAAACTACGGCTCGTCAAGCTAGGGTTCAACGGGGCTCGACAACTAAAGGAGCTAACCCTAATATCATGTCCTGCATGCAACTCTGCTGAAATTTTAGTTGTTCCCTGTCGTAGGATTTCTCACGAGGATTCCGAAACTATAGGAATCGTCGAAATCGGAGTTAGGGTCATAAACCTAGGGTTTATAGACCCTCGACAACACTAAAACTTCTACCCCAAGTATCAGTGTGTGCATGTGTTCAAATTTAACTTTTGATTCAGCCATATTGTAGAGTTTTTCATAAGCTTTCTAACCATATAAAATTTGCCCAATTTGGATTCATGGTTCAAAAGATATGAGCATTTGAAATTTTGGATAAAATCTAACCCTAACAGCCTAAACCTAATTGCTAGATCTACCCGAGATACAACTCCTCTCCCTCTGCGCTACTGGACTCGCTTGCTAGGTACACCCGAGAAAACACCCAGCTTTCCTCCTCTTTAAAGCGGGTAGCTGACAGGTGGGGGCCTCGGGACAGGGCTGACTGGTCCGAGATGGATCCAGTCAGCAGCTGAGGTGGCGGAGGCAGCCAACCAGGGGCTGCCACGCCACCCACAGCTCATCACTCGCATGGCTGAGCTGGAAGGGCCGGAGAGCCGAGCTCGGACGGCGGGGGTGCTCGCCGGAGCATCACCGGAGAAGGCTCGGGCGCGAGCTAGGGCACCCGAGGCTGAGGAAGGAGGGGCGAGAGCACCGGAGCCTCACCCCGAACTCGATGCGTCGGTGCAGAGAGGCGGGGGTCCACTGGAGACGGCTGGCGACGGCGACCGGCGGCGAGGAGCGTCGGTTGGTGGTGGCGGGGCTACTCCGGGCGTGGATCTGCGAAGAGGATCATACGGGGGTTTAGCGGAGGTTGAATGAGTGCTTGAAAGCTAGGAGGTGAAGCTCGGGGCGCACTGGAACAGCAGCGAGGGCTCGCCGGAGTGGGTGGCCGGTCTCGGGGAAGAAGGCGACGCCTGGAGCTCCCGAGCTCGAATCTGCAGAAGGGAGGCGAGGGGGAGGTGAGGAAGGTGATGGAGAACTCGGAGAGCAAGTGAACGGGACCTACCGAGGGCTGGAGCGGTGGCGATTTCTCGCCGGAGGTGAGGATCGTCGCCGGGGAAGAAAAGGTTAGGCGCTAGGGTTTGGGGAGCGAAGGCTGCGAGGAAGGGGAGGCGAGGCTGTCGGGAGGCGACATTTAAAAGGGCGGCGGCTTCGGTCCGATGGCGTCGGGGAAGGGGGCACCGCCCACGGGGGCCAGCCGACGGCGGCGACGTGGCGGAGGCGCTCTGCCAGGGGGAGGAGGAGGCTGACCAGGTGGGTCCCGGGGGCAGGGAGAGCGGGGGAGTGGCGTGGGGCTGACGGGAGGGGCCCGGTGGCAGTGGGAGGAGGCGCGCGCGCGGGAGGGCCGAGCGGGCTGAGGTAGCTGGGCCGACCGAGGGGAGGTTCCGGCCCAGAGGGAGTTAGGGTTCTTTTTGATTTTTCTTTTTATATTTTCCAGTTTTATTCCCCACGACATTTTATGTACAATTTCTTCTCCAATTAATTTGAAATTTTTACAGAAGCTTCATAATATTATTTGGGAGCTTCTGGGGGAGTTTGAATCAATTTGGGGAAGATTTGAATGGGTGTCCAGTTCAAATTGGAATTAGGGTTCGAATTAGGGTTTACACTGCGACTAGGATTTAAATTTTCCCAAAATTCATGAAAATTGACAAGGGGCTAGGGTTTTCACTTTCCAAGCTATTTGTGAAGTTTGGGGAGGTTTGGACTCATTAAGGTTGTTCTATCGACGAACCCTAATTTTGGCACCGTTAGGGTTTTAGGGTTAGGGACGGAGATTCTTTGAAGGGTTCGATGATTTCCACCACCCTTAACGACGATTTTGTTACTTCGAATACTTCAAATAAATTGATTGGTGTTTGTATGAATTTCCACCGAGGATGAGATATTAACATATTCTATAAATTACAGTTATACCCTTTTCGAGTTTAAATGAGGTAGTGCGGGGTGATGCCATGTATGCATGAATGCTTAATCGTTAAGTTTGGGGATTACAAAACCTACCCCCCTTAAAAAGATCTCGACCCGAGATCGCTAACGGTCGACAAACAAGGTTGGGAATTCGCTCTTGAGCCATTCTTCACGCTCCCAGGTGGCTTCATCTTCAGTGTGGTTGCTCCACTGGACCTTGAAGAATTTGATAGTGCGACTTCGAGTCTTGCGTTCCATCTCATCAAGGATGCACACCGGATGTTCTCGGTAAGAGAGGTCTTCATGCAGCACTTCGATTACAGGATTAGTCTTCATCTCAGGAACTCGATGGCAAGCTTTCAACTGGGATACATGGAAGACATCGTGCATCCGAGATAGCTCCGGAGGTAATTCCAACTGGTATGCCACGGTTCCTCTTTTGGCTAGGATGCGATAAGGTCCAATGTAACGAGGAGCTAGCTTTCCTTTCATTGCAAAGCGGCGGACACCTTTGAATGGGGTGACCTTGAGATACACACTGTCTCCAACTTGAAAGGTAACTTCTCGTCGCTGAAGATCGGCATAGCTTTTCTGCCTGGATTGAGCTTCACGAAGACGTTCACGGATGAGTTGGACTAAGTCTTCTGCTTCTTCGATTGGGTTAGGCCCAAAGAATTGCCTCTCTCCGGTCTCGGACCAATTCAATGGAGTCCTACACTTCCTTCCGTAAAGTACTTCAAAGGGTGCCATACCGAGACTGGATTGATAACTATTGTTATAAGCAAACTCTGCATATGGCAAGCAATCTTCCCAATTGGAACCCAGCGTGAGCGCACACGATCTCAACATGTCTTCAAGGATCTGATTTGTCCGTTCAACTTGACCACTGGTTTGAGGATGAAAAGCAGTACTGAAGGATAGGGAAGTTCCCATAGACTCGTGTAAGCACTTCCAAAATCTGCTGGTGAATTGAGTGCCTCGATCTGAAATGATTCTCTTGGGAACGCCATGGAGACACACGATTCGAGAGATGTACAATCTTGCTAGCTGACTTACCTTGTGGGTTGTCTTCACAGGGATGAAGTGAGCGACCTTGGATAGACGGTCTACGATTACCCATATTGCATCGTTGCCCTTCGGGGATCTCGGCAGACCTACTACAAAATCCATACCAATCTCTTCCCATTTCCACTCGGGAATAGGGAGTGGCTGAAGTAGGCCTGCTGGTCTCTGGTGTTCGGCCTTCACACGGCGACAGACATCACACTCAGCAACATATTGGGCAATCTCCCGCTTCATTCGGGTCCACCAGAATTGGCGACGTAGATCTTGGTACATCTTGGTACTGCCTGGATGGATGGCTAATGGGGAGTTGTGTGCTTCATGAAGGATTAGGTCCTTCAGTTGCTTATCCTTGGGTACCACAAGTCGTTTTCCAAACCATAATACTCCATCCTTATCTTCCGTGAAACAGGTTGCGGTACCCGCCTTCATCTTTTCCCTGATCTTCTGCATTCCGGCATTCTGAGCTTGAGCCGCCCTAATCTGATCTTCTAAGGATGGCTTCACCTCAAGAGTGGCGAGGGTTCCTTGTTCAACCATTTCCAGGTTCAGCCGCTGGAACTCTTCGTGGAGAGGTGGTTGTTGTTCCTTGACCATGGTGCTGTTGCAGTAAGCTTTCCGACTAAGGGCATCGGCAACAACGTTAGCTTTGCCAGGGGTATAATTCAAACCCAGATCATAATCCTTAATGAGTTCGAGCCATCTTCTTTGGCGAAGGTTTAGATCTGGTTGGGTGAATAGGTACTTCAAGCTCTTATGATCTGAATAAACTTCGCAACGATTACCGATAAGGTAATGTCGCCATATCTTGAGAGCGTGAACCACAGCTGCCAACTCTAGGTCATGAGTGGGGTAATTAGCTTCGTGGGGCCTCAACTGGCGCGAGGCGTAAGCCACCACGCGGCCTTCTTGCATGAGAACACAGCCCAATCCATTTCGGGAAGCATCGCAGTAAACCTCGAAATCCTTATTAACGTCTGGGAGAACAAGCACTGGGGCTGAGGTCAACCTTTCCTTAAGTTCTTGAAAACTCTTTTCACACTTGTCAGACCATATAAACTTGGTTTCTTTCTTCAGCAATTCTGTCATCGGCTTGGCTATGGAAGAGAATCCCTCAATGAACCGACGGTAGTATCCCGCTAGTCCAAGGAAGCTTCGGATTTGGGTAACCGATTTGGGTTGTTTCCACTCTTGTACCGCTTGCACTTTGCTTGGGTCTACCGCGACACCTGCGGCTGAGATCACATGGCCCAAGAACTCCACTTGGTGTTTCCAAAACTCGCACTTGGAGAACTTGGCATACAGACGATGCTCACGAAGCTTGTCGAGCACCCTTCTCAGATGGTCTTCATGTTCTGATTCAGACTTGGAATAGATGAGGATGTCGTCGATAAAGACGACAACAAACTGATCCAGATACTCCATGAAGACTGCGTTCATGAGTTGTGTGAAAGTGGAAGGGGCGTTGGTTAGACCGAAGGACATGACTGTGTACTCATATAATCCGTATCGGGTAGTGAAGGCTGTCTTGGGAATGTCTTCGGATCTAATCTTTATCTGGTGGTAACCCAATCTGAGGTCGATTTTGGAGAAGACACAGGCTCCGGTCAACTGATCGAATAGATCATCAATCCTAGGAAGAGGGCATTTGTTCTTCACCGTAAGTTCATTCAGTGGACGATAGTCCACGACCATCCTTAAGCTTGAATCTTTCTTTTTCACGAACATGGCTGGACAACCCCACGGCGATGAACTAGGTCGGATAAAACCCTTTTCCTCAAGCTCCTGGAGCTGCTTCTTCATTTCCAATAATTCCTTCGGGGATATCCGGTAAGGTCGCCTTGACACCGGAGCAGTTCCAGGTGGAAGTTCGATAACGAACTCCACGGCACGGTCAGGGGGCATACCCGGCAACTCTTCGGGGAATACATCTGGGTATTCACACACTACTGGGACAAGCTCGATGCCTTGGTCCTGGTCACTATTCAGAGCGAAAAGGCACCCGGATGGGGACGAGGATACAAATCTCACTTCTTTGCCGGAGTCCGCGGTAAGGGATACTGATCTTTTGGCGCAATCTATCTTGGCTTGGTGTTGGGCCAACCAGTTCATACCCAGAATAACATCTAGCCCTGCGGACCCCAAAACTACCATGTTTGCCAAAAACGTTTCTCCGCCAATTTCTACTTTAACACCCTCACAAACCAGCTCGGTTTTCATCTCCGAGCCGGGGGTGGCAATAATAAGAGGAGAATGCAGTACTGATGAAGGAATATGGTTGTCATGTGCAAACTTGCTTGATATGAATGAATGGGATGCTCCAGAATCAAAAAGAACTGTAGCAGGAGTTGAGTTCACCGAGAGCGTACCCAGCACCACTTCGGGTGCGTCCTGTGCTTCCTCCGCCGTGACGTGGTTGACTCGGCCACGGCCGGGGGCTTGAGATTTGGTTGGAGCTGATCCTTTAGCTTGCTGACCTCCTCTTGGCTGCCCTTGCTGCAGGTTGGGGGCATAGGTGTTTCCTGTGCGTGGAAGACTGCAGCGGTTGGCAAAATGTCCCAGGTTTCCGCAGTTGTAGCATCGCACCTTGCTTAGGTCAGGCATGGGTCGCTGCTGTCCTCCTTGAGGGTGAGGTTGAGCTGCTGGCTGTTGAGGGCGCGGCGGATATCCCTGAGGCCTGTGTGGATACTGTGCTGTAGGGCGGGGTGGCGGCTGCTGCCATACCCGCGGCCTTTGGGAGCTGCTAGCAACAGACCGCTGCGCCTCTCTCTCTCGCTTACGGTCCTGCTGAAGGACAGACTCCTTCGCTTCAATCTCGATGGCCTTATCTACCAAATGCTGGAAATCCTGCACATCGGCGATAGCTAGCTTGGCCTGCAATTCATTGTTCAGCTTGCGCTTGAATTTCTCCACCCTGTCCTCATCGGTGGAGACTTCTCGCGGCACATAACGGGATAGGTGGTTGAATTCGTGGAGGAACTCTAACACTGACTTTCTGCCCTGTCGGAGATTGTAGAACTCTTCCTTCTTTAAATTCATGACGCCCTTGGGGATATGGGAAGCACGAAAGCCGGTTCGGAACTCGGCCCACGTGACTACATGACCAGGAGCTTGGATGGCCAAGAAGTTCTGCCACCAGTTTGCTGCAGCGCCTTCCAGGTAGTGGGTGGCGAAGTTAACCTTATCTGCTTCGGCGCACTGTGCCAGTTGGAGTTTTCTTTCAATCGTGCAGATCCAGTCATCCGCGTCCATAGGGTCGTCGGATCGATTGAAGGTGGGCGGCTGCGTTCGCTGGAACTCCGCTAGGCCACCTCGAGCCTGGCCACCACCGGCGCCTTGATTACGCGCCAGCTGTTCGAGGATTCTATTCTGGGTCATCAGCAGATCTGCAATGCTTGGCTGCTGGGGAGGGGGTGGCACCTCTTCTTCCTCACGGTCACGGCGTCCACGTGCAGCTCCACGGGTTCCGGTAGCCATGCTGCTGAAATCAGAAGACACCGGATGAGATGAAGGAAGCTAGAAAGTTGGAAACTCAAGGGTCTATCCATAAGGGTATAACAAGGCATCCAAGAACATGGCACATAACTTCAGACATACTTCCTCAAGACAAAGGCACCAACAAGGGCAAGGAAAGTTAGGGTTAACACTCGAATTCATTAATACAATCGCCGGAGTTCATACATGGGGCTGCGGTTTAAATCACCCTTATGGTGAAATAAACGTATACAAAATACCAAAATTGCAGCCACAAGTACCCAATTACATGCCTCTCAAAAGATAACTTGGACCTAGGGTTTGGTTCAGTTTACAATCCATAAGAAGGTCTTTAACAACTTGCCACTCGAATCCAATCGGCACTACGACGACTAACTTCTACGACTGGGTACTTCGAATCGTATCCTTCGACCACTCAGCCTACTCTTCGTCAGTTGGCGGGTTGCTGGTGGTGTACCAAACACGCTCCTCAGGGTCCTCTTCCTCTTCTTCTCTTGCAGCAGCTTCATTGGTGGGAACTGAAGCGGCTGGTGTGGAGGTATCTTCTTGTGAGGGCCTTGGAGTGAAGAGCCGAAGGTACTGTCGGGAGGTCATCCTTTTACGTGGCTTGACTCCGGAACTCTGAGGTTGAGTTGCCTCACCAGGTGGAGTTGGGGTCGGCTCTTGTACTGGAACAAAGGGGCTCTCGCCGCAAGACTCATCTTCATTTGCTACATGATACCTTCGACGCAACTCATAGCGAAGCTTGCGGTTAACTCTTGTTAGTCGTTCCACCTCTTGAGTAGCATTTCCGTAGTCCCGATACAACCTATCGTGCATTACTTCCGCAGAGACAATGTGATTGGCCGTCTCCATCTCAGTCTCATCCTCTTCTTCGTCGTCACTTGGTGCTGGTACCGAAATGCTGGCGCCTCCATCGGTAACCTGGGGAATAAGACGGAAAGGGGGAAAATAGGAAGATCTCATCGAAGTGATGTCGTAGGTGGAGAACTGCTTTTCTTGAGGCTTCCAGTCGGGCATCCGCATCACTTGGTCTGGGTGCTGTAAAGGTCTGATCCAGATCCGAAACTCTCACTGTGACCCATCCCATCCAAAAATGAGTCTTCCCGTGAACTTTGTAGGTCTTGGCATGGAAGGCAGGGAGGTCCTCCTGGGGCACGCCAAGGTATTCCATCATTCTCCATAACAGGGTAGCCCATCCTCCTAGTTGATGTGGGTCGGTCACAATGTTATACACCATCCTATACAAGTTTAGAGTTAGAGAGGATAAAGTTAGCCACACAAAGAAAACAAATGCAATAGAGGAGAATTTCAGAACTAAGAGCGATGAGGGTAAGGAATAAAAGCAATCTACTTATTAATTTTCAACATAGGGTTTACTTTTTAAATAGTTTTGCTGGCCTGTCGACGAGGCGCAGCGGAAGCTCCTATCTAACGACCACCTGCAATTGGCTTCCTACGGTCAGCTCGGCTCTGATACCAAGCTGTCACGGACCCGGAATAGCATATGATTAGGGGAACGCGAAGTCGCCAAGGACCGAAGGACTCGCCCGCCCGGTGGCACGGTACCTGCGCCGTACGCACCAAGGTAGAACGATCCGACACCCGCCACGTGCGAGCCGGCCGGAAGCGACCACTCTTCCCAAAACCACATACGATTCCGTAATCCGGTGAAGAGTCAGAGTCGTTCCCGAATCCTACCACGACAAACAAGGTCGGAGGAGCCCGGCAGTTCTACCCACACCCTAACCTAGCCCGGAGGCTAGTGGGTCGCTCGAAAGCCCGGTAGAACACGCCCACACCCTGCCTGGCCGGCACAGCATCTCAGCCAGCGGGTCACTCAACCAACACCTGCTCGACTTAGTAGAACAAGGTACGGCTTCGACTCTTCACGGCATACCCAAAACGCTTCATATCATACACGCATTGCGTAAGGGCAGCCTGGAATTAACAACTCGGATATCATAACAAAGCTCTACAAATACGATATTAATAATAACTGCCCACGATGGGACATACACTTACATTATCGGTCATCACTGAAAGCATATCCGAGTACGGAGAAATTAACGACAGCGGAAGCAAAGTGATGAGTCCCACAGCGACATAGCGATCACTGAACACAACTACCAACTATCCCACAATCGAACACAACCGAGGAAACACACGTTCAAGCATCAGTCAAAATAATCTTCGACCACCGGCTCACCTGCAAGCTCTAGGAATAACCTAGGTGAGTACGAACGTACTCGCAAGACTTATTCGTGCTTGATTAAATGTCCTACTCATGCTAGTGCAACAACAATTAAACATGGATGCTTCTCAGAGTAACAATATACAAGTTAAGAACATAACATTAATAAGGTGAAGTAAAGACAGATTAAATAACAGATTAACTCAGGACACAACATATCACAGCTAATTTACCACGAGATCAAGTTATCGAATCCAAATCCATTTGGGGCAACCCCTGAGTCCAATCCCAAACCAATCCATTAAACCTCATCCAATTCGATTAGGGCAGCCCCTAAATCCAATCCAAATTGATCCAATCCTCAACAAGTTCATTTTAATCTCTCGAACCGCTACCGACAACTCAACCCCTGCAGGCATAGTGAGTGCATAACAGTTTGGAGGTAGCGAGCCTCCAAAGTGCATGCCTACCCCCAACTATCCTCAGTGTTGGTTCTCGCTAGCGTCCACGTGTGATAAGGGATGGTGACACGCTGAAGATAGGGTTGGTGTGACGACTAAATCTCTACTTACTCCCGCGTCGCCATCAAACTACGATGAACACCAACCGTACCCATTGTGCACGCCCTCGGCTCTCGCAACTCACTTAACCATTTAGTTGAAGAGCCATCAGATGTTCTCGACGTAAGACACATCCTACACATGCTAGTGTACGCAACTTGCGACAATTCACAGATAAACATTCATACACATAGCACATATAACAAGGGCGTGCACAATGGGTACGGTTGGTGTTCATCGTAGTTTGATGGCGACGCGGGAGTAAGTAGAGATTTAGTCGTCACACCAACCCTATCTTCAGCGTGTCACCATCCCTTATCACACGTGGACGCTAGCGAGAACCAACACTGAGGATAGTTGGGGGTAGGCATGCACTTTGGAGGCTCGCTACCTCCAAACTGTTATGCACTCACTATGCCTGCAGGGGTTGAGTTGTCGGTAGCGGTTCGAGAGATTAAAATGAACTTGTTGAGGATTGGATCAATTTGGATTGGATTTAGGGGCTGCCCTAATCAAATTGGATGAGGTTTAATGGATTGGTTTGGGATTGGACTCAGAGGTTGCCCCAAATGGATTTGGATTTGATAACTTGATCTCGTGGTAAATTAGCTGTGATATGTTGTGTCCTGAGTTAATCTGTTATTTAATCTGTCTTTACTTCACCTTATTAATGTTATGTTCTTAACTTGTATATTGTTACTCTGAGAAGCATCCATGTTTAATTGTTGTTGCACTAGCATGAGTAGGACATTTAATCAAGCACGAATAAGTCTTGCGAGTACGCTCGTACTCACCTAGGTTATTCCTAGAGCTTGCAGGTGAGCCGGTGGTCGAAGATTATTTTAATGATGCCTGAACGTGCGTTTCCTCGGTTGTATTCGATTGTTGGGATAGTTGTAGTTGTGTTCAGCGGTCGCTAATCCGCTGTGGGACTCATCCACTTGTTTCCGCTGTCGTTTAATTTCTCCGTACTCGGATATGCTTTCAGTCATGACCGGATAATGTAAGGTGTTGTCCCATCGTGGGCAGTTAATATTAATATCGTATTTGTAGAGCTTTGTTATGGTATCCGAGTTGTTAATTCCAGGCTGCCCTTACGCAATGCATGTATGATATGAAGCGTTTTGGGTATGCCGTGAAGAGTCGAAGCCGTACCTTGTTCTACTAAGTCGAGCAGGTGTTGGTTGAGTGACCCGCTGGCTGAGATGCTGTGCCGGCCAGGCAGGGTGTGGGCGTGTTCTACCGGGCTTTCGAGCGACCCACTAGCCTCCGGGCTAGGTTAGGGTGTGGGTAGAACTGCCGGGCTCCTCCGACCTTGTTTGTCGTGGTAGGATTCGGGAACGGCTCTGACTCCTCACCGGATTACGGAATCGTATGTGGTTTTGGGAAGAGTGGTCGCTTCCGGCCGGCTCGCACGTGGCGGGTGTCGGATCGTTCTACCTTGGTGCGTACGGCGCAGGTACCGTGCCACCGGGCGGGCGAGTCTTTCGGTCCTTGGCGACTTCGCGTTCCCCTAATCATATGCCATTCCGGGTCCGTGACAGTGAGGTTGAGAGAGTTCTTTCACTACAGCAGAACAGGTCACCACTGACGGTCCCGAAACACCCTCTACTGACGGACGGGGGGCCTGTCACCCTGGAAATGTCAGTGGAGGGGGTCACTCCACTGACGGGCAGACAGACCGTCAGTAGTATTTGTTACTACTGACGGGCGCATAGGGACCGTCAGAGGAGACCCCCAGTCGGAGGCACTTGGTTCTAGCACTACTGACGGGCGCGTCATATTAGCCCGTCAGTAGAGGTCATACTCCATTGATGGGCCCTCTGTAAGTGCCCGTCAGTAGAGATATGTATTCCTGCTAACCGAAAAGGCTTTGTGTTAACTCATAATCACATTTAGATTATTCATAATACTAGGCTATAGCATTACATTATTCCTAATCACAGGCTATACAAACTATTCATTCACAGAGTCAAATCTCTTAATCGCATAACACATTTGTAATCACATAACGGTTGGCACTTAAGACATTCATAATCACATATATAGTATGTACACTCCAACGACGGTCACAAGTATGAAACAATTGTTCTTCAATTACAGAAACAACGATTCTATTGATGCCCGCTTAAGTTTGGCTTAGGAAATTGGGAGCCGACGTACAATTCACCCATCGGATTGATGACTTCAAGGTTAATGAGTCTAGCGAAGACTTTTTGGATGCGAGCAAAGTCCTGTCGCCAGTCGTACATCTGACTTCCCAGCTCGCTCCAAGCCTTCAGTTCTTTCATATCTTTCCAATGCTTGTTCTTGTACCGGACAAAGAGGTCCATATGGGCGCAGGTGTAGTACCCACATGTCGCGCTATTTTCCGGCTCAACTCTGCAAGGGAACTTGTAATGGTGTACCATTTTTGTCGCTTTACAGGTATTTTAGTATGCCCCGAGAACTTGGCTCTGAAGAAAGCTGTATCCAAAATCTTAGTTATATTGGTGAAGTTCGCTGTCTTTTTTGATGAGGAGTCAAAGTAAAAAGCCTTGGCCCAGCTTGGAACGATCACAATTAGGACCCAGTGGTCGCTGCGTAAATGTGAACAATGAACGTAAGCAGGCGGAGATACGTACGTAAAAACAAAAAAAAACTCCACGGTGCTAAGTTTAGGACTTACGGAGGGTTATAGGGGGCTAGTATGTACTCCTTGTCCTTATGAACCACGAATGCATGCGATAGGTATTCTTCAAGAAATCCTCGACCGTCCGGGTTCTTGGCATAGCCTTCGTTCATGCATATCGGATCGACTATGCCAATATTGGAGTCCTGAAGACGTCTGCACTCTTGGGCTTGATAGAGAGCCCATAGCCTGATCATCGTGGTGTCGAGCCTATAGAGGTTGTACATGTTGAATAGGTCTTCAAAGTTGATGTCGAAG
This sequence comes from Stipa capillata, assembly GCA_019208055.1. Lineage (NCBI taxonomy): Eukaryota > Viridiplantae > Streptophyta > Magnoliopsida > Poales > Poaceae > Stipa > Stipa capillata. The sequence continues at coordinate 250,731 of JAGXJF010001375.1, read as the reverse complement.
GTGTCTTGGTCATTTTGCATGAAGAAATTGTATTCCTTTGGCACCTTTACCTTCCAATATTGGCAGAATGTATCAGGATCTCTGGACATCTTCAGGTAATCTTCATGCAGCGTCTTCATGTCCTCCGACAGATTGTCCAGCTCATCCTGTGGGAGCATGTCCTCACGTGGTAAGTAAAATTCTCGCCAGAGACCCTTGGTCCGTGTAGATAATTTGGATGACGATGTCGAGAAGGATAAGGATTTCTGCCTCTGCTCCTTTCTTTCCTTCTCGTCGGTGCCGGCCCGTCTCTTTTTGCTTTTCCTCCTCTGCTGTATCGGCTCCGGGCTCTTGCTTGCCGCCAACGCTGCTTCCAGCGTCCCAGCTAGTGTGGCGGGAGAGAAAATCTTCCCCCTCCGTTGATCCAGGGGGTCGCCTTGAACCTCGGAGGGCCTTTCCGACACTTCCGGGGACCGCAAAATCGGTGACATGTGCTGGTCCCCGAGAAGATGGTCCTCCAGGTCTTTAAAGGACGGAGGTGATTGACTGAGCCCCAACGGAGATCATTCGATTGATGGAGAGGGGTTGTTGGACGAGGGGCCCGTGCGAGGAGAGGCCGCCGCGGTTATAGTAATCTGGCTCTTCGGCTACTGGATGAAGCAGTTTTTGCACTGCCCTAGCTTCATCAGCTCCTCTTCGACAGGGACTAACACCTCACTGTAGTCGTTGAGGACGAGGTCCTCTTCGTCAACAACACCATCGACTCCGACAATACTCCTCTTCCCTTTTCTAACGACATGGCGCTTCTGTGCCTTTGGGTCTTTTATGTAGAAGACTTGTGAGGTTTGTTTAGCTAAAACTCATGGCTCATCTTTCGCATTGATTGCTTTGACCTGTGTTGACTCAATAGATGTCGGGGGAGGTAAAGTCACGGTAGTGAACTTGTCATCATCGATATGGATATTTTTCGCTCATCTGACACGGAACATGGGGATCTTTGTGACGGTGTAGTCCAGTTCCCAAATTTCTTCGATAACACCGTAGTATATGTCCTTACGGTTACCGGTTTTAGCCTCCATCGTCACCCCGCTGTTCTGATACGTACTTTTCCTGTCTTGAGCCTCCGTATAGAATGTGTATCCGTTGATATCATATGCTTGAAATGTCAGGACCTTGCTCGCAGGTTCTTTTGACAACATTTTGACTGTCTCTTTTTCAAAATTTGTCGGAGGCCTTTCATACCAGTAGTTCTTTAGCCATGTTGCGAACTTTGCATTGTGCTCTTTCGAGAACCACGCTTCTCCCTTCTTCGGGTTTTCTTTTTTAAGCTTTACCATGTGCATCCAAAGATAGGGACGCACTACCGTCAGGTGTTGCAAGACCACGAGATGTGCTCTGTCATAGTCATCTGACCTATTGGGTACTGAATTATAGACATGTAAAGGCTTTTGTCCGCGTGCATGGCCTTCACCATCGAGCCTTCCCGTGTGCCGTGAAACAGGAACACCTATGGACTTTTGATCAGCCAAGTAATCAGTGCAGAACTCGACACACTCTTCGGCCACATAGCCTTGGATGATGCTACCTTCTGGTTGTGACCTGTTACGAACGTAGCGCTTCACAACCCCATTGTACCATTCCAACGGGTACATATTGTGTAGGAACACGGGACCTAGGTCCAGTATCTCCGAGACGATATGGATCATGAGATGTACCATGATATCGAAGAATGCTGGAGGGAAGTACATCTCAAGTTCGCACAGTATGACAATGATCTCCTCCTGCAGCTTATGGCAACGCGTAACGGAGATCGACTTCTGAGATATCGTGTTGAAAAAGTTACAAAGATTCAAGATTGTCTTGCGGACCTCCGGCTCCATGAGACCTCTGATTGCAACATGAAGTATCTGTGTGATCATCACATGACAGTCATGAGACTTCATACCAATTACTCGGTGACTCTTCATGTCAACTATTCTCCCGATGTTTGCTGAGTAACCGGAAGAAACTTTGACACCTTGGAGGCACTCCAAAAAGCTAACGATCTCTTTTTTGCTGAGAGTGTAACAAGCAGCGGGACAGTCCGTCTTGATTCTGACTGCAACCGTCCCCAACTTGGTCATTCGCTTCGTAGCCCACAGTTTCTTTCTTATACCCAAGAATTCCATGTCAGCTCGTGCCTTCGGTCCATCTTTTGTCTTTTCTGGAATGTTGAGCAGGATACCAAGCAAGCTCTCGCACACGTTTTTTTCAACATGCATGACGTCTATGCTGTGACGTGTGCTTAGGAATCTCCAGTAAGGCAAATCCTAGAATACGGATTTCCTTTTCCAGACGCCGTCCTGCATGGGAACAGACGGTTGTGTCTTACCTGGCGTAACAGGGGGCATTGTGTTCACGATGTCATAGATTTCCACCCCGGTCTTCTCCCGAGGCGCCGAACAGACCTCAACAGTATTGTCAAACAATTCCTTCTCTTGCCTCCATGGGTCGTTCTGTTTCAGCCACCTTCGGTGGCCCATGAACATGATTTTTTTGGATCCCTTTAGGTGTAAACTTGTAGTAGACTCCAAACACTTCACACATCCTTTGTACCCATGAACACATTGGCAGGACTGATATCCGTACGCGGGATAGTCTTGGACCGTCGTGAACAACAGCGCTTTCAGATTGAAGTACACTTCTTCGTATGCGTCCCAGACCTGGGCCCCTGTTCCCACAGTGTAGCTAGTTCTTTGAACAATAATTGTTGATACATGTTCAGATCGTTCCCAGGTTGCTTCGGCCCTTGTATGAGAATAGAGAGGTGTATGTACTTTCGTTTCATGCACAGCCATGGAGGAAGGTTGTACATCCATAGAACCACGGGCCAAGTGCTGTGTCTGCTGCTCATGTTGCCGAATGGATTGATCCCGTCCGTACTCATACCAAACCTGATATTCCTCGGATCTTTTCCGAAATCATCGTATTGGGCGTCGATTGCCCTCCACTGTGAAGCATCGGCAGGGTGTCTCATCACTCCATCATCAGTTTTTCGCCCCTCGGCGTGCCAACGTAGCAGTTTTGCCTCCTTCTTGTTAGCGAATAAACGATTCAAACGGGGAAGGACCGGAAGATACCATACAACCTTTGCTGGAGCACCACTCGTCACTGGGTCCTCATCATCGGCTTGGTTTCTACCCCTCTTGAATCTGGACGTGTTGCACGTGGGACACTTGTACAGCTTCTCATGCTCCTTGCGGTAAATAAAGCAGTCATTCGGAGACGCATGGAACCTCTGCACCTCTAACCCAAGAGGGCAAACAACCTTCTTGGCTTCTTCGGTGCTCGTAGGCAGCAAGTTGTTTTTCGAAAAAACTTTTGCAAGAAAAGCCAATGTCTCATCGAAGCCTTCGTCCGGACAGTTGTGGGCTGCCTTGATCCTTAGAAGTTCCAGCGTGACTGACAGACATGTGTGTTCTGGATCGGAACCAGTATACAACGGGGTTTGCGAGTCTTCAACTAGTCTCGTGAACTTAGCAGCCTCTCTTTCATCCTCAGGATCTAGCACCACCTGCTCCACCATATGAACGTCCTACACCATATCGGCCAAATTGTTTCCCGTTTCTTCTTCGGGTTCAGATTCGAAACTCCCCTCGTCTTCATCGTCTTCTCCATGTTCTGTATCTTGCTGTAACACTTGATCTTTCTCCTCCTCACCGTGACATATCCAACGTGTATAACCTGGCATGAAACCCTTAAGCGCTAGGTGTACCGTCACCCTCCCTCTTGTATCGAACATTACCAAATTTTTGCAATCGCGACACGGACAACAAATCTTCGTGCCACCTTTTCTCCTCGTATCTCGCTCGGCGACATCAAGAAACTCATTCAATGCCGTAGCCCAACTCTCTGTCGCCCGGTTGTCGTACATCCAATTGCGATCCATCGATCGATCCCTACGACACGAAACTAATCAGCGCGAAAATATAACACTAGGCCTCGGCTCGATGACCGGGAATCACATTAAATACGTATACAAGATGAAAATAACACTTTTTATATATCATTATTCCAAAGAGAGCATTATTACCGAGTGAGAGGAGGAGGGATAGATTTTAGATATAATTGTGTTGGAGAGAGTGAGAGGAGGAGGAGGGAGAGATGTGTGTTGGAGAGAGGGAGATCTAGAGTTAAATGAAGAAATGGGAGAGTTTGGGATTGAAAATAGCTCAAGATCTCTAGATCTAGATCTAGATCTCAAGAAATGGAAGAAATGAGGGAGAGGAGAAGGGTTGGGGAGAGGGAAGTCTTGGTGGGAGGGGTGTTGGCGGCGGCGGCGCAGCGGGGGGTTGGTGGCGGCGGCGCTCGCTGCTGGCCAGTTGGCACGCGAGCACTGGCCAGCAGTGAGCACCGCCCCTCTGTTTTTATACAAGGAAACATACCACTGACGGGCACGTATAAAGGGCCCGTCAGCGGTAATGCGTCAGCCCTGGAACAATCACCGCTGACGGACAGCTGCGTTGCCCGTCAGCGGAAATACATCTCTACTGACGGGCGCTTAAAGACCGCACGTTAGTGGAGATTCCCGTCATCTGTATGAGCTTTTTTGCTCTCGGGTTTCATCTCCTCTGAAGGGCGGCTTACGTGCCCGTCAGTGAAGGTCCTCAGGTCCAGCCTAGCTCTGTCCTCTACTGACGGTTCCTTTTGCGTACGTCAATAGTTAGCTCCTCCAACAACGGGCTCTTCTGCCCCCGTCAGTGGAGATGGTTCAGCAGAAGGTCAATCCGCAGTAGTGTTTTCCCACATATCCATAAATTTGCACTTGCAACAATAAACATGTTTAGGAGAGTGGTCACGAAGTGGAAACCATGGAGATTCAAGGACAAAAGGATGCATGACACCCCACAACTTCACATCGAGTTTCATGGGCTTTATCAAATGTGAAGAGTATTTCGCATGTATCTTACTCAATGGACTTCACTGCCAACAACCATGAAAATTGAAGCTCCAAGGGCTTGAAAAGAAGCCGACACCTATGGACGGATGAGGATAAAGAAAGCCACATAAGCACCCACTGTCGAGTTGCTCATTGACGACAAGGTCGCCATGAATATGAAGATGTGAAGCTCGTTAAGGCCAAGTCCCCCGGTGGCTAGGACCCCGAACTACGGAACTTGTGATCTAGAGGAGTATCTTGAATGGGAATGGTGGGAAGTTTCTTAAGCTTCAACGAGTACCCATTTTCCAAGAAGTCAAGCGAGCCAATGGACTTTAACGACTATGCTTCAAGATGGTGGCGTCTACTCTCCATGAAGGAACTCATCACGGATTGGTCAAGCTTGAAGACAGTCATGTGAGAAGAGTTCGTGCCATCCAAGTATCCAAGAGAGCTACTTTGCTAAGTGGAGTGCATCAAGCAAGGGAACAAGTCGGTCCATGCCTACTTCAGTGAGAGGAGGCATGCAATGCGATGAGTTGGCGGCTTGAGAAAAATTATGGAAAAGAAGTACTTTGAGGATAGACTAAACTATGACATCACCTCTTCACTTCCTTTGAAGAACTTCAAGAGCTTGCTCAACCTGTTGGATGGTGCTCTCGAGGAAGAAAAGTGTGTTAAGGTGACCAAGGTCCTAAAAGAGAAATGGTGAGATGAGGTGCTCATCAAGGCATCCAAGGCCTGCAAAGACAAAGAGCATGGAAAGAATCTCAATAACACGGCCAAGTGCAAAGAGAAGCTTCCCAAGGAACAAGCGTCCGAGGTGGTGATGGAGGATAAGTCACTCAAGAAGCAACCTTTGGAGGCAAAAAAGGAGGCGGAGGAGGTGATAGAGCCACTCAAGATGCGAACTTTGGCAACAATGAAGGAGGTGGAGGGTGTGCTGAAGCCACTTGAGAAGCAAAATCAGATTATCGCAACAAAGCAACTCAAGACTCGACCTTTGTAGGCGAGTATGGAAATGGTCGAGCATAAGATTTTTCCTTCGAGCAAGGTGGCGAGCGGTACAAGACCCTTTCTCCTTTGGAGGTAAGGTGAGCGAGAAGATGGTTGAGCATGAGATTTTCCCTTCGATCAAGGTAGAGCATGGAGATGAATGCACCAAGGATACCCCATTATCCATTAGGGAGAGATGCAACCAATCCTATGTAAGGATGAGAGCCACGTAGCCAACTTGAGAGAGAGTAGCAAAATGCATAAGTTATGTGACTCCACCAAATGTGAGATTGAGTGCATCAATATTAAGGGAGAGAGAAAACCACCACAAGAGTTGAGAGAGGTAGTCAATAGGTCAAATGAGGCCATTTATAAAGCTAACGACTTACTCTCTACTTTTAGTGTTTCTCAGTTGGTGTAGGATTTAGAGGCCGAAGCGGTGCCCATTCTCAACAAGTCGGCCCCACCAACGGAAGAGGTGAAGGAGCTGGCCACAGTGGGAGATGAAGAACTTACCACCCCATTGTTATGCCAAGAAGAGACATCTTCGAGCAAGAAATGCCACTTCCAACACATACATCAACTACGGAAGTCAACAAAGGTAACAAGGTGTTGGCATGATTGTCTCACACGAGCATGTGAGAAATCTTGAGTTCTTGCATGTTTTGGATGAGCCTAGTATTTTTTCACATGCTAATTTGACTTACCTATGTGATGATTTGATTGCAACCATGTTAATTATGTGGAGTTAGTGAGACATGATGAAATTCTTTCCAAAATCACACTTGCTCATTCCATATGCTATGTCATGTTTGATGAACCATTGACTTTGTCTAGTGCTATGACTAAGATCTCTGAAATCACATCTTTGAAGTCTTTTAGTAGCACCTATGCACATAGTTATAAGTTCAACTTGATTGGTGAATATGACATACATGATAAGTTCTTAGTCTGTGGCATGTCTATCATTTGTAATGAAATTGCCATGTTGAACATGCATATTTTGGGCAATCCATCTTGTATACCATGCCATTAACACTTTGCCATCGAAAATGCTAGCAATGCCACATGTGTTGCAGGGGACATGATGACTACTTGTTTTTCCCTAAAGAGTGCTTGCAACCACGTTAGTATTATAGATGTGCCATGTAATGAACAATATCCTATTGCTCCTTTTGTTGCAATAAATATGTTGACCACTTGTCCTTTCATAAGATTTTCTAGCAACAACGGTAGTATACTTAACAATGTGAAGGTCCCTAAAAATTTCTCATAAACCTTACAAGAATTTGATTTAATAAATGTGGAACATGCTTATGTGAATTGTTTGCACAATATGGATAACACAATCAGAGGTGTTGTGGATATCAAGTTTGATGCATCAAATTTGCTATGCACTTTTAATTCCAATAGTGTATACTTTTAAAAGTTCAAGATGTCGGCCTAGAGGGAGGGGTGAATAGGCGACTAATAAATTTTATCAATTTAAAGCTTAACTTGCAATTATGCGGAATTAGAGTTGTCTAATGCAGGAGCTATATGGCCGCTAGGTACTAGTCACCCACAAGCATAATAATATAACATCAAAAGTAATGCTTGTAAAAAGTAAAGGATCAAAATAAATAAACAAGGAGACACAAGTGATTTATTGCTAGAGTTTGGATTCTTGGGGAAATGTACATCTCTGTTGGGGAGCTTGATCACTTTGATCAAGAGCTGGCTTCCGCTCAAGCCTTTATCCCTTGATGACACACTTTGCGTCTGCTCGAATTCTTCTTGGTGATACTTCCCTTTCGGAGGCGGATCCCAACATTCGCAAACTTCTTGAAACTCACCACAACTTTCTTAGGATCTCTCAAGCAAAAGTGCGTCTACTCGAATTCTTCTTGGTGATACTTCCCTTTTGAAGGCAGATCCCAACATTCGCAAACTTCTTAAGACTCACCACAACTTTCTTAGGATCTCTCAAGCACTGCTAGCCGTCTAGGAGATCCCAATCTCTTAGAGTAACAAGTGTGATGAAAAACTTGGAGAGGATGAACTCAATGCTCTAGTGCTCAACTAATCCCAATATTCACTCTCTCGAGATCTTCCTCGCAAGAATAAAAGGTTTGAGGCTTGAGGAAGGTGGAGAAGCTTTCTAGAGAGTAGGAAATGATTTGGCAAAGAGTTGAGACTGGAAGAGAGAGTGGGGGTATAAATAACCCACTCACAAAAACTAGCCATTGCTTGGAGAAAATATGTGGCTGGAGTATCTGGGACCTATTCAAATGACTCTATCTGCACAGCCAGGCAACTGGACCAAAGGCTCCTGATGAATCTCCCCGGAGTATCCAGGAAACATCTAGACACTGTGAGGGGTGTAACAGAAACCCCTCAAAAAATGGTTTAGCACGGTCACTGAAGGGGCCAGACACTCCGGACTTTCAGAGTATCCGGGAGAAAATTCGAACACTCCGCGGCCTGAAGCAGTAGATCCCTCAAAACGGGTTCCACGCTCAGAGTTAGCTTAGATAGCCCGGATTTCCGGAGCATTTGGAAAATAATTCAAAACATTCAGAGTCTGAGATAGAAAGATCTTCAAAATAGTTTGTAAGCCTAGAGGCTACCCAGATAGTTCGGGCCACCTAGAGTATCTGGGAATAAATCTGGACACTCCAAGACCACGACAGAAAGTCCTCCAAAAATAGATAGCATGCACGAAGACTCCCTCAGGGTATCTAGGCCAACATTTAGCCCAGAGAGTGCTCTGCACCTGGATCCGGGCCAAAATCTGGACACTCCAAATGTCAAACAGAGCAGAGATGGCTTAGAGAACTTTGAACTTTTTGAGGCTACAAGATTTGGTTGAGCATTTTGAGCACTGTGACACTACACCAACGCTTTAAGCACACCTCTCTTTATAGAATGGCTTTTCGTATACTCAGTGTGATTTATCAAACTACTAAAACCTAGGAAATGAGATCTAAAGCAACTTGAGCTCCACCGTTCTTCTTTTTCATCTTTTTAGGGGTTGCCTTGGTTGGTTGGACTTCACATGTGGTTACTTAACACACTCAAGGTTCACATTCTTAATCATTTGTCACTAATCACCAAAATCCACTTAGGGGCTTAGATGCACTTCCAACTTGCTGTAAATGTTTGTGCTAAGGGTGATGTGTGAAAGAAGGGGCACATCATGATGGATGATGTGTCCGTCTACCACACATACACATTTTTTTGTGTTGTCTAATATTGGTGCAGGTAACAATGTCTACATATCAACCTCTGAACAACATAAGTTGGCCAAAAGAGCTCAAGAGAGCTCTTTATGTTTAAGATCTCATGAATTGTTCAATCCCAACACCCTAGGACGACAAGGGATATCAAGAAGAGCATAAAGGAACCTCACTAAGGTTAATTCCTTCTCTTTACAACTACCCTAAGATGAACTTCAAGAATTGGCTACTCTTTCAGTGTTTTTTCTTCTTCATTGTCAGTTTGGCGTACCTCATGGAAGGAGAAAGAGCACCATGGAGTACCATCCAGGGAGAAACTTGGAGATCTTCATCCCTCATTGGATTTGAAGGAACATAGTAAAGGACAACTCCTTTTCAAGAAGGAGGGAATGATGTTGACTCCCCATGGACAGCAACCCATCAAGCTATTCAACTCTAAGTGGCACGTATATTGACCTACATGTTGCCAAGCCATGGCATGAAAAGGTAAATCTTCTCCTTTACACTTGTCCATCTAATCCTACTAAGAATGGTGTGCTACTCTATGCATTCTTAGGTTTCCAGATGCAAGGTTTGGAGTTCGAAGCGTCATGGAGGCAAGGGAAGAAGAATTCTCCACCAAATCAAGTCCCGGGCGGAACATCCAAGCCTTGGTATTGAGAAGCTACAGCCAACTCTCGGAGCCTCTGACCCAAATGTCAGAACCTTTGAGATTCTTGAAGGGGTTGTCTAGTAGCCCATCTTGGAACCTCCGAGAATGTCGGAGCATCTGGGATTGTCAACGAGCCAGTCCAAAAGTGAATCTCGGAATCTCCAGGACCAATGTCGGAGCCTCCAGGAATTCACCAGATGTGCATTGAAGGCTAGTTCAGACGTGAGTTCCAACTTGGAGACTCCAGGAATCTGGCAGCGCGAGTTCAGAAGCCAATTTCAAAGCCTCCGAGAGGAACCGCCTATGCATAGATCACTTAGGCCAATGGGCCTTGTAAGAGGGTTATAACCAACTTGTCCTAAGGTTAGGGGTAGGACTATAAGTACCCCTTCCCCTCCTCTAATTAGGGTAAGACTTGAGTTTAGAACTAAGTAGAGCTTTGCTCCTTGATCTAGGTTTATGCCTCTAGATTGGAGAATCCACCTTTATCTTCCTTTTCTTTGGATTTGTAAGGATTGGCCTATGTCTTTAAGTGGAATTCATGGCATTCATCAAGAGGGTTGTTGATTTGGTTCCGTGTCTCAAAAAGCTATCACATTGGTGTATGTTAGTGGGGTTGGATTCCATCTAGGCCTCCCTAGTTATCATTCCTACCGTGAAAATCGGGTCCCCTCCATATCAGAGAGATTCCTAACCATGTCTTAACTTATCTTAAATTAGCTAATGCAGTCAGCACAGATTAATATAACATCTCAATTTTTATTTTCACCTAAGTAATTTCTCATTAATTTTTAAGAATAAATTCAATCTTAACTAAATTAAGTTTCCAAGCTTAAAAATCATGCCATTGAACTAGTAAAATAATTGGAATGCTATAATTAATTAAATTTAGTTCATCATAAATAAATAAGCATCCCTGAATTTTCTTGGATTTTTGATTTGATTTTTTTTCAAGCAGTTTAGATTTTAGGCTTGTTTCCCGTGGGGGGAATTTGGTCGCCACGTCTCCTCTCTTTTAGGATATTGAATTATTCCCGAGCAATTTCCATGATTATGGAATTGAGAGAATCTCTCCTTTCTGTTCTGATTTTCTGGCAATTTTCCACGTATTTCTAAAAATTTACATGGTTTCAGTATGAGCATTTGACTATTTTTTTGATTAAATGTTAGAGAGTGGACTCTCTATCCCTACCCTGGGGACCATACTCCCCAAACAACATTTGTTAGTGTTTCAAAATTCAGACATGGTGCAGGCAGGTGCCGTGCTGTTGAAACATTACAAATGTTCAAAGCTGAAGAATCACCTTATCTGCTATCTGTGTCTAGATATTTAGCTACGGATCAGATGAGATAACGGCAAGGATCTAACATAAGGTGCAAATGAATCCATTGAAGAAGGAAGAAGCCGCCACGGCAAAAACTACAACAAACGAGGCTGCCAAGTCCAAAGTAGCAGCAGAGGCAGCATGAGTAGAGGCTGCAATGGTAGAGGTTGGTAAAGCTGAGGATGCCATGGCATAGGCTGCAGAGGCAACTAAATCAGCAACACCACCAGTAGAGGCACCAGCTACAACTCCAGTACCAGCAGTAGTGCCTGTCAGGAAGAGCAAGGGTAGGCTGCCACCTCAGCCTCAGACTCAGCATGAACCTACAGTGCGCAAGTCCAAGGTGCACGTGGACCCAGACGATAGAGAGCCTCTAGCACCTGTTCACCACCTGCCCAAGCAAGGAAGGGTTCCCCAGCCAGTGATAGATTACAAGACTTTCCAAAAAAAAATCTGTGGAAGATCAAGTGGAAGGCTATTGTGGGAGGTCTCTGTCCTTTCCCGAATTGATGATGAGCACCCTTGAGGGGAGGTATGGGGTGATGGAGGTCTGGAGTGAGGACACGTGAAGACGGTCACCCCTGATGGGAGGTCCGGGGTGAGGAGGTCCAGAGCAAGGACGCACGAAGATGGTCACCCTTGACGGGTGGTCCAGGGTGACGGAGTCCAGAGCCAGGACACATGCAAGCAGCCAACCCTAACAGGAGGTCTGGAGCGAGGACACGTGAAGATGATTACCCCTGACGGGAGGTCCAGGGTGACGGAGGCCCGAGACAAACAGGAAAGGTAGAGGGACCCGTGCACGGAGCACTGAACTAGACTTTCGTAGATGCTGAGGCATATGCTTGTAAGGGTAGGGGGAGATGACTGCCTAGAGGAAAAATTGTAACTCCATCTCGTATCCACTCCTGGCCTATAAGTAGGAGAGCACCCTCCTTGTTTGGGGTATGGAAGACATCACGCACCACAAGCTCTGCCTGCTTAGAATTTCGTGAAGTGTTGGTGACAGCCCGCGAGTAACCCACTCACCTCCCGCGCACACCCGGGTGAGCTAGTACTCAACTAGGGGTGCCTCAAGTTTACTATCCGTTCGAGTAGTTGACGACAGTTGGCGCTGTACGTGGGGATCGAGCCAAGCGTCTAGGCGGTTCTGTCATGCGTGCGATGCCGTAAGTGGGGCATGCACTCACATAGTGGCGGCGGTCAAGACATCCACGTGGACAATCAGCAACAGTGACACGTGTCAAGGCACTGAGGTCGTTCCACCTGACGTAGTTGTGGAAGATGCAATCGGGGATGTCCTCGTGAAAGGGGCTACATCCGGAGCACCTCGAACGATGGTCAACCGGTCCACGGCGAACACCGACGGTCCTTCAGATGTCACCGACTGTCAATCCGGCCCACCCGCCCTTGCTCATGCCTCGGTGTCTACCTCAGGGGCAGAGGTGGAGGTCCTATGACAGCAGGCGGATCGGGTGACTGTTGCACGAACGAGCTCCGTGAATGCCTCCGCGCAGCTGAGCAAGAAGTACTTCGTGTAATAGCCCATACTATGCATATCTCGAAACAACCAAGGCAATTAGCACGCGCAATGTCGAGGAGCTTCGCTACCACCAAGCGGAAGTCCATGTAGCCGCTCATGAAAGCATTTGGTGCAAGGACTCCGTGGATCAGGGGGCTGAGGTGCTTTGCACGAGCATTTAACAGAACCAAGAGGCGGCATACGTGGCCCTCTACGGTCACACGACTGGTACAAGCGCACAAGGGGTTTTGTGACCCCTGGCAGTGTCTTGGTAGGGCACACATGGTGTATTCCCCACCTACACGGCATGTGTGCGCGCTCCGTAGGCATCGTTCGAGGTTCAATGCCAACCACCATATGTCATCAACCTCACCAACACCTCGAGTCCACTGAGCCTGGGGATAATTGTGGTCCAGTTTCCCCCCAGTTTCTCCTTGCAGATCTCCCGAAGTACTTTGGCAACACTGACCCAGTCCAATACATGAGCGCGTACGAAGCCGCGGTGATGGTTGCATGAGGAGGCGAAGCCATCATGACCCAGAGCTTACTGCTTGCACTCAGGGGGATGGCCCAGGTGTGGTACCTGGGGCTAGCACCGTGCACTATGTATTCTTGATAACATCTTCGTGACAAGCTCCATAGCCACTTCGATGGTTATAGGAACAAAGAAATGATGTCCACCGCTGAACAGCCTCAGATAGCGGCCAGGCGAAACCAATGCATGAATCCATTTGCTTCCACTTGGCCATCTTGCTCATGCAATTATTAAGTGCACACCCCATGAATGAATCCATCTCCTCACTCTGGGCAGATGTGAATGAATGTCCCGCACCCCTGGAAGCCAAACAATCGCCGTGGACTGTCGCGTGGCAACATCCCATGATGACACACGTGCCCCTCACTCTGGGTGGATGCGAAGGAACATCCCGCACCCTCGAAAGCCAAACGACCGCCATAGATGGTTGTGTGGTAACATCCAGTGACGACTACTGTTAGACCACAACTTTTTCTAAGCAACAACGACTATAGCTACACCAAAGTTGCTAGTTTTTTAAGTTGGGAGCAAGGTGCATCGCACTGCTACACCTTATTATAAGCAAGGCACACCATATCGCTGCACCCTATTACATAAGGAAAGTGTATCCCATAGACTTTGCAATGTTACAACAATCCTCACGAGTACGAATGGTGAAGGGATTGCATAACAAATGCTAGGATGGATAGTGCGTCATCACTGCTCATCTTTGTTCCTCGGTATAACGACCCCGCTAGGATGCAATGTTTATACGACATCGGGACAAGGCACCCGACCAACATCTTTTGCCTCAAAGCAAGGCCCTGCAACCAACACAAGGAGGATGCAAGTCATGACAAGGCAACACACAGAACGGGGAAAACCCACAACTCCCATAGGAGATCACAGATAACACACGACAGTGTCACGAATGTTGAATAGTGAGCAAACATCTCTAAAAAAGGGGGAGTGTCATGAAGCACGCAAGTTGACACAGCGAGTGAACAACAAAAAGATTCAAGGTCATGACAATCTAATGACCAAGGGGTGTCCTAGTGTGTCTGGCGCAAACATAAAAGAAAGTGCGACCTCAAAGGTAAAACAACGTCACATCTCGCCTCCACCAAGGGGGCCCGTTGCTCCTGTCGACGTCATCGTCTGAAGGAGTGGTGTCGGCTGGCAGGTACTCCCAAAGAGCCATCACATACTGCATCCCTGCTTGCGCCACTTCCACACCCGTGACATGAAGGCCCCGTAGTCGTCTTCGATCTCCACGCGAGTGGCGTCGATCTCCTTGTCACTTGGAGCAACATAACCCTCTGACGACAAGGAACCTTGAAAGTTGCATCCAACTATGTGCAAGCAGGAGAATGACATCTCTGCAGCCGTCTGGGCGCAAGCCTGAGAAGGAAGGGAGAAAGCAGTTAGCGCGATCAAGTTAAAAAGATAAAGGCATGTGGAGGAAATCCATAAACTAACCAACCTAGCCAAAGAGCGGCATAGCGTCGCGAACAGCGTCGCAGGCAGATGTAGCCTAGGCCAACCTCCTGAGCACCTCATCACCAACAGTACTGATGATGAATGGCTCTGGACGATAGCCTAGTGTCTCCTTGAGCTTGCCAACGACATTGCACATAGAATGGGAAAAGCAGTGGACGTCCTGTGAGCGCACGGCGTGCTCCACCTTGCGGGTGGTCAACTCGGCCACACGAGCCTGTTGCATTGCCAAATTTGCCCCAAGGCCCCTCACCGTCTTCTCCAAGAAGGCGAGCTTTTGGATGATCTCTTCGACGCTGTCCTCGCCTTCCTTCACCCTCCTCTTCTACTCCCTAAGGTGGGCCTCCTTCTCCTCGAATGCAGCCTGAAAGCCTGACAGCTTCTCCATGGCAAGCAAACCATGGGAGAGAAAAATGTGAAGGTGAATCATAGACAAAGGGAAAAGTGATGAGAAAAACCACAAGGAGGTTACCTTGAGCAATGTGGATCTTGACACACCACATACTTGACCCAGCGAATGCCTGGAGAAAACGGCGTCTAGGTTCCCCACCGCAACACGTGAAGCAGCCTCTGGGAAGAAGCCAACCTTTGCCTTCGAGTTGACAAAGCTCAAATGGATGAGTCAACTGACGGCTCAAAGAGGGAAAAATGTGAAGGTCAATCATTGACAAAGTGGAAAAGTGACGAGAAAAACCACGTGTAGGTTACCTTGAGCAATGTAGGGCATGACAAGTTGCATATTTGACACAGCGAAAGCCCGAAGAAAATGGTGTTCAGGTCCGCAACCACAACACATGAAGCAGCCTCCTAAAAGAAGCTGGCCTCCGCCTCTTAGTCAACAAATCTCAAAGGGGCAGGTGTGAAGGCAGCCACCTCTGCCGTTGCCCGGGGCTGAACCACGGGTCCCTCCTCCGCCTCCTCCTGACAAGGCGGCACAATAGTCCTCGTAGATAGAGTTCTACTCGACGCGACGGGTGTCTCACGTGAAGGGGACACAAGGGGCCCCCTCCTGTGAAGTCTGGCGAGGCAACAGGATGACCCCAGAATGAAGCGAGAGTTGGTGGGGGATGATGTCTCGCCCCCGAAGGAAGTGGCTGAGGTGGGTGCACCAACGGCCCGTTTCCATCCACTGGGGGCCAAGGAGCGAGTGATGGCGCCACCTCATCCCCCTCGTCGATAGTAGATGCTGTTGCGCCAACAGACCCCTCCAAGTTGTCATTGGGCATGTCCCTAGCAGAGCGACTCTCCCCATTTGTGGTGCCATGTGACGCGCCCTCGTAGTCTCATCCCCAGACTCATCATCGTCGATCAACAAGTCGGCTGAGAATGACTCAAGATCCGACGGTGTCACGTCCTCTGACCTGGCCGGCCTCGAACACCGATGCACCCGGTAACAACCGGACCGGGGGTATCCTGAGCAATTGCAAGAATGGGGTTCATTGATATTCCTGGTATAGTAGATGCTAGTACACATACAGTCATACTAAATTCGATGGAATTGTTTGATCTTAAAGGTGATCTTCTATAATTTCGCACATAAGGGGTTATTTCTTGGTTTCGTCTAGTCATTAATAACTTGATTATTTTTAGATAATAGTAGATAGAAAGAACGCTCGTAAGGAGTCCTATTAAAACTAAGAAATATAGGCCTGCTTGCCATCCATACCAGAATAGATAGAGTTTTCCGAAGAAACCTACTAGTGGAGGAAGGCCTCCTAGGGATAAGAGACATAGGGCTAAAGAGAGAGCCAAAAAAGGATCTTTTGTGTATAACCTCGCAGTGCCTCTTTCTAGTCCTGACGTGGGCATCCATCAAAGACAATGGGGTCGGTCGGGCCAGCACTGACCACCTGAAGGCCTCGAACACCCTCTTGCGGCAACCCCCCACAATGGCCCTCATGATCGAGGTGCCCTCCACCTTGTGCAGCTTTCCCAAGAGCTGAACCACTGTGGCCTCCACATCCTTTATCTCAAGCCCCATGCCACGATACAAAAAACACAAGGCGGTAGAACGTAACATACCATCAGCTGGTTAGAGTCTAGGGAGCAACAAATAAGCAAAGTAAAATACATTGTGACACGAGTAGAACGTAACTTACCATCAGCTAGTCCGCACCCTATGAAGGCGAGAGGGTGGTGTGGCAGCCCCACCGGCAAGGGCGCCAAGTCCAGCTCTGAATGCGTGGCAAGAGAGGCAATGCAAAGCGCAGAGTACTCCTCCACTAGGTCCCGCACGCACAACTAGTCAGCCATGTGGGTAAGTGCCACTGTCCGCACCCCGTCACTGGTGGTGACATGTGGGACTGCTTGCACATGCTTGTAGCCTAGGACGTCGAGCCTGTAGAAGAACCACTAGCTCTTCCAATCCTCCCACTTCTCCTTCGTGTGGGAGACCGAGAACATGTTTCTCTTGCCACGCTAGAAACGACACTAATGGTGCGAACCGTGAGAAGAGGTTGTCACGGATTGGTGAAGGAAACACGTGCATCTCCAAGAACCACATGAAGGATGTCGTTGAGCCCTTCAGTCATATGTCGTTGAGCCCTTCAACCCTTTTACCGGGACAGAGGACTATGATAAGGTCAAGGATATCGATATTGTTCTTGGAAACATACGTAAATTTAAGAAGCTGCCAGGTGAGAAGATCATATGAAAGAACAGATCAATCTTTTGGGACTTTTCTTATTGGAAGGATATAGATGTGCATCATTACATCGATTTCATGCACGTAGAGAAGAACGTATGTGACAGCGTTCTTGGTATGTTACTGAACATCCGTGACAAAACAAAGGATGGCATTAAGTCACGATTAGACCTGGCCAATATGGGCATCATGCCTCAGTTAGCACCAAAAAAGACTAATAAAGGCCAGATGTACCTCCCCCCTACTAATTACACTTTATCAAAGGGCGAGAGAACTGAACTGTGCGAGTTCTTACTTAGTGTTAAAGTTCCATCCGGTTACTCCACCGACATAAAGAATTTTGTTTCTATGGAAGACTCAAAATTAATTGGCATGAAGTCTCATGATGGTCATGTGACGATGACACAGATGCTCCCAGTAGCAATCAAAAATATTCTATTGCTAAAGGTCCAAGAAGCACTCATGAGATTATGTTATTTCTTTAAGAAAATTAATTTGCAGGTCAGAGATGCCTTTGCACTAGATGATATGCAAGAGGGGTGGTGAAGACAGTATGGGAACTTGAGATGCATTTCTTACTGTTGTTCTTCAATATCAGTGTCCATCTCATTGTTTACCTTGTGTATGAGATAAAGATGTGCGGCCCTGTGTCTCTATGCAGCATGTATCCCTTCAAGCGATTCATGGAATTCTGAAGTATTATGTTCAGAATCAAAATCAATCGGAGGGTCGTATCGTAGAAGGTTATGTTTAAGATATTGTTGAGTTTTGCATCGATAACATGGCTGAACCACAACCAATTGGTGTGCTTCGATCTCGACACGAGGGGAAACTTGTAGAAATTGGGACCATTAAAGTAAAATCAATCAGCCCTGATGATGAAGCGTATGCTATTGCCCATTCCACGATCTTGCAACACATGATCGTAGTGTCCCCTTATATCACATAACATGAGGACTGAAAGTGCATGTAGCCCCCATGTGTGGTTTTAGTAATTAATGACAATCTGTATGGACTAATGATTTCATTGAGATGTATATGAAGGAATGTTCCATAGATAATGCATGAAGAAGATTGGATGGATTCGAGGATGAAAGCCATCAAGATAAAGATATGCATTGAGTTTTAGTAATGGATAACAATTCCTATGGACTAACCGTTTCTTTGAGCTATATGTGAAGGAGTATTCTATAGGTGATTGACGATGACATAGCACCCGGGTACCGTCAAGGAGAACAAAGCTGACCATCCGGGCATAGGGTGGGTCAGGCCGACTACTCAGAGTCCGACTTCAACACGGGGGCGCATCATCGACTTGGAGTACAAGATATATATGGACACGTACCTGCCCGGAATCCCGGGTGGTAGTTGTAACCGATTAGGAAACATATATATAATCCGATCCGGACTCTTGTAACTCTATCTCGGCCACCTATATAAGGCCGGGTAGGGATCCCCGGATAGGGAGAAAAAAGAGATAGAGCTCTCAGATCATCTGATCATAGGCATAGACACATATCCTCACGCGGGATACAAGCAATACGACTCGCCAAACACAGGACGTAGGGTATTACCTCTTCTCGAGGGCCTGAACCTGTCTAAACTCTGTGTCCCGTGTGCACCCATCTAGATCTGCTACTCGTACACCGCCCCATATTAAGTATTGCCGGAATAATACTCCGACAGTTGGCGCGCCAGGTAGGGGCTGTGCGCATAGATCCATCTGAACAGATCTAGATGGGTTTCTTCAACATCGACGACGATTTTGTCTCAGGCTTGGTCATCAACTTCGACCCCCAGGATCCTATCGCCAATCCAGAGCAGGCTTTCCGTTTCGGTAAGGTGGACTTCATCGCCGACAACTTCGGCAAGCTTCGTCTCAGCGACTCGGCTCTAAGCCAGTCGGCCAAGGCACCATCGCTGTCCTTACTCGGATCCTCATCTGAGTCGAGGACTCTGACAAACACCCCCAAGGAACCGGTCACGCAAGGGCTGGAAGTACCGCTTGAGCACGGGTTTTCGCCCGTCGAGCTGGAACCCGACTCATCGGCATCATCGAGTCCTTCTACCCGTTCCCGACTTCGACTCGAACGGCTGCGAGCGTTCGGGCAGCCACCATCCTTCTCGGGCGGCTTCCCGACTACGCTCGGACGGTTTCCTGACTACGGCTCGGGCTGTTTCCCGACTACGACTCGGATGGCTTCCCGACTACGACTCGGATGGCTGCGAGCGTTCGGGCAGCCACCATCCTTCTCAGGAGATCTCCACGGCGGAGTCGGATGCGCTGTACGTTGCCGCCCGACTACGCCCGGGGGCTTACCGACTGAAGGATAAAGACGGCAACCTCGTCATCGACGCTTGGAACATTAAAACAGCTAAGTCGCTTCTATGCTTAAGCTTTTTATTTCCATATTTTAATTATGAATAAGTGAATAAATATTTCTTCGCTCCATCCGAGTAACTTTCAGGCTTTCCCGACTGACCCGCTATGAAACGCCCACGGCTACACATAGCGGACACCCGGGGGGCTACACCACACTGGGTGCGCCTAAGCACACTCGGGCTCCTCTCTTTCAACAATTATTTTAGTACTGTGTAAACAGCTCAGTGTCAACTCTTCGTCTTCGACTGCCGGTCTACGCCACAACCCTGCGCTACATGGGAAACAGCCCACGGCTAATCTCTACACAATGGGGGCTACGACGGGTCGGCAAGAGCACACACAAAGGGCTAACTTACACACGAATGAATTTTTACGAAAGAAGATATCAATAAACATGACACAAGTTCACCAAAACATGCAAAGTCACGCTCGGACTTCCCGAGTACTTAACATGCATTTGTGAATGGTTCATATATTTATCCCTACTTCTACAGGTTAGCGCGGTCGGCGAGGGTGTTCGCTGCAGCATGGACCTCCTCCATCAGCCTAAAGAAAATCGTCAAGACCCTCCGCTCGGTTCCACGAACCGAGTGGAGGCTCGGGGCTACACCCTCTAGGTGCACTATTCGTGCCCCCAGAATGAAATCTACAACAAAGAACCTCTGTCCGACTGCTCTAGACAGACACCGAACAACAACTCGGGACCGAAGCACTACAGCCTGTATTCTAGTTCTGACGTGAATTCCGAGGGTATTCCCCCAGAGGGACACTAGTTGGACCTGAGCCGCTCGGGACACCAGATACCACTCAGGAATTCAGTGGGGACTCATGAAGTTCTAAAGTCCCTCACATTCTCCCTGCAAGTGATGACGAGGCCCGCTCAGGCGGATGCCACTCGGGAAGCCTGCCTAGGGGAGAGGGCAAAAGCACTCGGCGTAACCAAGACAAAAATCAGCTACTCGGGAGTCATAAAAACCCTCCGCTCGGTTCCACGAACCGAGTGGAGGCTCGGGGGCTACACCCTCTGGGTGCACTGTTCGTGCCCCCAGAGTGAAATCTATAACAAGACAAGGAGCCTCCGCCCGACTAATCCAGTCGGCCGAAGGCTCGGGGGCTACTGACGATGACATAGCACCTGGGTACCGTCAAGGAGAACAAAGCTGACCATCCGGGCATAGGGTGGGCCAGGCCGACTACTCAGAGTCCGACTACAACACGGGGGCGCATCATCGACTTGGAGTACAAGATATGGACACGTACCTGCCTGGAATCCCGGGTGGTAGTTGTAACCGATTAGGAAACATATATATAATCCGATCCGGACTCTTGTAACTCTATCCCGGCCGCCTATATAAGGCCGGGTAGGGATCCCCGGATAGGGAGAAAAAAGAGATAGAGCTCTCAGATCATCTGATCATAGGCATAGACACATACCCTCACGCGGGATACAAGCAATACGACTCGCCAAACACAGGACGTAAGGTATTACCTCTTCTCGAGGGCCCGAACCTGTCTAAACTCTGTGTCCCGTGTGCACCCATCTAGATCTGCTTCTCGTACACCGCCCCATATTAAGTATTGCCGGAATAATACTCCGACAGTGATGCATGGAGAATATTGGATGGATTTAGGATGAATGCTATCAAAATCAAGATATGCATCGAGATCATTGAGTTCAAGAGATGAATACATTATGATCGAGAAGAAGCAAGTGAAGAGAACTTCGAAACATCAAGATTGAGTTCAATGGGTAAAACAAATATGATCAAGCCGAAGTGCATGCGAGGAACAAGTAATGATCAAGATGGAGTTCATTGGAGGATCTCATAAGTGGTCATGTTTGGGCTTATGAGTTGAGCCGCGAGGATCAAGATCTTGAGAGGATGAATTGAAGAGAAGAATTCAAGATATAGCTTCAAGATGAGGTCATGGTGAGCTCATGAGTTGGGCCATGGTTGATCAAGTCTTGAAACAAGCAATTCAAGTGATGAATTCATCGTGCCTCTCGAGAGATTGTGTTAGAGGATGAAGAAGATCAAGTGATGACCAAAAGATTGGTCATGTTAGAATTAAGTCATTGGTGATCAAGTCTTGAAGCAATGAAGTAGTGAAGAGTTCATTGTGGCTTTCAAGAAGTCAAGATAGAGCATGAAGTAAAGATAAAGGTTGACCAAGATGAAGCACGAGGATTGGATGCTAGATGGTCAACTCACAAGCGTAAATGATGTACCGCGTGGGATCAAGTGATCTAGTGGTATGGTAAGCAATTGTGAATTGCGCTTTGTGAACTAACCTTTGTACTATGTGTATGGTATTCCTATGTAGGTTAGGTAATTCTCATGGGCTTGCCTCAAAAGGAAGATTTCAAATAGCCCATATGAGGATGACATCAAGTGGAGATGGTCATCAAGGTTGAGAAGAGCAAGTTCAAGATAATCACCCTGAGGGATTATATGCTTGAAGCTTGTGGTCCATTTGGTGATAATGGACATGTGAAGATGTACTTAAGTGAAGGCCTCCCATATTGGGATATGGGGGAGCAAATTTAGTCTTCATCAACTATCGTGATCAAGTAAAGGATTCCGGCTTGAGGCAAGCATGAACTTCGTCATCAAGCTCAAGCGGAATGCGCAAGGCAAAGGTATGCCTAAGCTAGGTTTTCCTAGTTTTATCGGTCCCAAGGTGTTTGGTGGGAGACCGGATTATAGGTTTGATAGCCGTTCTATAAAGAGGGGCTATCGGGCGAGTAGCTTGATCATGTCATACGTAGAGTGCTCAAACCTTTGCATGTGTTGCATCCTCCATTTTAGTTGATCTTAGGTGGTTCTCTGTGTGAGGACCTAGAGCTTGTTGATAGCTTCAAAATGAGCCCAAGATCATCGAAAATGGAGTTCGTATGTGAAAGTTATGCCCTTTTTCGTGTTGGTTGTTCTGGCGGTTTTGCTAGTCTGGAGGTTGGTCCGGAGGTTCCGGATGGAACCTCTGGATGGCTTCCGGATGGAGTTCCGGATGAGTCCAGTAGCCTCTGGACTTGCCCGGAAGGCTGTCCGGAATTCAGCTTGGAATCCGGGTGGTCCGGAGGTTGGTCCGGAGGTTCTGGATAGAACCTCCGGATGGCTTCCGGATGGATTCCAGGTGGAGTTCTGGACAAGTCCAGTAGCCTCTGGACTCGCCCGGAAGGCTGTCCGGAGGACAGCCCAGAATCCATCCGGAGGTTGGGTCCGGAGGCTCCGGTCCGGACCATGCGCGCAGACCCCCAACGGGCAGATTTCCGCCTATAAAAGGCCCACCCCTTCTTCCCCAAGGGGTATCCGGTTGAGCTCTTTGAATCTCTCTCTCCTCTACCATTTTTAAAGCTCTAAAGCTTGAGAAGCTCCTCCCCTAGTGCTCAAATCCCATCAAGCCTTTGAGGGAAAAGAAAGAGGAGCACCGGATCTAGGATTCCACCAAGCCAAATTTGAATCCCCCTTGAGTTCGTCACGTTGGTTTGCTTTGTATTGGTTGCATTGTTTGGAGCTCTCACCTCCTCCCCCAATGCCCCAATCTCCCATCTAAGTGAGGGAAAAGAAACCCATGAATCTAGGAGTCATTTGTTGACCTCCTCCTTTGTTCCTCTCCTCTCCAATCCCTCCATTGCATGAGTTGCATAGGGTGAGATTTGAGAGAGAGAGATTTGAGCATAAGTTACTTTGCTTTGCATTTAGTGCATTGGTTTGAGCTCTCCGCGTCGATTGGTTCGAGGGAGAGTCCGGGAGCTTGTTACTCTTGGAGGCCACCACCTCCTAGACGGTTTGGTGGTGTTGGCTCGGTGATCTCTTCGTGTAGCTTGTGAAGAGGCCCGAGTTGTTTGTGAAGTGGTTGTGGAGCTTGCCATCTTCGGAGTGGAGGAAGAAGCTATCCACAGTGGATCGAGGGTCAATCCCTCGAGAGGAGAGTGACTTGAGAGAGAGTCCGCCCGTGGGCACCTCAACGGAGAGTAGAATATCGGTGGATATTTGAACTCCGGGAAAACATCGTTTGTCTCTTGTCTCCTTTACATTCCGCAATTCATACTTGCTATTATTGATATATCTTGTGTAGAGTTTGAATTGCTTGCTAGTATCTTTTAATTCCCAATCTTGTTTATCATAATTTGTTGGTGCACTTAGTGAACCTAGCATATTTAACATTTGTGCTTGAAAAGAATCCGACTAGTTTAATTCCGCATTAGGATTAAGCCAAATCCATAATTGTTTTAAATCGCCTATTCACCCCCCCCCTAGGCGACATCTACGTCCTTTCAAGGACAATCTAAGGTGAGAGTAAGTTAAAGACTATACTTATGTGATTATTTATACTTTATACAATATGAACTGCTTGAGTTGTAACTGTGGAGATAAACTTTGGTAGTTTCCATTGGATCTTTATTATAATCATACCGAAAGCAAACAGGGTAATATACCTTGATTCATTAAAGTCTCATGACTTCATGGCTATCAGCGAGTTCATCGACAGGTGATAGAACATATTTCATTTCCTCCCTAATTTTTTTTATTCTTTCTTCCTCTTGAAGTTGGCTAAAATTTGAGAATGACATAGGGCATTCGCCATGTAAGTTGCTCATGGAGGGAGATCCAAGCAAGAAACCAACAAAAATTTGCAATACGGTTTCAACATTAAGGTATTCTATCATTAAGTACATAATTCTCCTATATCATCTAACTTCATAAATAATGGTATCCATAACTAATGCCCGAGTTTTAACTTTTGTAGTGTAGCTAGCAACCCAAGCAAACCAACCTTTATGGCTATTACATTTGTCATAACATGATGAAACTCATGCCATGTTCAAGGATCAAAGACATTAAGGGGTTAATCGAGATTATATGCACGATTTTAAACTTACTTGCTATAGGTGCGATCTTAAACTTACTTGCTACAAGTTTTGTCTTCATTGAACACAAAGGCATTGAAGGAAGTCAACCTCATAGAGATTAGAGAGCAATTCGCCTACTTCTTTGTTTGCAATGTCTTATAAGAGAACGTCGAGTTCCAGCTCCATAGATGGATCATGAGTAGTGTTGTGTGTTGTAGTGCGACACTTTGTTCTTATGCATTTGTGTAGTTGAACACCTGTCTTTACATAATTTGACTTGATTAATATGGGAATGGATGTTGTGATGTGAATATAATTTCTAGAGATGATTTCAATTCTGCGAATCCATGTTATTGTGTTGTGTTGAATTTCCTATTTTGCTATTATTTCTGCTAACAGATGTATTCCCGCTGTTATATAAAAATTCCAAACAATTGTAGAAAATAGCTGTTTGGGATGTAATAGATATCCCAGATGGCTATTTCTGCACTGGCCTTTTGGGATATAATAGATATCCCAAACGATTTCTGGTGAGGAACTGTCGAGGATATGTTTGTCATCTCAGATGGTTCTGTTTTTTGAACCGTCGATGATATATTTGTCGTCCCAGATGGTTGAGGAAACATCAGGAATGAAGCCGGCTTATAGGTGATGATCAATCTTCGACGATTACCAAAACCGTCGAGGATGAACTTTCTGAATTATCTCGAATGTGCCGTTCTGTACTAGTAGATGATCTGGTATTTAAAGCCAGGTCCCCACAATAACTGTGTTTTTAGAAGCATATCTAGTATGTGGATCGTTGAAAATAGTCAAAAAGGAAGCTTTATTGCCTGATATGTGTTGGTTGTTTGTGTCCTTCCCCTTGAGAAATGGCAATTTGGTTATTATGATCTCCGTTGCCAGAGGCCGCCACAGCAAGTAGAATGGTTGAGCAGACCAGTGGGCCCTATTCCTAGCAACTCGTGGGAAGTTCTCTTATTACTCCCTCCGTCTAAGAATGTAAGGCGTATTTCAATTGGTTAAGCAAGGTTTTGACTACTAATTACTATATTCATATGTAATTTATGTGATATAAAATTGATATCATTAGATTCCTCTTTGAAAGTACTTCCTTGTGATATGACTTTGTATCACATAAACTGTATATCAATAGAATAATTATTGGTCAAAGGCTTGTCTTAACGAATCAAAATACGCCTTACAGTTTTGGACAGAGGGAGTATAGTGCACAGATGTCAGGATAATTTGTGCTTGGCACCCTAAACGGGGTTGGGATGTCTCTCTTCTCTGTTCCATGTATAGGCCTGGTACACTTGTATACATAAAGATTTCTACATGTCTAACACATGAGTACTTTGTTCCTATCCCTGTATATTTCGGTATAGTTTATAGTCTATAACTCAAAGAAAATGTTAATAGATAATACAAATCTTACATGCTCATAATTTGTTCACAATGATGTCTCGTCTTCCTTGTTAGATTCAACGTCATGATGAAATAAGTTTATGTTGCACAATCCTCTGGCACAATTTTGAAAGCTTCTCCAAGCATTACCATAGGAAAATATCGGTAGGTGATAATCTCACATACGTATTTACTATGAGAATTTCCACTAAACAACCATTCAGTATCTAGACGAAAGAGCGTATAGCATGGATGTAGATATAGAAAATACTTGCTCAATATTTTGTGCACAATGTTGACGGTTTTTCTTATTCCGAAAGAAAAGACCCTTAAGAAACTTTAGTCTTGTTAGGCATATCATTTGAGATTATAGTCATCCAAACCAAACTGAAAAATTAGTATCTTTCGACATATTTAATATATGTATTCCCTTTTTTTTGGCTTCAACCGCAAACATATATGGTGCAGGTTGATGTTGTTCTTTACCACTTTTCTAGAGTTTAAGTTTATACCTGCTAATAATATGAAAATTTGTGCTATTTTATGCCAAGGAGTTGTTTTCTCGGATTTTTTCCATACATAGGGACACCGATGTGCCTATAATCTAGTGGTGGAAGCAAGATATCCATCTAGTTCAATCTACATGATGCTCACCATGTGCCACGTGCGCATGTGTGGTGGCGTGAATGGTTGTATAGATTGTGGACGTCTTCATCGTACTCTGTCAAAAAAGAAAACCTTAATACGTGAGATAGTGATTCGGTTTGGAGCCTGCATGAAGAAAAAAAGTATGCTGATACGTTACATTCAAGCACAATGTATGTAGCCATTGTTTTCCATTCAATTTTCAGTTTATCATGCAAAAAAGAAACAAATTTCGGAGCTCGATATATCTAACTGTCTGATTGAACAAACTCGAGACGAAAAACCGGTGACCAGACAACACCAGTAATCTGCGTTCGACAGGTGATGCTAGCTAGGAAGCTATCGTCAACTTCGATGACCTGGAGACAGCGGTGGACCACTGATAGTCTCGTCAATCGGCTGGTCCCCCTTTAGATAAATATCTAACATAATGCATGAACTATATGATTCGAATTAGAAACCCCAGAGAGAACAAAAAGACAAAAACCATCAGGGCAGATTCATGCTTACAACGTGAGAAGAAGAACGCATCGGTTGGAATCCTTAAAACCCCTCACCATATATTATGGAAAGATTCTGGTATTGAATGTGAGAAACACAATCTCATTAAAATAAAATAAAAATATTTTTCACCTCTTAACTATTGTTTGGGTGCACATTGCACCTCTTAAGTTAAAAACCAGAAATGTCTAACTGTTAACTGTCAAAACCAAATAGAATACATCTCTCACACTATCTCTAAGCGGTTTGACCAGTCAAAAGTGGTTTCAGGTGACGTGGCGCCGACGTGGCTGCCACATCACCTCCACGTCATCCAAAATGTTATGAATTTTTTAGGAAAAAGGAGTTGAGAGAAAAAAAATTTAGAATAACTTTTCATTTCAAAATAAAATTAAATAATTCATTTATTTTTTCCTTGATTTTGAAAATCCAAAAGAAAAATCAGATTTTTTTCTAAAAAATCAAAATCATAAATTTGACAAAAAATTGATTTTGAAAAGTTATTCTAAAAAATTTCTAACATTTTGGATAACGTGGAGGTGATGTGGCAGTCACGTTGGCGCCATGTCACCTGAAACCACTTTTGACTAGTCAAAACCGCTTAGGGATAGTGTGAGCGGGGTATTCTATCTGGTTTTGAAAGTTAAGGGTTAGATATTTCTGGTTTTGAAGTTAAAAGGTGTAATATGCACACAGACAATAGTTGAGGAGTGAAAAATATATTTTTTCCTAAAATAAATACGTGATAAAAATGAATCAGAATGAAATCTAACGATAAAGGATTTTTTACTTTCTACCATGAGCACCAGCTAGCCTTTCCTTGCTCGACGGCTTCGTAGCCTTGACTGAACTGGAGGTCTACATGTGAGGGAGATGATGGACTCATCCATGGAATTGAAGGTGCTACGTTATGTGGCAGAGATGAGGGATGGGAAAGAGAGGATCAATGGGCATCCGTGGTAGAAGTGATGTGAAGAGGGATAATAATGGATATGGTCGGAGAGAAAAATTATTTTATATTTAGCGTTCGCGAGCACTACTACAAAAACAAAAATCCTGGATCCCTCCTCTCACCCGATTTCATGAAAGCCAACAACAATAACAATAATCTGAGCTGATGATGCTACAAGATCTGACTGCAAAGAAATAACCGGCTATGATAACATATTATCTCAGCCGGTTCGTAATTCGAATCGACTGGGAAATATTTCAGCCGGTTCACAACATGAACCGACTGAGGTAATACATTAATCTCGGTCTTATTATCTCGGTTGGTTCGTATTGAGAACCGGATGAGTATCCAAACCCTAGCTATATAGTTCCGCACCCCTGCCCTCGACCCGCTCTCGTGCCCAAATAGATCTCACCTACCACCGTCTGTAATACCCAGATTCGACAATTAGGGTTTGCCTCGCATTCATGCATACATGACATCATCTCCCTACATAAACACCCACACACACACCTTATTTAGACTAAAATATAATATGATGAAACTTTATAGAATATGTACATATCTCATCCTTGATGGATAAAGTTGCAAACACCAATCAATTTATTTGAAGTGTCAGATAACGTTTATAACCCCAGTAGGTGGAAGGATCCGTGGTTCCCCTCCGAGGGGTCACCTCGTCTAACCTTCCCTCTCTCTTCTCCCCGGATTCCTCACCTGAACACCCTCTGGGTTCACTAACTTAATTTAGGACTTAAAAGAAATCGAATTGCAGAAGAGGACAAAGATTGGAACCAAGCAAATGACGTGAGGTCCCTAAGGACGAAACATTTCAAAACTTCACATCTAGTATTATAGGTACAAACCCTAGTTCCATGCAAGAATGTGGAAGTTATAAAGGACCGCAGGACCCAATTGCGATCCGAATACAATTTAGGTCAAAACGTCTCCCAGAACATTTCAAACCTACAATAAGGCCCCACATGCCCTCTTGACACACCCTGGAGAAATTTAAAAATTCTTAGAAGCCCAAAGGACCTAATTGCAATTCTAAATTAAATTTAGGTCAAAAGTCAGATTTGAACTAGAACTTAGCTCAAAACATCCCCAAATCACTCCAAACTTCTACAGTAGGTCTCTTACAACATATTAAACATCCCCTAAAAATTTCAGAATTTTTGGAGCAATATTCGCACATAAAATAACACTAATACTAGTTCTGTAGTTATATAAAAAGAAAAAGAAATTAACAAAAGGACCCCGCTTATGGGCCGAGGCCCATACCGCCCGAGCAGGCCAGCCCATTTAACCCCGCAGCCCCAAAACCCGCTTCCCTCTTCCCCTTCTTTCCGCCTCCCTCCTCTGAAAACGCCCCGAGCCCGCTGCGCCTCTCCTCTCACCTGACGTGCGGCCCCGCCTGTCAGGTCGCGTCGGCCACGTCCCCGACGCCGGTTCGCCGCCATGGGCGGTGCCCTCCGCCCCTGTCCGAACTCCCGACCGGCCGCGTTATTTAACGCCGCCTTCCGACAGCTCCACTCCTCCCCTCCTCGCCTCCTCGCTGCCCGGAAACCCTAGCCAGCTCCTGAGCTCCCATGCCCTAGCAACCGAGCCTCGCCGTCGTCTTCCCCAACGCCGGCATCCTCTCCGGTGAGCAATTCCGAGCTACCAGAGGGTCCCAAGCACCCCATTCCGCCTCCTCGAGCTACACCACCTCTTTCCTCACCTCCCCGTCTCTCCCATTTTCGCAGATCTGCCTCCGAAGCACCCCATCGCCGGCGACCGAGCCTCCTCAGCGTTCCTCACCGTCGCCAGCCCTTCCTCGACGACCTCCATCTTCCTGCTCGTCGGCATTAGTTCCCCGGTGAGCTCCTGGCTTCTTTGGCCACCTTCCTGAGCTTAGCCGAGCGCAGGAGCCATCCCCGGCGAGTGCTCCGGCGGAGCTCCACCGCCTGAGCTGTCTCTCCGGCCGGACCGAGAGAGATGAGAGGAGAGGGTGAGAAGAGAGAGAGAGAGGGAGGGGCACGTGTCAAGCCTGGGTGAGCTAATGAGCTCCTCTCCGGCTGACATGTAGGCCCCACTTGGCAGTAGGTGCGATTATGAGGGGTGCTTACGGGGTAGCTTCTCGGGTGGATTTAGTGGTTTGATTCTGTAGAGAGAGAGAGGGGGGATGGTTCGGGTAGCTTTAGCAATTAGGTTTTCGTGCAGTTAGGGTTAGGGTTGAGTTAAAAATCCGCAAATGTTCAAATGCCCATAACTTTCAAACCGTACGTCGGATTTTGATAAATTTTATTATCTGGAATCCTCATGAAAATCTCCACGATTTGGTTGAATCAAAAAAAATCCAATTTGAGCACATGCACTGAAGGTCACCCTAGGGTTCGAATCGTAGTTCCTTATATTCTTCGATCGTCCCGTAAACCCTAGCGTGACGACCATCACCCCATTTTCCATCGATTCTAGTTGCGTTAGATCCGTGTCCCATCATGCTTTCAAAATGCATACCCTTGGAGTATAGTCGTCAACTAAAAAAAAACTATCACCTTACCCCTAACTTAGGACTAAAACGATTTTAACGCGCACACACGTTAGGTCAGCATCATAACTCTAACCCGTCCTCGCATGAACTATAACACACCCCTTGGGTAGAACCAGTACCTAGGTTCAACATGTATCACCCCATACCACACTCGCTAGTCCTTTTGTCGCAGATCGGCACAAACCCTAATCCGATGATCGTAACTCCGAATCAGACGATTCCCATTGTGTTGAACTCATGCTTCGGCTTACCTTCACCCTACCAACCCCATTAGCATTAGTGCCATGCCCCGCCGCTAACGGCGTCAACCCTAACTCGTCGGAGCACCTTAACGAGTCATGCATGCATTCTAGCTACCACACGAGCCTTCGATGAACTAACCTAGGGTCATGCACGTAATAATAACTCCTCGGCACCCACTAGTCACCCTAGACACCTGCATCCGTCATCAAACATTCATGCATACATGCTGGTTGTTAAGTGTTTCGTTACTGTTATTTTCCGGTATCGCTCGCTTCAGAGCCCGAAGAAGGAGACCACCAGGCTCACGACCTCGCGCAAGATCAGGAATCCTACGACCAAGGCAAGCAGAGCTTGTTGCATCTTGTTATTATTATTTCTTATGCTTATCTACTTAGGCTTGTGGTAGGCTTGTTTGTTTGTATGTGAGGGTCGGAACTCTCTGAAACTAGCATGGCTAGGTGAGGTTGTGTGTGTCATGTTCGCTGTGGCTGCAAACTTAATCGTGATGCCCTAGCAACTTGAATTTGGTTAAGTGAGATGTGAGAGCCGAGGGTTTTGCACGATGAATACGGTTAGGTATGATTTGAGCACCTTGTTGAGAGGTGGATGAGCACCTTGTTGAGAGGTGGATTTGTTGAGATACCAACCTGAGGTAACTTCATCGTGCATCTCCCTTATCACCGCGTGGACGTTAGCGGCATCGAGGCTGGGGTGTAGTTGAGGTAAGACTAAGACCCTTGGAGCCTTGCAACCTCCAAGGGTTAAGGCACTCTTTACACTCAGGGTGATCGATTGCCGGTAATGATCCGAGAGATCAAATGAATGTGTGGTCGTGATGGTTCACTGTCAATGTGGAGATATGTTCTGTCCCAAGTAGTTGGAAGATGGCAGGTGAGAGCCATTGTAATTGTATTTTGAGGTGCACATGTGACTAGTGAGTACCATCACGTTCCTCCATTAAATTGCATGGGATCTGGTTTGGTAGGGGTTTCCCGTGATATGTTTTCTCCTGTCAGTGAATTGCTCGTATGGTTATGCCTTGCTAACTAGAATTGCACCATGTTTACTTTTGGTTATACTAGTATGTGTAGGACATCTAATCAAGCACGAATAAGTCTTGCGAGTACTTTCGTACTCACCTAGGATATTCCTAGATCATTGCAGGTGAGCCAGTGGTCGAGGACTACTTCGGTGATGTTTAGCTGCTGGTTTTCCTTGGTTAGCTATTCGACTCAGGGATTGTTGTGGCTTTTGGTCAGCGGTCAATGCGCCGCTGTGGGACTCATTCACTTTTCTTCCACTGTTGTTTAATTACTCCGTACTCGGATATGTTTTCGGTTATGACCGACTGATGTAATCTTATAGTCCGACGTGGACAGTTAGTAGTATTATCGTATCGTAGTGCTTTGTTGTGATATCTAATTTGTTATTCGGGCTGCCCATATGCAATGTGTGTATGATATGAAGTGTATGGGTATGCCGTGAAGGGTTACGGCTGTTCCTCTTATTACTAGGCCGAGCAGGAATCGGTTGAGTGACCCGCTGGCTGAGATGCTGTGCCGGCCAGGCAGGGTGTGGGCGTATTCTACCGGGCTTTCGAGCGACCCACTAGCTTCCGAGCTAGGTTAGGGTGTGGGTAGAATCGCCGGGCTCCTCCGACCTTACTTTGCCTGGTAGAACGTGGGAACGACTCTAAACCTTCACCAGATCAGGGAATTGCATGTGGTTCTGGGAAGTCTAGTCACTTCCGGCCGGCTTGCGTTGGTCAGGTGTCGGATCACTCCGCCTCGGTGAGTACGGCGCAGGTACCGTGCCACCAGGTCGACTGGTCCTTCGGCCCTTGGCGATCATTCGTTCCCCTAATCATATGTGATTCCTGGGTCCGTGACACTGTCGCCACCACCGACCTTGCCCACCGTTGCTGCTATGGGGGAAGAGGAGGAGGAGGAGAGGAGAAACAGGCCTGAGCCGTAGCTGCCGATGAGGAGGAGGAGCCGCCACCGCCACCATCCTCGCTCGAGGAGGAGCCCCGGCCGAGCCCTCGCTGCCACCGTCCCCGCCCAAGGAGGAGAAGCCACGCCGGTGCCCAAACCGCCACCGCCGTCCATAGCCCCCGCTTGAGGAGGAGGAGCCCCGTAGCCGGTGCCATCGAGGAGGAGGAGCGCTGCTCGAGCCCTCGCTTGAGCCACGGCCAACCACAGCCCCGGCCGAGCCCTCGCTGCCACCATCCCTGCCCTCAGTGAGCCGTGGCCACCCTCCCCTACTAATTTTAGCATTTTGTATGGTACATATGAATTGCTTAGGTGTTAAAAACTTCATTGGAATCATGTATGATTGATGTATGAATAAAACCGTTGATAAATGCATGTAACTTAGCAAAAATAGCAAAAGTGTTAGGACTGTTCTTAGGGTTTGTTGACACTTAGCGAGAATAGCAAAAATGTTAGTATTGTTCTTAGGATTTGTTGACACGTAACAAAAATAGCAAAAAATGTTAGGATTGTTCGTAGGGTTTGTTGATGATCCCATGGATATTAGAAAAATGTTTTTTATGAATCCTTGTTTGGGTTACAATTTTGATGAATTATTGATATATTGATGTTTGTTATGAATCCTTATTTGGGTTGCAATTTTGATATATTAATAGATTGTTATCTAGCATATTTGAGCATAGTTTGGTTAAATGTAATTGTTTTTGTTTTTGATTCCTCTTTTGTTGTTTAGTTATTTATTAATGTTAGGGTATTTAGCAAAATAAGTTTTTTACATGATTAGGTCGATGATGATAAGACTTTGCGATGTGATGAGTATGTGCTTCGCTTTTGCAGTATGAGGTAAGGAACAACTAAAAATTCTTACATCCTGTAAAAGTGGGCACACATTCTATATATTAAGAAGTTAGAATCTGAGGCCTATGATATGCATGGTTCACTACCGACTTAGCTATTTTAGTTTAGCTATTCTGTTCATATAGCTATTTTAGTTTAGCTATACTTAGCTATTTTAGTTAGCTAAGCCAAGTATTTAGTAATAAATTTGTACCATTTATGTGGTTCTGTTAATTAAAGGCCTAATGCTTTGGCACGCATCGAAATCGCAAAAGAGGCGATGGTAAAGTAACGGGTTACCTCCCCAGTCTTGCGAAGGAGAGGAAACCAGTTCTAATAGAGGGGTTCGTCCTCTCCTTCACAGGAGGGGTGTTGGTAACTCATTGGATTATCCCCACCTCTCATGCAATTTCGATTTGTCAATTGTGGCTGAAATTAAATATGCATGATTGATAAATACAAATTAGCCTATTGTTATCTTTAATACATCTTTTCAAGTTTAACTACTTATTAATGTTAGGCATTCAACAAAATAGTTAGGGTGTAAAATTTATACCATTTCAAACGGTTTTGTCAAATCAATTTTGTTCCAATGGGTCCATCTCAGGTGAAAGCGATTGATCGTTCTCACATGAGATGGACATGTTGGAAGAGATTTATTTGACACAACCGCATAACGTGGTATAAGCCTTTTACATGATTAGGCTGATGATGATAAGACTTTGCTATATATGAGTGGGTGTTTCGCTTTTCTAGTATAAGGTAAGGAACGACTAAAAATCCTTAGATCATCCTAGAAAAGCGGGCACACATTCTTTATAACAAGAGCAAATTAGAATATGAGGTCTATGATATGCATGGATATCTTTATTTCAATACATTTGAATGCTTAATTTTCATACAATATTTTCTGTTTGCGTTGTCAGTAAAATTTATAATAAATTGTCTCATTCAATCGCAATGCTAGCCTCTTTCATGATAAGTTGATGGTCTGGTGCACCATCAAATTTTTTCATGAAAGATGTAACCATTGTGGATTGAATGACATGATAGATTATAAGTTTTACTAACAGTGCAATCGAAGATTACTATCTCAAAATTGGTGCCTCCTTGATTATGCTAATTATGAAAATGACCAACTAATAAATAGTGTATCATGGTTTGCAAGGGTTTACGGTTCAGGGTTCAGGATAAGGTTAAAATTGCATTAAACCTAGCCCTAAACCCTGCACTACTAAACCATTTCCAACGGAATTGCCAAAGTTGGTACTTGTGAGTTAAATGAATACTCGGAAACTTGACTTGAACTCGGTCCTTAACGAGTCGAGCCGAGTTGGACTTTGAACTTGTTAAGATAACGAGTTAAACGAGTAGTTCGAGTACTGACGTTTAACTCGTTATCTAACACGCCCGAAAAAAATCCGGCAGCCCGCAAAAAGCATCCACCCTAAGCAAGCAACTGTAGTGAGAAAGAATGTTATAAGTCTTAACGAGTAATTAACGAATTTAACGAGCCAACTTGAGTATTTAATGAGCCAAGCCGAGTTGGCGTTTTAGCTCGTGTCATTAACGAGTCGAGTCGAGCTGGCTCGTTAAGTTAACGAGTATTTCCGAGTCGAGTCGATTTGGCTCGATAGCCACCCCAATGGCGGGCTTCATTGTTGCAAACGTAATCAAACCAAATGCCAAGTTCTACCACGACGGAACCAATGATTGAGACATTTGTAATGAGATATACTTGTGTATTTAAATGTGTTATATATGAACTCAATTTAAATATGATCGATGTACTTGTTCAATTTTCTAATTTCTATCTACTTGAGTTCATTTGCAAATGTCAATGTGCATGTGTCTATGTATCATATAAGTTGTGGGATGATCTAGAAATTTTAGGATATAAAAACTATATTTTCTATTTCATGGCAGACAGAGAATTCTGGCTGCCAGTCCCAAATAATATCCCAGCCGGTTTTGCTTCACAAACCAGTTGGGATAATATACTAAGTAGTCTGTTCATCGAAGAACCGACCCTAATACCATATTTTTCCAGTCGGTTCCACCCGTGGAACCAATTGAGATAATGTATTATCAGGGTCCATTTTCAGTTTGAACCGACTAAGGGAGTATTATCACAGTCGGTTCATAAACTGGCTGTGTTAATGTGTATAGCCGGATCCAAAACCAGTTGAGATAGCTGTTTTGAACCGGCTGTAAAGCCCATTTCTATAGTAGTAGAGGAAGATTTACAGGTATGGAGAAGATAAATTGGAAATATTATATCTCAACGTGAGATTTTCTTCTGAGTCGTCCTATCTTTCAATCTGAGTCGTTATAATTTGGTCCCACCGTATATAGATGGGCAGATGTTTTTTTTTCTATGATTAATATGGGAATTTCTGGGAACTCTATAATTAATATAGTAAGTATACGATATATGATCTGAGCTGTTATGATTTGGTCCCACTATGTAGATGGTCAGATGTTTTCTTTTTTCTCTGATTTATATGGGAATTACCATCGTAATAGATAATAGATGTATGGCTTTTATGTTGACAAATAACTGTAGTATAATAATGTAGCTCTCCGTAACAATATTGTTGTATATATATTAAATATTTATACTAAACATTGCCATCATTACAATCCTCAATCTTTTTGATAAATATAAATACTAATCAACTCACAATTTTGCATCTTTTGCTAACATGTACTCCTATAAATATCCTCCGCAGCAAAGCGCCAGACACAACCCTAATACCTCTGATATAATATCACTTTCGTCACCTATTCTCGTTATCTCTTCATCTCTCAACAGTGAGCGCTCTATGTCGCCAGGGCACAGCCACCGCCACTACCTCCACAAGCCACCGACGCTCCTTCCCTGCAAGCCGCTGTCGCCGCCTTCCCCACCCTTCATGCTACTACCAGCGCCATCTACTAGTGTTGACAGTGGGAGTGGCAGGCACTACTACAAAAATGCATTTTCTAGACCCCATATGTCAGTCGGTTAAAGAAAAATTGATACCAACAACACTCAGCCGGTTCTACAAACGAACCGACTATAAAAGTAATTTAGTCAGTTCACTTCGTGAAACTGACTGTAATATACATACTAACGTAGTCTGTTTCTTCTATAGGACTGACTGAGAGCTTATCTTAGTCGGTTCTTTATGTGAACCAACTGTAATAGTTTTTACCAATCATTTATACCTTCCGAGTAGATAGCCTTCAATGCAAGTGTCCAACAGTTTGGACAAATTTATTGCATATATTGAATGCAAGTAGTAGCTTGGATGGGTACTATTGCAATTTGAGGTGATTTTAATATAAATTTGTTGCAAAAACATACATTTAGGAAATTGAAAAGTTAGTTTATTAAATAAATATGCATATAATTTTGTTATATTTTTGTACTATATCTATGAACATAACATGTAATTAGTGTTAAATATATGCGTGTGTTCTAGAAGGATCGCTAATGGATGTACGTCGAGAATCGTGCGAGCAAAGAGTACAGCGATGGCATCTCGACACCATTATAGGCAACCGAACATGATAGTTTGAATAGAGGGAACATGTGGATCTGCAGTTCCATGCTCTGGTTATGAAAACCTTAAGAGCTTCAAGAACTATATGTAGATCCAAATATATTTGATCATGAGGGGATTCATGAAGGGGTATGCATGTTGGACCAATCACGGTGAAGATTATATCATAGAGGAATATCTTGCAAACATGGACGAAGGGAACGACATGGCTGATCCTGTTAATATCATGGCTTTTAACCAAACGCCTGATGATGTCCGTGCGTCACAAGAGGGTGCATCGCAAGATGACATGTCACAGCATCAAGACAATGACTTAGATCAGATGTTGCACGATGTTGAAGAAAACTGTGAGAATGATCGGACGTACAATAAATCTGTTGGATTGTTTGAAGATTCGGAGAAGCCTATCTACCCAGACTACAAGTATACAAAGCTGCCTCACATGCTGAAACTGTTGAAACTGAAGGCAAGCAGCGGTTGGACTGATAAGAGCTTCTCGTTGCTCCTAGCTTGGTTAGCGGGCATGTTTCCAAAGGGAAACCATATGCTGGAAACTGCCTATGGAGCTAAGAAGGTTCTTACCCCTTGGGAATGGAAGTAGAGAAAATACATACATGTCTGAATGACAATATCCTGTACCATAAAAAGTATGAGAAATTGCGTGCATGTCAGGTGTGCAAAACTTCTCAATACAAGCGTAAGAATGATGGTGAGTATTGCATGGAGGTGAGGAAGGAGACTCTTGTTAAGATTGCATGGTACCTGCCTATAATTCCCCATTTGAAGCACTTATATGCAAAGCCTAAGGAGGCCAAATTGATGCATTGGCACGCAGAGGACCGTACAGATAATGGAATGTTGAGACACCCTGCAGATTCTCTGCAGTGGAGAATATATTGATAGAAGGTATGCTATGTTTGGTGAAGAGACGAGGAATGTAAGGTTTGCATTGAGCACAGATGGAATGAACCCGTTCGGTAACATGAGCAGCCGACACATCACTTGGCTGGTGAATCTCTGCATGTAGAACCTTCCACCTTGGTTGTGTACAAAGTAGAAGTACATCATAATGACAATACTTATCCAAGGTCTGAAACAACCCAGTAACGATATTGATGTGTACTTTGCACCATTGGTGGATGATTTGAAGCTTCTTTGGATTGAACGGGTACAAGTATGTGATGCGCACCTAAAGGAAACTTCATGTTATGGTGCATATTGTTCTTAACCATCAATGATTATCCTGCGTACGGTAACTATTTGGGCCAGACTATTAAAGGGCTCAATGCATGTGTTCAATGCCAAGTTGATACATCAAGTAGGTGGCTGAAGCATTCTAAAAATATCGTGTACATGTGTCACCGTAGATTCTTTCGAAGGGATCACCAGTACCACAAGAGGACAAATGAATTCGATAGCACTATTGAGAAAGACTCAGGTCCAAAGAGTTTAAGCGGTACGGAGATTAATGATCAGGTTAAGAACCTCAAAGTCATGCTTGGTAAGGGAAAGTTTAGATGCCAAGGTAGATCGAAGAGAAAACCCATTGAGAATAACATCTGGAAGAAGAGATCAATATTTTGGGACTTACCTTACTGGGAGCACCTAGATGTGCGTCACTGCATCGACGTGATGCACGTAGAGAAGAATGTATGCGACAGCATAACACTACAACATAGCCCCCTATTCTAGGGCACTTTATCAAACCTGACATTTAGTCTAAATGCCACAAAAAATAGTATCCACGGCACTTTATTTTATTCCGCGGCACTTAATATGAGGGCACAAAAATATGCCGGCTTAAACCATTGAGCAGCACTTATATGTGTTGGCAATTCTCAAACTTGCTAAGGAAGTTTGGATATGCCAGCCTAGACCTATCGCGGCACTTATAATTGGCGCGCGGGGCTGCAGAAAATGAGCGGGTAAAAAATTGGTGCGCGCGGTTGAAAAGGTGAAAAATTCCCCACACTTATCCCTAGCCCATCTTTCTCCCCAGATCAGTCCCGTAGCTTCACCTCGCCACCGCCACCGCCTAACCCCATCATCGGCGCGCCCTCCCTCACGTTGCCACCGCTGCCTGCCACACAATACCATCGCGCCACCGGCCAACGCGTTGCTGCCCTGCCGACGGTGCCCGCTCACTTACCTAGCCCCCGTTGCCTCCCCCTTGCCTCTCACCATCACCCGGAGATTCAGCGTCGCCGCCCCCCCACCCGCCCATCGTGACCAGCTCGCCATCGCTAGGAGGTTCAGCGTCGACGCCGCCCCCCACCTGCCCATCCTGACCTCGCCATCACCACGAGGTTCAGCGTTGCCGCCCCCCACCCACCCATCCTGACCAGGTCACCGCTGCCTCAGAGCGCCCCGGCCACCAAGCCATCCACGCCATCGCCGCCCACGGGAGCCCCCTCGCCGTCCGCCACGCTTTGAATCCCCCTCGCCTCCATCGCTGCCGAGCCCGGCGCCATCGCCAGAAGGTTCAGCATCGACGCCACCCCCCACCTGCCCATCCTGACCTCGCGATCGCCAGGAGGTTCAGCCTGGTTGCCGGCACCCAGCCACAAGGAGCCCCAATCCAATTGACTGTAGGTTTGAGTTATTTTGATGCTTTCTTTTCTTTTTGGGTTTCCTCTAATCCTCAGAAATCATCACAATCCAATGAAATCCCCAATGATTCGTTGCAATTTTACTGAGATAGATTGCACAGTAGGACAAATGGAGAATTTAAGAGGATAAGTGGATAAGATTATTTTTAGGGGGGACATATGGAGAGGATACAACTTTTTTATATACTGGGAGTACCAAGATTAGTAGGTATCAAAATTGGGTGTCACATTCTCTATCTAAATTTGCTTTTATTATTTAATTAGCATGTGACCTTGTTCTCCTATGTATGTAAAGAAATGAGATCTTATTTAGCTATGTGCATCTATATACTCTTTTAACTGCTATGACCTGAAAATAGTGGCAATTGCTAAAGAGGTAAATCTTAATGATGGATCTGTAGCATACCTGAATATACCCTATCTTTTATTTTTGGCAGTTATAGGAAGTTCGTCTCCTTTTGCTTTCATTTGAGCTAATGTTGTTGTCACCTTGGGTGTTTAGGTGCGATTCATTGCTTACGGAGCAGACTGAGGAGGAAATGATGGCAACTATTATGTGACAAGTTGGAAGCACATTATTGTTATTGATCTCTTGGTGAGTTCCTGATCTGGTACTAATAATTTGATAGTAGCACAAACATGGACAAGAAATGGATGCATTTACCTAGGCAAACAGTTGCTTACCAAAATGGTGTGAGGGATTTTATTGAGTTTGCCTTTTCCAAATCAGCCAGAGATGAGACAATCCGTTGTGCTTGCAATAGCTGTGGTAATCTGTATTGGTTAGATAAGAATACTGTGTATGATCACCTTATCTACAATGGCTTTCTGGTAGGATATAGTGAATGGATGTTTCATGGTGAGGATTGGCATTCTCAGCCTGATGGTAGCTCAAATCCACAAGTGCAAAATAATCAGGGTGATGAAATAGATGCTATGCTTAGGGAAGGACTTGGGGTTTTTGACCAGAGCACAAGAGATGCAAACTGTAGTGATGACGACAAAGAGTTAGATGTGGACACAGAAACGTACTATAGGTAGACCAATGAAGCTAGCCAAGAGTTATACCCAGGTTGTGAGAGGTTCTCAAAGCTGCAGTTCATTGTTAAACTCCTTAACATAAAAAGTTTATGGGGGGTAAGTAATGGCTGCTTTGAGGAGCTTCTTTTACTTCTGAAGGAAGCACTTCCTGAAGGTGAAAAATTGCCCAAGAGCCATTACGAGGCTAGTAAATTTGTTAAAGATGTTGGTCTAGGATATAATAATATCGATGCTTGCATAAATGACTGCATATTATATAGGAAAGAGTATGCCGATGCCACTTCGTGCCCAACTTGCCACACTTCTAGGTGGAAGTCTGTAAAGGTTGGCCTTGATGGAAAGCGTGTGCATAGAGTTCTTGGAAAAGTTATTTGTCATTTTTCACTTAAAAGAAGGCTGCAGAGGATATTTATGTCCGCAAAGACTGCATCTGGGGCGAGATGGCATAGCGAAGGGCGTACAAAGGATGGCTTGTTGAGGCATCCAGCTGACGCTACCTTATGGAAAAACTTTGACATTACACATCCTAAGTTTGGCTCAGAATGTCATAATATTAGATTGGCTTTGGCATCAGATGGCTTCAATCCATTCAGAAATTGTAGCGTCTCTCATAGCACATGGCCTGTTATTTTGATTCCGTACAATTTTCCACCATGGATATGCATGAAGCCGTCAAATTTTATTTTGTCCTTGCTAATCCCTGGCCCAACATCCCCTGGAAATAATATGGATGTTTTATCTCCAGCTATTAGTCGAAGAACTTGATGACTTGTTTGTTAGAGGTGTAAGGACATTTGATGCATCTTGTTCAGAATGGTTCACTCTACATGCTGCACTTCTAGGGACTATTAGTGATTACCCAGGTAATGCATACCTATCTGGAAGGAAAACTAATAGAGATGTAGGATGTGCTACCTGCTATGATGGGACTTGTTTCCTGCCATTGAAGCATGGGCGCAAGGCCTATTACATGGGGCACCGCAGGTTCCTACCTTTGAATCATAAGTTTAGGCAAGAAGCAAAGGCATTTGATGGTACCAAAGAGTTGGGAATGCATACATTTCATATAGTACGTGTTTTGAGAACACATACATTTCATACATGTCAATTTAGTGTATTCATGAATGCAATTATCACAGGATGTGATACGAGATAGGATAGAAAATGATCACAGCCTTGCATTCAAAATAGTGGATGATGGTGACTTGTATGCTGACCTCTTTCCACAAGTGCAAAAAGGAAGAATACGCGGATTGGGATTGTTACCTAGTGGATCAAAGTCTATTGCTCTAGCAAGAACTGCAGCTGCAATGAGACAAATGGAAGAGGAAAATGCACAGCTTAAAGCTAGGATGGAGAGTGCTGAAAGGAGAGCAGAATTAAATGAACAGAACTACAATGAAACTAAAGAGCATTGTACTTTCCTTGCAAGGATCATCACCAAGAGTTGGATCTGTCAATGCTCTGGTGCAGATATAGTCGATGCTTGTGATAGAGAAGAATCTATTAGTGCTGGTAATGGAGCAGTCACTGCTAATAGAGTAGCAAGGTCCCTTTGTGCTGACAAAAGAGTGGTTGGTTCTAGCAAACATCAAAGAACAACTGATTATCCTAACAGACAGGTGATGCATTTTAAATGACTTGTGTATTTCTTAATGTTTATCATATGGCTCTTCAATTATTTTCTTAGGATAGTAATCGCTTCATGTTGGTAATTGACCCTTATTAGGAAATGGCTAAAGCAAATGGTCAACAATTACAGTCCTTGTCTTCTGGCAATGGGGTGCATATCAAGAAATTGGACCAAACAGGGGCCAAGAAGGTTGGACAGGAACTTCAAAAGGTATTTTTTTTGGAATCCTTGTACTCATATAAACTGAAATGTTAGAATGGGGACTAGCTTTTACATTTATGTACATTGGTATTCATTTATGTAGACGGGTGTGGGAGTTGCTTTGCGCTCACCAAGCAGCTCCCACATTGTGGCATATGGGAGACTTGGTCGCACAAACAAAAGTGCAAAAGGCATGGATGGACTGCCCTTAGGGAGTTCTATGAGGTCTTTATTGATATTATGGTTGACACCCAAGTCATCTTGCCTAGACCGCAAGGGCAGGCTATTAAGTTGGGTGCTGTTCTTGGCCGCTGCATCGCGTGGCCATTTCAGAATGTATGGAACTCCACTACCATAATGAACTGTACGACTTCTGTATTCCTATTGCTTACTTGTAGTGTTATTTTTATTTGTAGGTTGTTCAAATGGATGGATCACCTCTGAATATACTCAAGCGCCCAACAGGTAATAAAAATTCTAATATTTGTTTTTGACCAAATATTTCATAGTAGCTGATTTCCTGCTTGCCAGCTCCTGCATGTTATCTCAGATTTCACGGTGCATAAAGTAAAGAATCTTTACATGCATATTATCTCAGATTTCAATATTTGTTTTTCTCCATGCTAATTATCTCAGGTTTTGTTCATTATTGTAGCTAGTTATCTCACCTTCTCTTTTCTTGCCCAGATTGCCACAAGTGATGAAATGACGTCGACCTTGCTCTTGCTCCTTTTTGTGATCATGCAAGTGTTTGGACTGCATAGATGATGCTAATCTTTTGGTAGACCTAGCTTTTCTAGGTAGATATATAGTAATTAATGTCATGCTGCCAACCTAGCTAGCTTTTGTTGCTAAATATTAGGGACATTACTCTTTTGTGAGACTGATGGCATAAGTTTGCTTTTGCTATATTTTGGAGTTTGTCAGTGTTGGGGTCTGGACATATGTATTATGCCCTGGGCATGGAACAAATGTAATATATATGACATATGCATGGTGTAAACTCAGTTTAAGATTTACCATGTACGGAATGAAGTTAGATCCCCTAAGGTGTAGTAGTTAACTTTGGGATCTTTGCCGAGTTAAATGAAATGAAATGACTGATAACTATATTCAGCTGTGTATAAAGGCGGTGTGCTATGTGATTTTCTAGAAACTGGTTTAATTTCTGTTATGTATGAAAATGTAATGATATTGCTTGAAGTGTATTTCTTGTGCTATGGGTATCGCATACACATTGATTGTGATATAAATAAAAATAGTTGGATATATATATACAGTAATGTGTATTTGGAAATGCCTGGGATAATCAAATTACATGACACATAGAAGTGCCGTGGTAGACCAATGTGTATTTGGAAATGCCTTGGGATGATCAAATTCACGGCACATACTAAGTGCCGTGATAGACCAAATAGCACATGATAAGTGCCGTGCTATATCAAACCTCGGCACATATATTGTGCCAGACTAGACGCAAAATACGGCACATACTAAATGCCATGATAGACCAAACGTGGTACACGATAAGTGCCACGCTAGACCAAACTCCGGCACATATATTGTGCCAGACTAGACGCATAACACGGCACATAACATGTACCGTGGAGCTAGACCGTAGACGGCACGTACTAAGTGCCACAGTAGAC
The DNA here is from genome assembly GCA_019208055.1 of Stipa capillata. NCBI lineage: Eukaryota > Viridiplantae > Streptophyta > Magnoliopsida > Poales > Poaceae > Stipa > Stipa capillata. Next base: position 206,435 of record JAGXJF010001375.1, on the reverse strand, counting down.
TAAAGACGGCACATTTTGTAAGTGCTGCGTTAGATCAACCGAGGCACATGAAAAGTGCTGCCCTTGCCTAAATGCCGAGAAAAAAATTTCCCCGATGGCATTTTTTCCGACTGTTAAAATGTGCCGTGAAAAAACTTTTGCCGGCACTTAGACGCTTTTGCTGGCACATATAAATGCCCCCACAGCTCAACCATGTTGTAGTGTAATAGGTCTCCTACTGAACATGCCTAACAAAACAAAAGACGGTCTAAATGCACAGCTCAACATGGAAGATGTGGGAATCAGACTGGAGTTAGCACCGTAGAAAACCAGTAATGGAAAGATGTTCCTTCGTCCTGCATGTTACATCCTGTCTAAACCAGAGAAAAAAATTGTGTGAGTGCTTGCATGATATCAGAGTTCCATCTGACTAGTCTGCCAACATTAAGAGACTTGTTTCAATACAAGATTTGAAATTAGTTGATATGAAGTCTTATGATTGTCATGTGCTTATGACATAGGTGCTCCCAGTTACAATTAGAAATATTCTACCACCGAATGTTTGATAGACTATTGTGAAGCTGTGTGGTTTCTTCAACACACTTTATAAGAAGGTGATGAGTCTTGGTGAACTAGATGCTTTACAAGAGGGGGTGAAGACTCTGTGCGAACTTGAGATGTTTTTCCCTCCATTATTCTTTGATATCATGGTCCATCTCATTACTCACCTGGTACATGAGATAATGATGTGCGGGTCTGTGTTTCCATGCAGCATGTACTCATTCAAGCGCTACATGGGAGTTCTGAAGCACTATAGTTGGAATGAATCTCGCCTAGAGGGTAGCATCATCGAAGGTTATGCGTTAATTACATGGGGCATCTTCAACCGATTGGCTTGCCTAGATCTCCCCATGAGGGAAGGCTACGCGATGTTGGGACCGTTAGAAGGAAAGTAATCACTCTGATTCAGATTGAGTATGCTCAGGCTCATTTTACGGTTTTACAACACCTGGCCATAGTGTCTCCTTATATGCAGGAACAAAGGGACGTTGTACGGCAACAGAATCCGACACGCTCAGATGCTTGGGTCACGAAACGAACAATTCCAAGTTCAACAAACGGTTCAAAGAGCAATCCGACACGCTCAGATGCTTGGGTCATGAAACGACACAATTTCAAGTTCAACGAATGGTTCAAACAGCGGCTTTGTGTTATCCCTTCAAGTGATACACTAACATGTTTATCAAGAGGCAACATAGTCGGTCAATGTATGGAAAAGGTACCAAATCAATGAGTATACATTTTGTACCAAAAATCAAGATATGAAAGGCATGGTGCAGAACATTGGTGTCTGCATAGATATGCTTGAAATAGATCGCATGAAACAATTATACTATAGGTACATACATGACATTTGGGACCTGGACTACGGGGATAATTTTACAAAATCCCCTTGTTCGATGCCGCTAGGCTAATAAGAAGCAAGTGATGCCAAAACGACAAAGGCCATGTGACCATGAACCTAAAACATATTGCCTACAAAAAACAAACCATTCTTCCTTGCTCAACTAGTTTATCAAGTCTTCTACATCATCGACCGTTGAATAAGAAGCAGCATGTAGTTATGAACTCAAAACAGAGTATTGTTGGAGTTAAAACTATAGTGGATGAGGATGAATACAATAAAATGGATGAGTTTCCTCCTCCCGGTGACCAAAAAGTGTCGAGGAAGAAGTGTCGCTTGAACCGGCTCCATTCGAACGCAACGATCATCAAGAAAGAATAATTTTGTAATATATAATGTAATATTATGTATTTCCTATGAATTCTACAAATATTATCCAATTTTATATGAAATAAAAATAATAAATGAGTTCTAGAAATATTAAAGGAATTCTAGAAATATTAAAGTAATTCTAGAAATATTATCTAAATTTATATGAAACCTACGAATATAAATCGATTCTAGAAATATTACAAAATTTTAATGAAATCTACAAATATTACCAAATTTTATATGAATTTTACAAATAATATTCAATTTTTATATGAAGTTTCCAAATAATGTCTCGGTCGGTTCATTGGCTGAACCGACTACAATGCAACTTTATTTGAGTTGGTTGGTGGTATGAACCGACTGCGATGCACTCTTATCTCGTCATTTCCTAGGTGTGAACCGATTGGGATGTACTATTATCCCAATCGGTTCTGATGTTGAACCGATTGAGGTTACTTATCTGAGTTGGTTCCTCGGTTAGAACCGGCTGAGATAGTTTATCCCTTCGTATAACCTATCCCTTTCTCCCCAAAGTCTCAGTCAATCTGTATGTCTTACATGACTCTAGGGGCCCTCTCGAGCCTGACAACGCCAGGAAGAAGTTCTCAACTGCTTGCAGGATCATAGCACAAAAACAAGTGCCCATCACTCTAGAAAGCTAGAAGAAGTTGGAGCTATGCAGCTCACGCCTATTACGAAGGAAATCCTGGACTACCACATTGGCTTTAGGCGAGCCCAAATTTTACAACCCTGCTGACAAGGTAGCTTACAGATACTTGGTGATATATCAAAGAGCCTAAGTACTATTATAGCTTTTCATTAACCTCGTGTCAATTAAAATAACAATTCTGAGTTTTACAGATCGAACTCGCACGAGGGTTGTAGGTGCCCTTTGTCCCTGGAAATGTGGATGCATCCAATCTTTAGAGATGAAGCGCCAAGCAAGAGAACCAACCAAGTGTCGAAGAACAATGCAAGGGTTTAAAAGCTTAAAGAATAGATACTACATGAGCTTAGAGCGGAGTTTCAGGGTGTACGAACAGAACCAACCATTCAAGCTAGCCTCGGTAACCGTTAGAGTAGTTGTGCATCAATCGAGAAACGTACGGATACCACGTTTTCGTGCAATGAGATCAAGGTAAAATTGATATATCTTTGCAATGCTCCACAAAATATTGTTTTAGACCCTTAAGCTAAAATTTTGCATCCTTATGTAGGTTGCTACAAGGATTCTAGGCTTGGATGAACCAGTGGCTGTTGCTTGGGGGCTAGTGTTCCAACTTCAGGATAACAGATGATACACAATGTTCTCCTAGCCCCTTCTTATGCAAGGGTGAACGTTGACGGTGTCAACAACATTTTTAAGCATGTCAAGCTTCCGATTCCACCGAATGACGATATCTTAACTCTAGAGAACACCAAGGGCACGTTTATCTAGTGGCCCAAGAGAGACATCTTCCTTGACCAGTCACGGCCAACTAAGAACATTTTGGCCCAACCGTCAGATCCATTGGTCCCTTTGACGCACTCCCATATTATAATGCCAACATTATCACCAAGAGGGCTAGACCTACCGATGCAAGAATCGCCAAAGAATAGTGCATCGGAGCCCAATATAGCACTGACGGAGCCCAATGTGGCACCGCCATGTGAGGATCCAGACTTAACTTTCAGACCCTCCCTGTGTATCTCCTCATCAGTCTAGGATCAAGCTGATGACACAGGCAAATTGATATCACTGCACACATCTCGAAACATTTTAGAAACATAAACAATTGAGTTATAGCAGCGATATGACTAAATAAAGTAAATAGGACTTATGTCCCTTACCATTTAGAAACACAGCGGAAAATAAAGCGTAGATATCTCCATCTCAACCACAGGCAATCGACGGAGGCCACGTGACCTGAGGCATTGACGCAGAAGATACCTCATAGTCTTCATCGTCCTCATAGATATCTAAACACATCCAACAAACAACATGCTCGATGAGTACTTCACATACTCAGCAAGCCACCTGCGGCAGATGGTCCCTATCATACTACGTGCAAGGTTCCAAATGAAGGCTTTATGGTTTATTTGCGTAAAGCAATCTCTTAATTGAATTACTTATAATAGATTCGAAGGTAGCATTTGATATAAATCAGTTTTAATATCAGAGGTGTTTTCAACAGGTGTGGTCCACGACCAACACACTCGAGCAAGACTCCCGCCTTAGCTCGACCATAGGATTCATCAGCAAAGGGGTAGAGGGAAATAGCAAGGGGGAGAGGAACAGGTCCTTTTCATCAAGAATGAGTCCATGTGCTGTCCATAACCGTGGACACGGCTAATCGATTAGTTTTAACTCTGCAGAGTGTGTACACTTTACCCACATGACACAATCTCGTCTTGTTGCCACTGACCGTCGCCAGCATAGTACACACCCATCGGTGTATCGGCAGGGAGATTGTGACGACGTCTTTTAGCTAGATCCCCCCTCTGATGTGACATGCCCACCGGGTCTGGCTCAGAGTTGAGAGTACGTCCCCACCCTCCGATCCCCCCATCTGTGCTGAGGGTCCTCGTAGCTACGTCCACCCTTTCTGCGGTACGGCAACATCGACACCAAGGCTGACTAACCTACTTGACCAAGCCAGTGCCCATATAGCATGTGGTTGTACTGTTGACACAATTCTCCAATTACATGACTTCGGCCTTATGAGGTATGGACGACAAATGGTTCCTTTAAACCGGCCTTCTGCGGGTAGGCAACCATATGCTCCCTTCAACACTGATTCAGCTGCCGCCCCGCACCATATTAGATGGTAAGTTTCACCCAGAGTAGAATAGGAAGAACAGAGAGAGAGGGAAACATCGGGAATCCGGCCCTAGCTCAGCGAGCTCAACAGGTTCCAACAAGGATCATCGATCCGAAATTCATTCCTCCGTAGAGGCAATTCAAAACAACCTAAGGATATATTTTAAGCATGGCTAAGCATTCTCTACACTATTCAGAATAAAACCTACTAATCTACTCAGGGTATCAAGTAAACATGGTGACAAGCGGAAAGGTAAAGGTGTGTCAATCGACACGCTAGCTACTGGATTAAAACAGCATGCATGTTTATTAACAATAAAATATAATGACTTGAAAATATAGGATCAACATGATCAAGAAAAGGGGCATGCCTCGTTGACGAGTTGGTCTTCGTCTGCAGGAACTTGACCTTACCCAACTTCGCTACTTCCTATTCGTCGCAACAGCAATAAGTGCAAGGCAAATAAATATAATCCAAATTAAATATCAAATGAAAATACCAGAAGAATAGGGGCTAGCAGGGTTGGATAGGTGTCAAAGGACAAAGGCGAAGGGGTAGGATTGTCGAAAGACAACTAGGAAGGTGTGAGATTATAGATCTCAACCAGATAGAGTACATGTACTCGAAAGATGGTCTTCCGGATCAGATCATTCTAGAAAAAGGATAGATTTATGGAGGATAGAATTTGCATGTAAAAGGACTAAAGTTCATCCACATGCGAGATAGAGATAGATATGCAACTGGGAACAATATATGGTCGATGACAACAATAGCACCACCGTATGATTAAACATGGAAACCCGACATACTAGTAAAATAAGCATAACCTATCGTACTAGTACACAAGCAAGGTCCTGGCATGCTAGTCGGTTAGAAATGATAATAGACGACATAACAATCTATATGAACTACCATGCAACATGTAATTAGACATCATGTAACAAACTAGATAGACTAGGCATGAAATTGAAATTAGGCAAGGCATAGTTTAGCACCAAACATATAATCGTGCAGTTATAATCTAATAACAATCATTGATAATGCAAACGGTGATTAAAATATATGGCAAATAACAACTAGCATCGATATGACATGCACCAAAACATACATGCAATCTATCACATAACATTAACTCTACTAATACTATTGTGTGTATACAATGCAGCAATCAACCTACACATACTACACATAACAATAACAATATTTTAGTAAAGAATGATTATTAGCAACATATTTGCATATATTATAATCGATACCTAAATGTTAACCATGTATGTTTGACTATACACCACCTTATGGAAGTGTAACATAAGATATCAAGCTATGCATGCTAGTACATACATATTATATGTCCATCAACTAACATACGATATGATTAAATAATAATAACTCAGTAAGGGATTATTATTCCAACATGTAGATTGTCAACAATATTAAGTCTAATTATATATATATCTCTATATGCAACTACATGATTATGCAACATAAAGTCATATTGAACATGTGTAACTTAATCGTGTTTAAATAAACAATTAAATTATATACATGAATAAAATAATGTGTCAACCATTGCATGATGGATTATTATCTAAAACATGGATTAGCCTATGTATATATGCATAAATATATACACATAGCTGCATATGTAAACCACATGAAATGCATCGAACAAATATGAGACATGTGTGTGATCTTAACCATATTATACACAGAGGTTAATAATGTGACAAACTATTATGTAACAATCCTTAAATAAATATGAATTAAACTATAGGTGCGTCTAAGATGTGCACGAACATATGCACATTCCACCATACAATATACATCATGCAACAATCAATATTAAAGATAGACATAGGCTAAGCATGTGCAATCTAACTATGTTCAACTAATAATTAAAATATAAATAAAGTTTATTAATGTGCTAACCAAGTCATATCAAACTATTATTTAAACACGGGCAATATAGACATGTAACATATATGCAAACTATATGAAGCGTAATATGTGAATATAAACTATGCGTGTAATCTTAATCATACTATAAACAAAGGTTACCATTATGGTTAAATATTTTACAACACCATTAGTTAAAACAGGAAGCATATGATATATATATATAATAACTTTATATTTTGCATAACATCATGTCATACTTCCATTTAAATCTACACATATATATCTTATCATATTATCTACACATGGTGACATGAGAATCATAACATGTTTACTAAACAATCATCATCACGTGTGATTAAAAACACTAACATGCTAGTAAGCAACCTTATGCCATATACAATAATCTATTACTATCTATTATATTTGAGTAGGTGGTGATGGTCACATTATACAAAGATCAACTACCATATGATATGTCATATTAATATTCGCTTAGTAAGATTATGCTTCTACTGTTATAGGTTATATGCAATATTAGGTTCGGTTATATATTCTATAACACAATATATGTGAACATACATAAGATCATGCAATATGAATCTTATTAAATATGAACAAATTTATCCGCAATAAAAACAAGATTGAACTAACATGTTGAACTACCTCATGTCTACTAACTATTAAAACCGAATATATTGTATATGCGTATGTTATATTCAACTATACAAACATGCAACATGTAGCTATATGGATGAATAAACCTAGTATTGAACTAAACATGATTGATCACATGATGAATTCTAAGCATGAACATTACATAAATAGAAGTAATGACTATATAAGAACTAAGCATATAAATATATGAAACTATAGTCTAACATAACATTCAATTTAATTTGGTGATCAAGCAATAATGAAGAACATTATAGATGAACATAGGGTGATGCGAGTGATTTCAAACAAGGATTAATGGTGTAAAATAATGTCACGATGCACCACAAGATGATAGGAGATTAACTATATGGGTGGGGGCGACGTTTGCAACACGAAACGGTTGGAACTGGACATAGATCGGTTCTGGACAGACAGGAGGATTTGGACGCTGCATGATGCTCGCTCAACGAAATTGCAATCCGCCAATTAGGTTAGAAAACTAGACACACGGAGGTACAATCCTACCAAAGGGTTTTGGAGAATTCTTACCGAGTCAACAGGAAACGATCAGAGAACATAGACGTTCTGCAGATTGAATCTGGACATCCGCGGACAGCACGTCGGAGATGGATCAATTCCTGCCAAACGGCTAATGGATCAAGGTGAAAATTTACAGAGGTGCTTGTAGATACCTAAGGCACAACTTCACCAAAGGGATTCTTCAAAAACTCACCGAATCAATGGGGAAAGAGGTAATAATGCTGCTGTACTATTCATGTAGTCAAATCTACAGATGAACAATAGCACAAAGAAACTTGATTTTCCAGAGATTGGACCATTGGATTATCTTCAAATTTTGTGGAGATGATCTTGACAATATTATCCAGGATTCCACCAAATGGATCTTGAAATGGAGGTCCGAGCTGATGAGGGCGTCATTCCAATCCAGATGCACGTGCAGAAAATTTGGGTGCAAATAGCACGTTAGTATTTGGAGATTTTTCGATGATTGCACCGTTGGATCTTCACCAAATTTTGTAGAGAGGTAGAAAAGGTTAAGAACAATCTTACTGAAGGGATTTGCCAAAAGATGTTCGAGGCGATGGAAATTGGGAAAAGACTGAGGCGATATGTGCTGTTCAGAAACTGCACGGGAGGCAAAGAGGGGGTGGCGGCTGTTTGGGGGGGTTTGGGGGGCTAGGGTTTCGTGGGAAAAGGGTTTGGGGGAGTGGGGAAGAGGTGGAGGGATGTGGGGGTATTTATAGGCGGGTTAGGGGAAAGAGATTTGGACCAAATCCTATTAGAAAAGAGGTGGCGACGCATTCTGCGCTACGCAGCACTCGCCGGGGTGGCTACTCAAGGGAGGAATGAGACGGCGGGGCGTCGGGTGGAGATGAGCCGGGATGGCGGCCATAAATGAAAGGAGGAAAGAAAAGTAGAAAACCAAAATAAAAACAAGAACAGTAGAGCGAGATTAAATATCAAACGAACTCCAAAAATTCTGAGAAAAACTCTGGAGACATATTCCAAATTGAAAAGCCAACCCAATTCAAGTTGGATTAATTCAAATTAACTCCGGTCCAATTTGTGAAATTCCAATTAGCTTTAATTAATTAGAGAATAAATAACGAATTTTTTGGCTCTGATTTTTAAATAAAAGATTTTGAAAAGCTCTGAAAATCAGGATGTTACACGCCACAGCATGACGCGGGAAAGCAGTTGATGTGCATGGCTTTTGTCTAAGAGATGACCATTGAACAAATCCAAACGCTATATGATGCTGGAGGGAGTCTCCTGGACGTTCTGATTCACCGTACATTCAAGATCGGGAAACTACTGGTCAAGAACCCAAAGAATATCACTTTCGAACTTGCGTAGGCTTGCTCAACGCTGCTCAAGTATTACATGGACAACTTTAAGACACAAAACAAAAAGCAGCAAAGCGAAAGTATTTCAGTCAAGTTCAAATATGAGCACTTCCTCCATGAATAGAGGTAAGAGTTCGTGGTGACTTGAGAGGACTTCTTTCTCATGTACAATCTAGACGCCTTGGACGCAAGCCTTGTGAGATGCTTCACACTGTAAGTGCCTACACTTGCGCTCCATGTATAATACCTATACATATCACTAATATAGAGCTCTTTAGTCGTATACATATCACATCTTCAAAGTTATGGAGGCCAACCAAAATAAGAAATTCATCGTTTATCCTTTCAATAAAGCGTAAGTGCTATATACTTTTTCGTTTCTGATACTTATTCATTTTGTACCTTTGGCCCAACATCAACTTACTTTGGATTAACGGACATGTACTTTCTACTCGATTCTTATTGTTGTTATACTTAATGAGTCCAAGGTCCATTACTTGGACTCTTACCTTAATAAGAAGACCAGCTTCAAAAGGTTTGTTAAGTTGATCGATAGGCAAACAAATTACCATATCTAACTTTATTCTATTAGGTCACTGATCTAATTAAAAGTTTTGTACCACCATTCAGAGCCTATCAATTGTTTCTTGCATGTGGAGGGCAAAAAGCCAAGGTGGGGGGCTCTAATAAGCTATAACACTTCTTCAACTTTCCGATATGTATCGAGTTCCACACATTTACACTTCATAATATAAATTTTATAAAACTTAATTAAACGAATCTATCTGTATCTTTTTAATGCCACTAGTAGCCCGACTTAAGCAATTTGTGTGGCTTCTATGTTTACCATCACATAAACCTTCTCACGGGTCGAGCTGCCGAGAAAAAAGCCACAGTCACCGAGGTAATCAAAGTATTCCTATAATTATGTCGTATTCATTTTCTCTATATGGTAGCAGTATGATCTTCATATTGATAGGTTGCACCTATTACCGTGACGGAATTGCCAAAGACGGAGCTTGCCATGATTCGAACGTAGTTGGCGGACTTCATTGTTTCGAAATTCATCCAACCAAATGACGAGTTCCACCACGACGGAACTGACAAATGAGTCAATTCAAATGTGATTCAAACTTGCATATTTGAATGTGTAATGAACTCAATTCAAATGTGATGGATGAACTTGTTTGTTTATAATTTCTACCTACTTGAGTTCATTTGTGAATTGAAATGTGATGTAAATGTCAATGTGCATGTGTAGATGTATTATTTTCGAATGATCTAGGATAGATCTGAGAAATTTTGGATATATAAAATGTATTTTCTGTTTCAGGACGGACAGAAATATGAATTATACCTGTCTGTCTCAAATAATATCCCAGCCAGCTCTCCACCACAAACCAACTTAGATAACGTAATAAGTTAGTCCGTTCTACTGGAATAACGGTACGTCCAACTAAGATTTTGTTATCCCAGTCGGTTCTCGACTGAGGTTTTGTTATCCCAGCCGGCCCTGAGAACCGGTTGAGATAACATAGATTATTAGTTTTCCTCGCCTACAGTCAAATCCAAAACCGGCTGAGATAGTCTTTTTGAACGGGCTGTAAAAGCTATTTTTGTAGTAGCGAGGGGAAGAAAAGGACGAGAACAATCACGATAGCGGCACCGACAACCATGCCTGTGAGCACCGAGAGGAACAAAATCTGGTGTACAATTGATTTTCATGGCTGAATTCGGTGGTCTTTTATATTTTGGTGAGATCTGCTACTGATTTTTATGCCGATTTGAGCAAATTTTGTGCTCTACTGCTTAGCAAGAAATTGGTGGAAGAGAGTTCCATACTACTGTTGGTCGACAAGAAATTGGTGGAAGGGGGATGGAAGCACATGCTAAAGGGAGGGTGGTGGTTTCGGTTTGAAGGGTGGCGGCGGCGGGTTCTCCCTGATCGCTGGTGGCGAGAAGTGGTATTAGGAGGTGATGGTTCTTAACTTTTGCTGTATTATACTAAGTTTTTGTTTTTATTTTCCTGAAGTGCAAGCTTTTTAGTTGTACGAAACCAATTTTGCCCTGAAAAGTTCGATTGCATGGTATTTTTTTAAGAATGGAGGGAGTAGCGTGGCTACATTGCTACTAGTTATTGAACTTGGTAGTCCAGTAGGTTAGTAGAACCATTTGCATGCAAAATACCAGTTTCGTAATGCATTTGCTACCAGTACCTGTGAAAATTGGAGGTGCTAAATTTAGACTAGTCCCTATATGCTGATTAATGGCTCTCGTGGAAAATGTCAAGAGAAAAAAGATCCAGCTATTACAGAGCGAAAAGCAGGTGGAAGTGGATGAACCACTGTCATTGCAAAATCAATACACAATTACACTCAGTTTGAACCCAAGAGAAATAAATGGATATGAATTCAATCGAAAAGACCGCTTGCTTAGTTAATTACAACCCGCACAGCAAACAATTGAAATATGTGTCAATACTATCAAATCAAACTAAATTTATAACTTAAGACGGCCAGATAGACTTTGCAAAATGTGTTCTCTTCCTTGACGCTGTCACGAGATTGGCCAACTGGACCGGGGAACCTATATATACACAAAATTTGGAGGACAAAACAGCGAATCGCATGAGAACTCATGGTGAAAGTAAACAACGGTTATTTCTAGCAGTGACATCATTGTCCAAAAGGCTATCTTTAGGCAACCTCCTCTGCATCCTCCAACCAGTTTTCCATAACTGTATCCTCCTTATATAGCCACAAAAAGACAGGTAGCCCCTTCCTACGCCCATGCATGGTTGAATATTAGGAGACGGCTCAAAGGGTTCGTGGCCCTCCAAAAAATTAGACATAAGATAGAACTCCTCCTCCCACCCTTGGAATTCCATCGACTGCGATGTGCCCTCCGCTGAGCTCGGCATAAGTTTCTGAACCATATGCCCATTGCAATGCGGAGGGTCTCGCAAATTGAGCTATCATAACACTGGGAGGAAGAGATTGAGGGAGGAGCAACATGCTGTTGGCCCATTGAGGAGCGAGCGAGAGAACTGGTTACCAAGAATTGGCAACATATATTCTTGTTACCAATTGATTTTTGAGGTTCTTGACAGAGTAAGCACTCGAATGTGACATTCCCTTCTTTTGCAATACTCAATTTCACACTGATTTCGATCATTTTTATAGGAATCTAGACCTTTTCGATTTATCCAATGGTATATTTTCATTGCAAGATTTCTTGGTCATTCTCTTGCAGCAATTTGTAGATTAAAGAAGAGAGCTTGGGCACAAATACACTAGGAAAAGCTAGCTGAAAGGACATGAGCACAAAGATGAAGAAGGGGATCCTGAGGCCCTTCCGCTACTTCTCTAACATAATGGGTACGTACCATCTTGTTATGCGTCGAACACCATCAAATTTACTATGACTTGGGCATTTCATCATAACAATTACGTAACAACCCTTATTTGTCATACCAAATTATGACAACCAGATAGTAAGGAACAAGAGATACAAATCGGATTCCCTACTGATGTGAAACACGTGGCGCATATCGGATGGGACGGACCCAGTGCCACAAACAACAACAAGGAGGCGGAAGCACCTAGCTGGGTAAGTCCACGTCTTCTCCTAATCCAATATTTACTACATTACTAAAAAAAGGTTTTAAAAAGAGCTCTGAGAGACTAGGAATTTTCAGAATAATTGGTGAAAATTTTTTATTTGCATCGCTTATGGTGTAGAGTAATCAACTATACATAAAACTTTTTCTTCCCCCATTTTAGCAAGGAAATGAAACGAATTTAAGATACTTTATCTTAACAACAATTATTTGGCATGAAAATATTGGACTTAACAGATGAAGGACTACCACTCAGCGCCATTAGATTCAGCCTCGTTTAGGAGCGACAAGGAAGGCGCTGCTGCTGCCTCTAACCCATGGGCTTCTCAAGGTTAGTTTGCCACCCGCTTACATTTCATTAATTTGATTCCATGAGCCTTCTGTGAAATTCTTGTGCAAAATTAATTTCCATTATCTGCTGATTATAATATTATTACCATCAATATAATATAAATTTATACCAAGAGCTGCTGACAGCTCTAATTTGTACATACATTCATCTGAATTTTCCTTTTTCTCCGACAGAAATAATCCTAGATGGCGTAGGCTTGAAAGACACATCCTTTAGAGATACTAAAAGTGAGGCAGGAGGCATCGATATCACCGGTAATGACTCCCCACCGTCTCCAGGCACTCGCAGGTCAAGGCGGAACCGCTCCCGAGGTTCTGCCACCTCCTCCATAGACGTCACTGCAGGCAGCGAGACCATGGAGAAGGAGAAGGAAAAGAAAGACAAGACAAAGAAGGGCATCCGCAAGAACCGCAAAAAGGACAAGGACAAGACGGCCGAGGACACCACCGGTTCCACTTGTCAGGACCTCCCCGCGGTGCCCAAGAAGTCCAGCCGCCGGAAAAACAAAGGCAACTCAGAAGGAAGCGGCGGTGCGTCGTCCAAGGACGCCGAAACTGCACAGGAGGGGGAGGGGACATCGCCGCTGCCTCCCGTGGTCGAAGGAGACAAGGATAGCGAATTGTAAACGGCTGCCAGGCAAGGTGTTCATCTTCGTTTTTGGAGATGAAAGCTTATGCTCCTCACGAGAGTACTTTGAGCTTAATTGGCCGGATCAAGTGGCGATTGATATACAATATATAGTACTCGAATGATGCATGCATGCAGGTATTCAAGGTTACATGTTGCTTTAGCATTCACAGAAGTGGGCGTGCACGCCCTAACGCAACCCTTTCCTCTATTTTTTTTTAATATTGATCTTTTTTCTTAATCCGTTGTCTTGTTCCAGATCTATATATGAAGTGTATATTGCGTCTGATATGCCTCATATGTATTATATGTGTGCCATGATGCAATTGGTGTGCATGTCTGTTGGGGAGCTTATATTCTGCTGTATTGTTCAAAAGGCATGAACAACACGGCAAGAGGAACCGTTGATCACGTTTTCTCTTCCAACGCAATCTTAACCACAAAGGTCTAGATCTAACGGTTCAAGAGGACCAAATAGCACCCTTCTACTGAAAGGTTCAATGTATGGAATTCAATCTTCTGCCTGAATTTTCCTGAAGAAAAAAGATCTTCTACCTGAATTTAGAATCTTATTAAGAATTGTCAATACATTTGATCTCATGATGTTTTACCAATGATACATAAATATTAATAAAATGTCGGGACCTAGAGTTTAAGATGTAAAGCCTCAAATATAATAATTATACAAGTCAAAATATCAACCTTGACTTTGATAATCAAGATATAAATATCTCAAGAGAAATAAAGTAATATGGCCTCAAAAACTCGAGACATCGACCACGACCTCAAACTGGCAAATGAATGCATCAGTTTGAGTAGAATGATATAGTCTCCACACTCTTACCTAACTGAGTCAAAACATCAACCACAAAATTGTCCTACTAAACTAATGCATACTGAGTAGAGTGATATAGTTCTCAATCTCGTAGGTAGATCATTTCGCATCAATGGTCATAGTTGATAGTTCCACATAATGAATTCCAAACTCCTACATACTTCATGCACTTTGTACTCATACACACAGAGCATATAAAGTATGCTAGAAAAACAGGTATCACAACAGAGCTCTATAACACTCAACAGTAAACTTCAATATAAATAGCTCTTGCAACGAGGAAGTTTAACAAATGGATGCACATAGGGTCGAAACGATCAAGTACAAACACAGCAAAACTATAACAACAACTAGATAGTTGCAAGGTTAATAAATGCCATAAGATGGCTTTAAAACAACATCAGAGTGATACCATAACCTTCCTAGATTGCTACCTAGGATTCCCTAAGCTGAGTTGTTGTCGTATTGGATTCTTCTATAGAAGCCAACTGCTTGGACATTCCGATCATAATAAGAGCAAGATGAGATTACAAATTATACCGCAATACTCACAGGGCAAGTAATAATAGATGCACAAGGTATCAAAAAGAGATATTTGTGGACTGTTTTGTATAAAGCTAATTTCTATTTTTCATTACTCTAGATAGATGTAAATCAACTACTATAGCAGTTTAATAAGAAGGTAAGCAAGCGTTCTCTAAAAATACCCTATTATTTCCATCACGATCACATATGACTCGGCAACCCTTCCTCGAATCACCCACAAGAAAGCAGTCACTAACTTGACTAATCAAAAATTTGCAATTTTATACTAAGGTTGTCAAATGTTTGTCTAATTCGATGCAGATAATCACCAAGCTGTCCATAACTGCGGGCACGACTATTCGAATAGTTCTAACTCTGTAGGGATGTATATCTTTGCATACACCTATCAATCGGCTTTTAGTGCCAAATTAGCACACTTCATGAGGTGCACCGACAGAGAGTAATCGAGCACAACAATTACAATGCTTTTGAATTAGCTCTAAGCCACCCTTATGGGCCAGTCTGTGTACACCATTCAGGCTGTTAAGCCCGAAACGGTTGCGTAAGTTGTGAATCGAGGTACATCCTTAGTTTTCCCAAGACTGTGTGTCCACCCCATCCTTATATTGAGATACTACATCATATCATTTTGCACCCACACTGTAAATGGAACAATGAACTAAAGCAGCTCATACACTATGTCTACACAAGTAAGGAAGTCATGAGTGGTTCCATTATTACCACTCATGTAGAATTAGGTAAATCTTGTGTCAATATACATCGAAAACCGGCCTTATGGAATGATGAGACAATTTAGCATGTTCCCAACCATGGCCTCTCATCAAAACCCAATGATTATTAGTCAAGTTCTTTAGTTAGTTCCCAGTAGTTTATCAACGACACCACATGTATCTCACCCATGACATACTGATTCATTTGACCATCCAAAGTATCATGACTCGACAAGTCTAAGCATGTGATAGTAAATTAACTCACTGCTTAAGACTTGACTAGTTCTTAATCATGCTAGGTTGGAAGGGAGTGACACAGCATTAAGGTTACAAGGAAGTTTCATGCATAGAATAGGAATTTAACTAACTACTGGTAAAGTGACAATTGATCGCATGCAATATTGAGTTGAATACAATAGTAAGTTTTGGAAATAATGGGCTTTATCAACATGGTCAAAGGGAGGCTGCTTGCCTTGTTGGCATAATCCTAGATCTTCCCAGGAGGTTGCTCGAAGCTCACATCAACGCCAGTGTCTATCCGGAAAAAAACACACTGAAAAACAATACAATATTATTAATAATGATTGAACATTAGCATGATGATATGAGGTGCATATCATAGCATGCTACTGTTATAATAAAGACTAATGCAAGTGGAATCAATTTAATCGGAGTCCGGATGCTTAAAGTATCGCATTTCAAAGAATCTTCGATGAAAGGGAAATAACTAAATTCACTTGCTTAATCATTTTAATTTTATATGCAGTGCAAACATGCATGAAAATGGCATGATCAGATGGGAAAGTTTTTTTTTGAATATTTTGGTGTGTAATTCATATATTTCTAATTTAGTATTAATTACTTATGATTTTTCAAAGCTTTAGTGCCTTTAAATTGTTTTATCTAAATTTAGCCATTCTATTTCAATTTAAATAACTGGAAATACTTTTACACTCACTGTTATTTTAGCCATAGTCAATGACAGGTGTAGGCCATCACTTGCCATGCAAATAATATTTTTAGTTCTCTTGGTGTCTCTACACAGAAAGTGGTTTACTTTTGTTTTTGCCTTATTTTTGCTCATGTTATAGTAAAATACAAACTTAAGTTTTTTATGTTTACTTTTATCTTTTATTCCTAAAGTATTTTGGTGTTTTCAGTAAAGTTTAGTAATTTTTTAGTATAAAGTCCCTAGTTTTCCAGTAAAAATTCTGCATTATCCTAGTATAAAATTGTTTGGTTTTTGAGTAAAATATCTGTATTATTCAAGTAAAATTTTTGTGGTTTCTAAGTAGAAATTAAGGTTGTGGCTTTCGACTAAAAAATATGTATCACTCGAGTAGAAAATTGTGATATCCGAGTGATAGAAAGTTTGTGATTTTCAAATAGAAGATTTGTAGTAGGAAGTTCATGGTTTGAGTAAGAAAGTCACATTATTTGAGTAGAAAGTTAGATGTTTTCTCGTAAAAAGTATGTGATTTTAGTACAGATTTTATGGGTTTTTAGTAGAAAGTTTGCATTATCAGTATTAGACTTTTTATAACATAGGTGTACCTTATTTTCTGCCCTTTTAGCTACCGGTGAATAGACAACAAATAATTTATGAAACAGTAGGAGAAAAAAAAAGAAGAGCCACGTTAAGTACCAAATTTTCCCATCGGGTTACGTGCGCAAGCTGAAAAGCCAAAGGCACAACCTTTTAAGTTAAACTCAGTTGAAAAGGTAAACTTGATCACTGGAGCATGTGCTAAGCTGTTCGGACACGACATTTCGATTGTCGAAAACTGATCGCGCCTGGAGGTCAGGGTGGTCAGCCGCAAATTACCACCTCCCATACTGAAATACCATGAACGCAGAAAAGGTTCAGTTAAACTTCTCTCAACATTCAGAAAGACAAAGTGCCTCCATTCTTCTGTATACAATAGACTTGTCGCACATCTATATACATATAAGTTGCGCCTGCTGCATTGTAGCTTGAAGTAGTTCACATAACACAGAGGCATAATTTCTAGTAGTACACTTGGAACTGCAGTATAACATCATTGCATAGTTTATACATGGTGCTTTTCCCATCAAAACTTATAGTGAGAAGCATCCATTGCTGTTGCTGACTTGCTACTCCACTGTTACAACTTCTCAAACTGCATAAAGGCGGATAATCTGGTTAATCTTGGCACGACAAATGGGGCACCCCCATTTCTTGGATTCTATATCCTTCAAGCAGGACATGCAACCAGCCATGTGACCACATGGAATGCAGGCACCTTCCACAGGAGCATCCAAACAAATAACACAAGTACCCGAGGGGGTGTTACCACTGCTGCTTGTATCGGCGTCCTTTTCTCCAGGTTTTGCAGAGTTTAGCGCCGCAGCACCTTCGATAGTAGGCATGGTTACATCAACTGGCGTGGAATCTATGGATGGGTACTGAATAGGACCATTGTGGAAGGTTCCTTCAGCAAGAGGTGGTGCAGTTGGTACTGGAAGAGCTGGAAGTGGCGCTGTTGGTGTTGGAAGAGCCGGAAGTGCAGTTGGTGTTGGAATAGCCGGAGGTGCCTCCTGTGGAATCACAATTGAAGGGTTGTTTTGGCTTTTGTTAGGTCTGGACGAACTTTGGTTAGAGCTTGTTCCAGGCACGTCCCATCCGTTGTACGTGCTGCTGCTTGGGGTATCAACCTGTGCTTGTACACTCATCTTTGAAGGTGCAGGGGCGTCTGGTGGGCCCCATGCGTTGAGAGAGCAGTTCGCAGTGTTTCCCCAGCCATTGGTGTTCGTAGTTGATGTCATTGGCTGAACGTTGGGCACTCCCTCTGCTATAGCTGATTGGATGGAGGCATTGATAGCTATCGCTAACTCGACATCCTCCTTGCTGGGAGTCGAGAGCCCTGAAGGTGCCGAAGACGAATGTACTGGTAATAAATTTGGAATTGGGGCATTCGCCGGTCGTGCAGGAATCATGTTCGCAGCCTAAAAAAAGGGATTTTGGAAAATTAGAAAGTTTGTTTTTCTGTACTTAACAATTTTCTGTAAATTCTAATTGATACAAATCGAACTTTGCATTCATCAAAAGTTCAAAACACCAGACGATATAATTACATCATAATTATTAATTATTGTACTATTTACTGATCTACATACATTATATAAACAAATATTGTTCAAAGACAGGCCACTGTGCTAAATTCAGTTAAAAACTGAAGGTAGCTCTTCAAAGAAAGTTCGGAATATACTATGAGTGACCAATTAGCAAGGGAAATATTTCAGGAAGTTCAACTTATATCACCTGTGCTATGCCACAACATGCACTATAAAACGATCGAAGATGCTGCTTATCACCTTCATTTGCCGATAAAAGCTTGTATCGAGTTTCTGTGAATATTTCAAATAAAATTAGGAAGAAATGGCCTCGCAGTAACATTTCAGTGCAGGTCGTCTGACAGAAATCAAACTATGTCCATAATAGAAGGTAACATTCTCACAGACAACCATGCAGTAAGAATATAAGATGCAATGAAATATTATGTAAAGTACCCAGATCACAATTCACAACAGAACCTTTTCACAGAAATAACAATTTTGTTGTTTCAAAAAAAAAGAAGGAAATAACGATTGTGCACTTTGTATAAAAATCAAAAGCTCCTGGAGCAAACTACCTTTAGAGAAATTTGATTCACAACAGGATAACTACCGTGCTGAGGATAGCCAGACAGCATAGGTTGATATGTGTTGGGGAGGTCGTCCCGGGTAGTCCGGATGAGGTACCCCCTAAGTACCTATCGCTGATTTTGGCTAATAATGTTCATTTCCGTGATTGTTGAGCAGGATGACACATAAGGGGAAGGGCCGTCCAGGACGAGGATGAGGTGCAGCACTAGGACGAGGTGAACCAAGCCCGGAGGACGATAAGCAGAAGGTCTCCAGACCCCGGGCCCCGGAGCGGTGGGCCGAGGCGAGGATTAACCGGATCAAGAAGGATTGGGGCCGGACGGCGCTTCGCGCTAGTGAGGAGCATCTGGTATATACCGGAGCATATAGTAGGTGCAGGCAAGGGGGAGAATATGAATCAGTCCCGCTGTATGTAATAAGAGTCGGGGTATCACCGTAAAGCTACCTAGGGGCAGGCATGTACATTCACTTGGAGGTTGCCCATGTCTATAAAAGGCGGGGCGTCCCTCACCTTAAGGGGCAAGAATTTATTTACACGTTGATCAGTTCGGTGCCTCGCCTAGTCTTTTTCCTGCATTTTCGACCATTAATCTTTGCGGGAAATCGAAGGCCGAGGTAGTAGTCACGAGAATTCTTCAGGTCGACCCCTTAGCATTCCGACCTCAGGGACCAGGGTGCCCAAAGTTTACTGTCCGCGGGCGACTTCGTCGACAAGATGAGATAATATCTGGGAGAGAATATTGCTTGATTAAACTGAGACAGAATGCATCCTTATATAGTGGATGCTTTACCTCTTGACCATTCCTAATACAATTAGACTCCTTAGACCTTTCCTAATACGAACACATCTCCTAAGCTGACTCAACAGCTAGCCTATTCTGATATTGCTTTCCCTAACAGGAGTCCACAATACTACACCCGTCCCGGACAAGCAACTCGTCCTCGAGTTGCAGGGTGGTGGCCAAAGTTGAAGTTCTGAATCAATATTGTATAGCACTTGAACTCCTAGGTGCACATGACGTCGAATTCCTTGCTCAACATTATATTTTGTTGGATCATTCCCTTGCTCTTCCTGGAATTCTTTTCTTTGCACGCACAGCCCCCACGGCATATTCAAAGCATACCACCTCCACATGCTACTCTTTCCTGAAGCTCAAAATTAAGGCCCATCTGGATTGGGTGCTGGTTGAGGCCCAACTGCGCCTGTGGTATGTGGATGTGAGTTAAATTGGCCCTATCTGAAAATTTGCATGCATTATGGGTACTCGAGGTTGAGGGAGACACGTGCTTTGAAGGTTGGCCAGCATCAGTGCTGCCACAGATCTCTCCGCAGATGTTGTTGCCTCTTTGACAGTGTCCAGCACAATGGGAAAACTGGTCAGCACCGGGGCCCCTGTAGCTGTCCCCATCGCCACCACTCCAGCCTGTGCCATCACTCCTGTTGTGCCTGTGCCCATCTCTGTCGCGGTTGCACCCTCCTCTGCTGCTATGCTAATCTGAGCCGCAGCGCTTGGCTGCGCTGCCTCTACTTCGTGTTGCTCCTCGGCCACCACTTCTTGCCCATCTCCTTCTCTCACCTCCAGGGTTTTTACGGGTGATACATGCATGATGGCCACAAGGTCTTCATGAAAAGCAGCACAGACATTCTCGATTTGCTTAGAAAGTTCGACGGTCATGGCTGCCAGAAGGTCGACCATGTTGCCACTGGTCTTCTTGACTTCTCGTGCGCTTCGGAAGCCATGATGGTCGGCTCTGATACCAAATGTTGTGAACCTTGATTCAGAACAGGATAAATACTGTGCTGAGGATAGCTAGACGGCATAGCTGTAGGGGATTATATAGATATAGGTTCAGATGAGAGAATAGGGAGAGAATAGATTGATTCATCTTGCCTGATTAAACTGAGATACAATGCATCCTTATAGAGTGGATGTTTTGCCTCTTGACCTTTCCTAAGACAATTAGACTCCTTGACCTTTCCTAATACGAACTCATCTCCTAACCCAACTCAACAACTAGCATGCAAGTCAGCATGCCGGTGCCTTCTGATAATGCTTCCCCTAACAGGAGTCCACAACAGAGTGATCAAGCATACACGTCTGTATATGTGCATGGTGTAATAGTCTTTGTTCTCCTGTAGGGCAACAATTATACACAATCATAAGTTCATGACTAGGAATAGGTCTCCTTAGTCCTAACCGTAACCGGAAGGTACCAAAGCAAATATCTCTTTTCCCCATGCCCGATAGTGCATTAAATAGGATAATGAATTTGAGTAGTTGACACCATTTAACCTTTCAAAACACAAACAACTGCGTCCTCCGTTGATCTATTCTTTAGCAAATTATTTCTGACAGTGAGATGGGCATAATATAAAATTGCACTTAAATGGAAAAGATTGATAAAGCATGTAGCCAACAACACAAACAAGCATTTTAAACTTGCACAATTTGAAACTGAGAAGGTAAAACATTGTACATACTTGTTCCTTTGTCAAAAATTATCATGGAAGGATCAGCCTGATTATACTTTGGTTCCTCAACTTGAGATTTCCAAAGTTTAACTACAGCACGTGGTTTAGAAGCCTGCTTATTCATAAAAATGAATTATTACAAATAATAGAGACTCTATAGCATATATTCATAGAAAATGTTTAGCACAACAAAATGAAAGGAAGTGCAGTGTTTACTGCTGAAGCAAAGCACAACTCTAAGAAAACCAAAAAGCTTAATGTCATTGAATCTTCTGAAATTGTATCCATATGTTTGTATGGCAACAAGGAGAAATGGCATGTACTTTTCTTTATTTGTTTATTTTTAGATTCCGGATGGACTTCAAAAGTTGGCAATTTGCTGCCTGTGCTTTCAATCTTTGGCATACTAAGTATATTTTGCCGCCAATGATTTGGGCAGCAGGTTGTAAATTTCAAGTCATGCACAATAAATCGAAAGAATAGTAGAGACATTGGCACGTCTTAAATTACAAGTGGGTAGTTTCTGTGCAATTTTCTCAAAAGAGATGCAGCAAGCCAACAACTAAATACTATGCTCAAATTTCAGAATAATATGAAAAATGGTACTGATTACTGAAGTAGATGATGGGGGAAGCATACATTAGAAACACAGGAGAAGTCAGTACTGCCATTACTACTTATCTCATATTAGGAAGGACTCCAAACAGAGGAGTTCACTTTGTGGGCGATATCAACTATGTCAACGAATCCAGTTATACACATTACTACATTACACCAAACCAAAGCAGCACTGCAGCAAGCTTTCATTACCTGCAATTCAGGATATATAGCCAACTCAAGCTTGATGGGTCTGGCTGGATTCCGTGCTTCACGGGGTAAAATCACTGCCCAACTGGGTAGAAGATTCAAGTTAGGATTAGGGACTCATAAAGTATACTGCATAATGATTCTCACATCTGTGTGCCCTGTCATATGCAACTTGATGTAATAACATAGACTATAGAAAATTATGTGAAGAAGGTCATAGGAATGTTACATCTTCCTAGTCATGAGTTGAGGAGCAAAAGCTTCCAAAAAACCAGGACCATAATTCTCCCTCATCCATCCACAAAATAGAGAAATCCGTCCCTGAAAATAATTAAAGAACAAATAGCAACCAATGGAAAAAAAAATTAAAGAACAAATGTCAACCAATGAAAATGAGTAAGTGGTCATAAGTACGCCAAAGCACAATAGGATGTGAAAGAAAAAATACCTCTATGGCCCGTACAACGTTCACATGACCCTTTTCTCTAGCCAAATCAAGTGCAGTATTGCAATCATCATTTATTATGAAGGGATTGGCTGTAAAAACATCACAAAAAGAAAAAAGGTTTTTAACATAAAACTATCATGAGGCAAAAAGAATGAAGCATGGTGACATATCTACTGCATCATATACCTCCATGTGAGAGAAGTAAATGGACAGTCTGCTCAAGTCCTTTCTTGGCAGCATGGTGCAATGCGGTCCCAGCATGTGATCCTGCCATTAGAAAAAATGCAGCCATTAGAAATTGTGATAACAAAAATAGTGACCTCTTTAATTCGGCATGCATCCAGGAATGATCCTACGGGCTATGGACCATAAATTTCTTTGTTTCATAACTTGGAAGGACGACATCAAATGATACGTTTCTTTAAATCAGAGTTGGCATGATGTATGGCAATACTATGATGTTACAGCTCTCTGATATGGTTTTGCATAACATGCAATACTCGAGCCTATTAGATCTAACCGTAAGCAAATATTTTCTTACTTGCCCACAACCTGCCCTGGTTTTCTATTTGAGTGAGCAGTTTGTCCTAAGAAACTTCAAGGTGCTGCTTCGTATTCCAAAATGCATGCACCCTTCTTACACCTATGAGGCTATGACAGTGTCCAAGTTAACTCAGTTTTGGTTGAAAGAGCCGAACAAACTTCAGCTAATTCCTACATCCAAACTAAAATGACGACTTCCTACTCGCTGCATTGGCACAAATCGCCTGTTATGTATTCTAGGAATAATGGTGATAATCTAAGGTCAACTGAGGCAGTACATTAGGAAGACATGAGAAAAGCATCCATACCAGACCGGTACGCATTCACATTCGCGCCCAATTCAATCAGCACTTTGCCCACATTCAGCAGATCAGGACGCATGCTTGCGACCATTAGGGGCGTCTTCCCTTCCTTGTCAATCCACTGCAAGCAATAACTCACCCCAACAAGAGAAATTAACTCAACAAATCCCCAAGCATATAACAAACTATACTATCCAAAGGTTTGATATGCAAGAGGAGAGATTATCATCCTTACCTCAAGGCCCGTGCCCTGAGCCCGGAGGGTCCGAATCCCTTCTAGGTTGCCGTAATTCACCTGCTGGTACAGCAGCTCCTCCTTGGATTGCTGAATCCCCATTTGGACTCACTTCACAGCACAAAATTGAGGAAGAAGACGGAGAGCAATTCTCTCAACCAACTCGAAACCCCAAAATCTTAATCAAGAAATCGCCAAGGTGCAAAAACCGAATCTCTCCGACAGAGCCAGGCAGAAATCGATTTTTTTTTAAAATCGAGAAGCTGATCAACCAACTCGGTAATCTAAAGTTCTCAAGTAGCTGCGGCGTGGAATCGGAGGATTTCCGAGGCGCGAGATCGGGAGATACCCCACCGCGGGAGACCAAGAGCGAGTGGGGCGAGAGGTTGCGGTTGTGGATGGTGATTGGACTGGACCGGGGATTGGCGATTTCGGATGGGACATTTAATGCGCGGTGGTTCGGGGAAAGGAAATTGGTGGGAATGAAGGCGAGATTAACAGTTGTTCCGGTCTCTTTTTCCTTCGTGGCGAAGGGATTGGGAGAGCTCGGCGACGCGGGCATGTGACAGTAATTACGCCGTCTGTCCGTCCATCAAAACGAGGGCATCATGCGCTAACCCGTTCCCTGTGCTAGCCTTTGACTTACGGAACCTACCTGGCGCTTCCGTCTTGGGAGACAAGGAAAAGTGGTCAGGGTTGGCTCCCATAGTCCATAGCATTTGTATATTTGGAAAATAGGCGTTCAGGAGAATCTTTCTCGCATTGGTACTCAGTCAAATATTTCCTTATCTCCCGACTCACCGTGGGCATTAAGAAAAAAGATTTTTTATAAATATTAATTTTGAAATGAGCAATTCGAGATTTGGGCGTCTGGTACCGGAAATTGCAAAAGTGTGACCCTGTCGGCCAACCGTCGACCGACTGGAGGCCTATCGGCCAACGGTCGACCGACAGGTCGGTATCGTTCCAGCGGGGGACGACTGCGCGTCGAAAGCAGTCGACAGACGCGACCGGTGCGACTTGACGCGACGCGACCCGGTGCCGGGGCCTGTCGTCCGACGGTTGGACGACAAGGTCCCAGTCGTCCAACGGTCGGCCAACAGGAGCCCTACACTGCACCCGTGTCTCCCTCCAGCTTTCCCCTCCAGCGCTCCACCCCATTTATTCCATCCCGCAGCCATTTCAGAGAGAAAAGAGAAGAGGAGAAGAGGAAGAAAGGGAGGAAGAAGAGGAAGAAAGGAAGAAAGGGAGGAAGAAGAGAGGAGAGGAAGAAGAGGAAGAAAGGGAGGAAGAAGAGGAGAAAGAAAGGAGGGAGAGGAGGTGAGCTCGCTACATCCACGGTTAATTTTTAAAACACATTTAGTATAATCATTAATATGATTATTATGCTCATTGCCGGTGTCTGTATGTAAATATAAATTATTATGATTGTACTTGTTATCATAGTTTAATTATGATGTTTTGTACTTGTTTAGTATAATTAGTATGGTTATATACGTATAAAAAAGTTAGTAAGATTATTAAGGCTATGTAGATATTTAATTGCGATGTTTTGAACAAGTTTAAATTTATAGTTTAGTTAGGTCTCGTTGAATAGAATAAGTAGAATCGATTAGACGTCCGAAAAAAATGAGGTTAATTTAGGTCGAACTAATTAATAATTATGAGACATGCATAATGTTGTTGTTTAGTTAGGTTAATTATTACGTGTTTGTGATGACCGTTGCATTCGATCGTGCTAAAAGTTCTATCCCGATTTATCGGTTGATAATCCTGGTGTGTTCCGGATCACCCTTGTACACGCTGTAAGCATGTACTCGACCTACATTTAGCACGAAAGAATTTAGCGGTCGCACGTCGTAATAGAACTGCATGTCTTACTACGTATGTGACGAAGATATAAATTTATGTTACAGCAGATATGTCGGAGGTAGTAAATATGACGGTGTACTATGGTCCTGGGATTGTACGATCGAATCATAGTGGGGTTGATCTTAGTGAATTCAGCCATGTTGATTTGCCTATATCCGATCCGGAGAGGCTGAACTTTAAGGAAGCCAATCATTGGCTTACACATACCTTCTCGATGGATCTTGCAGTATATGCTGTGACCATTCAGGCAGTGTTTACCAAGTCTTGCACTGATATTATAAATGGGACCTATTGCCGATTGAGAGTACTAGAGACTAGAGATCGTGGATGCGGGTTTGCAATGCTAGAAAAAGTCCTCCGATCGCACTTGTGCAAGCCATCCTGAAGGGTGCCGGGTCAGAAGGCGGTGGGTATGAAGCGGAGCAGAATAATCCTGAACCACAGGTGGACGAGGTAGTTCACTACGCTTGGCAAGGTGGGCAAGCTGGGCAGAGCAGTAAACCGGCAGAAATAGGTCCCATGGGGCAGGCGGATGAAGAAGAGGATTTCGGGTCCATGCAGAAGGTAATGGAACAGGAAGATGAAGATGGATTGGCTGAAGATGTCGACGAAGATAGCGGTAACGAAGATAACATTCATGCGTCCCCGATTCCGAGTACATGAAATCAGGAACTTCTTGGTGGCATGACTGTGAATGATGACCATGATTCTGGTCGGGAATATAACAAGAACTAGATCCAAATTGGTTCGATGTATGCTACCAAGAAAGAATTGATGCATGCCGTCACGCAATGGGCCATGTCCACGCAGAGGGTTTTCAGGACTGACATTTCTTCCCCAAATAATTTAACCTTAACATGCACGGCTAATGGCTGTGAAAGCAAGGTGCACGCCCACGTGTCCAAGTACGAAGTGAATTGGGTCGTGACTAACGTCGTGCCGCACACTTGCGTAAGAAGCAATGTCCTAGCATGCCACCCCAATCTGACATCCACTCTCATCGCAGAACTGATGTATAGCGAGATAGTGGAGAAGAAAGACATGGAAGCAAAGCACATACAAGTTGCCGTAAAGAACAGGTACAATTATGAAATCCCATATGGGCAGGCTTGGAGGGCTAAGCAGAAGGCCATGGAGATGCGCTTCGGCACTTTCTATGACTCGTACGACAACCTGCCCCGTCTGCTTTATACACTCCTCCTCCGGAACCCAGGGACACATATTGACATACAGCACTCAGTGAGCCCGCACTTTCCAGGCTATAAAGTGCTGAACCGAGCTTTCTTCTCTTTCGGTGCATGCATTGAAGCTTTCAGGCATTGTCGTCCAGTGCTGTGCGTGGATGGGACATTTCTGACAGGCAAGTACAAGGGGCAGATCCTGACGGTGATTGGTGTGGACGGCAATAATCAGATCCTGCCATTGGCGATGGCGTTCGTTGAGGATGAGAACTTCTCGAGCTGGTTATGGTTCTTTAGGTAGCTTAAGCATGGAGTAGTGAAGAATCGAGAGAACGTATGTGTTATTCATGACAGGCACCCTGGTATACTGAAAGCAGTGAAGACACTCCAGGAACCAACGGTTGATGAAGATCACCCTTGGCCGGACCTACAAAGCCGTTGGTGCATGCGCTATCTAGGGGCTAATTTTTTTAGCCAGTTTAGGAACAAGCGCCTTATGAATCTATTTAAGAGGCTGTGCAAGCAGAACCAGGAGAAGAAGTACAAAACTTTGTGGCGGAAGCTCGATGACTTTACTAAGAGCGAGATCATTGATCGCAAGAAAAAAAATGTAGTACTTAGCCCGGAAGAAGAGCCACGGGAGCTTTCTGCTATTCCAGCAATTGACCCTCCTGGTACGAGGAGGAGGAAGGCGAAACAAATAAAGAATTTCTCTCAGTGGGTAGAGAAAGAGCCGCATGAGAATTGGTCTTTGCTTCATGACACTCATGGCGCTAGGTACGGCATCATGACGACCAACCTTGCGGAGGTGTACAACTTTGTGCTGAAAGGGCAGCGGGGTTTACCTCTAACTGCTATAGTGGAGGGTGCGATGCATGGCACCGTGAGGTACTTGCAAGAGAGGTACAGAAATGCTCCACTGCATATGAACAATTTTCCTGCGACCCCGTACTGTGCGAAGGTCATGACGTACATGGAGGACAAGATTCAAAAGGGATTAGGGCACACAGTCTATAGCATTGGGAATCTTGAAAGGAGGTATGAGATACGTCTGAGGGATAAATCTGGTTTTGGGGCTGCGAACGAGACGAAGACGCATGAGGTTACAATTGGAATGGAAGCCACGCCCACTTACAAGTGCACATGCAACAAACCGAAGCTGCTACACCTGCCTTGCTCTCATGTGCTGGCTGCATGTGGCCAAATAGGGATGGACTCAATCTCCTTCGTGTCACTGTACTATCTGAAGCAGCCTATGCTGCATACTTGGAGTGGCGAGATAAGTGGATTCCGTGCGGTTGGCAACTTCAACAAGATAGACGAGGCTCAAAGGGAATACATTCCAAACTTCAGACTACTCCGGGTAAGACGAGGTCGATGGTAGGTTTGTCGTATTCGTAACGACATGGACCAATCAGAGGCTGGTGGTCCAACTAGACAGTGCATGCATTGCTCAAGGTATGGGCATAGAATGAAATACTGTCCTGAGTTACAGAAACAAGGACAAGGGGATACTGCAGCTGGCACTAGCACATCGGCGCATAGAGACGCACCAGGAGGATGTTGAAATGCGATTTAAGAATTTGTACTTTCAACTTAGTTTGTTCCGTAAGTTTTTATTTTACTATAAGTTTGTATTTTCCTGTAAGTTCCGTATATCCCTTCGTGTTTTCCTGTAAGTTTTTATTTCCTGTAAGTTTTTATTTCATGTAAGTTTGTAATTCCTGTAAGAATGGTTAAGTTTGTAACTTCGTAATTCATGTAAGTTTTCATAACACGGTATCCATTCGTGCGAATTTGTAAGTTTATATTTATATGATTCCGTAAGTTTATATCTGTACGAATCCATTATTACCGCAGGTATGGCGACGTATCGTCATCTGGACCCTACGGTTGACATACGACACCGGGGGAGGCTACTGGAGGAGGGCGAAAAGCTCCCCGTGCTCATCACTCGCACGCCTCAGGAGGATTGGATGATACACCTAGACTGGGTTGACAGGTGGGTCTCGTAGTTACGTATGTTCTTCGAACTACTCTTTATTATGTAACGTCACGCTAATTTTGCTGTACTGTACTTGTTTGGTAGGTTGGCTTGGGCGGGTCTCTTACCGCTGGCACGGATGGTTGAGGCTACTGCGGCAGAGTGGAGGCTCATGCCGCAAGATGACGACGACGACGAGCCTAGAGAGCAGTACAATGAGCGGTCTCATCGTTTTTGTTACGACCGGTCACTGATCACCTGCTTAGTGGACCGTTGGAGGCCTGAGACCCACACACTACACTTTCCTTGGGGAGAGATGGCGCCTACTCTCCAGGACGTCTCGTTCTTGCTGGGCCTACCGTTGGCTGGAGCCGCAGTTGGACCGTTGGAGCCTCAAGTAGGTTGGCACGAGGACATAGTGGCCCGTTTCGCAGGTGTTGCTCAGGGGGTCGGGGAGTTGGTCCGAGATACAAACGGGCCTATGTGGCCGTGGTTGCGCAACTTTCAGGTAACTTCGCTTGCCTTTATTATTCATTGCGAACCTACTTTTAAAATGCTATTACCTTGCTGATGTTATTTTTTGCATGTAGATCGGCGCGCATGGTTACCCTGGTGTCGCGCTTACGGAGCAGCAGGTTGACCGTTGTCTAGAGGCGTATGTCCTGTGGCTCTTCGACAAGGTAATGTTCACGTCCAATCACGTGAACACTGTGGACGCTCGCTACATCGGAATAGTGCGGGAGATCGCGGACGCACGTTGCCGCGAGGACATAGTTCAGAGGAGTTGGGGTTCAGCCGTCCTGGCAGCCACTTTGAGAGGCATGTGCAATGCTTGCAGCAGGCGCGCCGAGAAGTCGGCGGTACTGGGTTGCCCACTTTTGCTGCAGCTTTGGTCATACGAGCGATTCCCGGTCGGACGGCCAGACGTGCAGTTCGACGTACCGTATGACGATATGGCATACCACGGGGACCTCATCGACATGCCTACTTTTGGGACACTCTGGACACGGAGACGGGTTAGTTTTATACTAAATATGGTTTCTAACAGAAATACTTCATGTCTTTCCTTATTAATTATTTTCAATCCCGACAGGTACGGTATGCTAGCGAACAGGTCAGGAACTGCTACCCAGCCTTCACATCACAGTTCGATACGTTGCACCCTAGTCAGGTGATCTGGGAGCCGTACAGTGACAAGGCGTTGACGCGATGAGCGCCTGACGGGATTTCATTGTTGTGTACCAGAGACCTCGACTACTGGATGACGAAGGCTACCGTAGTGTTCGACGTCACTGTGGAGATAACCACTGTGCACCGAGTGATGCGTCAATTCGGCAAACGCCAATTGTGTCCTCCCCCAGCACCGCCCTTGCTTCAGCCTCACATCCACAGGTAAGAGCATACAAGGTTTTACCGTCAGATAATAGTATTGAAATATGTTTTGCTCACTTCGTACCAATAATCATGAAAATGTAGGTACAGCCGCAAAGGTGGAAACAAGACGGCAACAACTTGGGCACGAAACCTTGCGCCGTTTGTCGAACGGTGGACGACGGCAAGCGCAGATCTCTGGCACGAGGACACGGCCTTCAACCCAGTCGAGTACGATGTGTACCTCCGGTGGTACCGGCCCGGTACGCGGTTGTTCTACGTACCGCGTGCCGACCCAGATGAGATGCAGCAGGGCCGCACGTCGGATCACTACCCGACTGCTTCTGTTGTTGGCGTCAAGCACCACGCGGTAAGTGTCACGATTTTCATTGTTTCGCATTTGCAGAAGTCCTGAACAAGTAACAATAATCCTTTCGCATTTGCAGGTGCAAATGACGCTTGAGGCTCAGGAGGAGGTTGCCGCACTTCTTAACCGACTTGACATGGGGGTTGAGATCAGTCCATCGGATAATTGATCCGCGTGTCAACGTCTGAACGGCAAGCTTCGA
Organism: Stipa capillata; assembly: GCA_019208055.1. Classification (NCBI taxonomy): domain Eukaryota; kingdom Viridiplantae; phylum Streptophyta; class Magnoliopsida; order Poales; family Poaceae; genus Stipa; species Stipa capillata. Next base: position 175,317 of record JAGXJF010001375.1, on the reverse strand, counting down.
AAGATCTACGAGACTTTGACCTGTGCGCGCGCTTCAGACGTCGCTCCAGGACGATCTAGTCGTCATGCGCACCGTCCTCCACGGCACTCCTCATCGTCGTGGCAGCCGCAGCCGCAAGTCCAGCCACGTCCTCCTCTCTCGACGCAGGCGGGAGGCTCGTCGTGGCATCAGCAGCCACAGTCGTCACCCCAGCCTACACCACCTCTCCCGACGCAGGCGGGTGGCTCGTCTTGGCATCACCAGCCACACTCGTCACCCCAGCCAGCACCACCTCTCCCGACGCAGGCGGGAGGCTCGTCATGGCATCACCAGCCATACTCGACACCCCAGCCAGCACCACCTCTCCCGACGCAGGCGGGTGGCTCGTCGTGGCATCACCAGCCACCGTAGACATCCCAGTCAGCATCACCTCTCCCGACGCAGGCGGGTGGCTCGTACGGGTACAATCCCCAGTCTATGATGGTCCACGCCACAGGTAAAACCGTATTACTAATATGGTCTTAGTATTTTCTTGGATTATATTACTAAATATGATTGGTTAATATAGGTGACGCGGTTCCCGTTTTGGCGTTTGCGGGTTCACCAGATACTGTTGAGTACGGCGACATGTGGAGCCAAGCGGACGCTTCAGGGGTTGTTCCTCACTTCCCGGGATTTCAGACTCCGCCGCCACCACCCACGCAGGTCACGCAGTCGCCGCCTCGTCAGCCGGATCAGCCGATTTACGGCAGGGATCACCGTCGGCCACAGCCGATACAGCCCTTGACACTGTCTGGCCCTCACAAGAGACCACGTCCTCGTACTCGTAGAGCCACCCCACCCGCCGCACCACGGGGAGGCCCAGGAGGACATGAGCAGGGAGACGAGCAGGACTAGTTCTTTTTTAGTCGTACACTCGCACCATTTTCTTTTGCATTTTGACTATCTTTAGTTGTACTGAATTGCATGGAACACTTCGTTTATTTCTTCGAAAACTTTGAAACATCGTCAGGGCGTGACAACACGGTACGATAACATTCGTGTACAGCCGAACAACCTAATACAACATTGAAATAACTACTCAGCATCTTTCGGATATTTTCCCTTCCTCATACGACGAGCGTGAGCTTCCTCCCCTTCTTCCTTCGCGTGACGTGCCATCTCGCGCTTCCTCGCCCTTTCGGCCTCACGTGCCTCCGCAGCTCGACGTTCCGCCTCCTCCTTTTCTTTGCGTTGCATCTCCTGCCAACGCTTTCTCCTCTCCTCCTCCTCTTTCTCGTGCATGCGTTGCAGAAGCCGATCTCGACTACAGGCAGCCTTCCACATGAGTTCTTCCTCAGCCTCTTTCGATTGGGTAACGTCCAGCCACTGTATGTAGTCATATATAGTAGGTGGAGACTGCAAGCAAACAGTTGTTACCATAGTATCATGTTACAAATGCGGGTATGTGCGAGTTTTACCCTTTCACGCCGTCTGAACGCGCCAAACTTCGGTGGCTCTTCGTCGTAGTTAGCACACATGAAGAATCTTCTTCCGTACGTGTACGAGAACTCTTGCGACTTCATCAGTCTACACGGATCTTGGCACCAGCAAAGGGGAACTTCGACACCTGCGGGCACGTCGGCAACCATCTTCTCCTTCGGCATCTCGTCAGCACCAGATGAAGTCATTCCTACCATTTTGCAATATGGTCATAGTTACTACTTCGAGAAAACTAAAAAAAATAACGCTACTATTTACCTCACACGCGCCCCGCAGCCGAGATCCCTCTCGAACCCTAAACCCTTCCGAAAGCTTCTTTCTTCTCACCTTGCTCCCGAATCCTAACCCCTCTCCTGAGCTTATAAATTTTTCGTGCATGGGTGAAGAAGGAGAGACAGGCGAGAGATGTATAAATAGAGAAATGTTGCGCTGGGTGATGTACTACAGGCGATGTGAAGACGAAAAGTCCTGCGTTCACGGGCGACCAATCAACGAAGTTGGACCAATGGCAAAAGAACATGCCCAACAGGCCCTGTCGGCCGACCGTTGGACGACTGGGCTCCTGTCGGCCGACCGTTGGACGACTGGGACCTTGTCGTCCAACCGTCGGACGACAGGCCCCGGCACCGGGTCGCGTCGCGTCAAGTCACACCGGTCACGTCTGTCGACCGCTTTCGGCGCGCAGTCGTCCCCCGCTGGAACGATACCGACCTGTCGGTCGACCGTTGGCCGACAGGCCTCCAGTCGGTCGACGGTTGGCCGACAGGGTCACACTTTTGCAATTTCCGGTACCAGACGCCCAAATCTCGAATTGCTCATTTCAAAATTAATATTTATAAAAAAGTTCCATTAAGAAACCTGCACGTGTGCAGGCACACACAGGCTCGGCCCACAGCGAAGAGGAAGTCGCCATGTTCCTAGTAGGGTTTCTTTTCCGCCGGGGCTCCAAGTCCAGAGTTCTATCTCCGATTTCATCCGGAATTAGTTTTAGCTTGCTACTTCATTATACTTGGGTCAATCTAGGTAGTGGCAGGCCCAAGAATGGCCAGCAAAGGGGGCTGGACTAGGCCAAAACGTACTTATGATTCAGTATTTATGATAAATAGTACGTATATGTTCCTTTGTTTATTTGGGCTGGATTAGAGCTTTAGCCCTCCTAGCCCTGGCCCTAGGCCCGCCCTTGAATCTATGGGTTTGCGATCTCCTAGAGAGATGGACGATCTGATGTCGAAAAACCGATCTGGGGTTTTGATGCAAAGAAGGAAGCCAACTGCAGCGATCCAGATACTATCCTTGTGGATAATATACTAGCCGTTGCATATTATAGGTGAAGTGTCTTCTCATCCATAATACATCACACAGAGTAGCACGACAGAAGCATTGCAAAGGTCCATGTATTATAAATTTAATTTACAAATGTAAAGTCGTACAACTTATTCCCAAAAGTACGGAGAATATAAAACCGTTTCAGTCGGTTATAGCAAAAGACATATCTACAACTTGCATCTCTCATTTCTTATACTTCTAGTCGGTAGTATTCTCATCACAGTAACTGAAGTAGTAGTCGACGTCTTCGTTCTCCTTTACTGCTGCCAGCTCCTCGAAGACTTCGTCTTTGACCTCGACATAGACTATGTCTTGCTCCATCGTCGGCCCACGGTCTAACTAAAAGAATTAGAATAGAGGGATGAGTACAAAATGTACTCAACAAGTCTAGGAATAGTAAGGAGGTGTTTGATGCACTATCTACTGAGAACAGCAGTCCTCTCAAAAAGCAATGCATTTTGTAAGGTAAGATAGTTAATTTTTAATTAAGAGACTATGATCTCATGTCTCATAAGCTGTTAGGATCATCGATGGATCCCTTTTTTGTTGCGTTCACAGTTTCAACCAGAAACATGAAGTGACTAAGCCACACTTTCTTACACTATGCAAAGGTGCGCAACTGTACCCACAAACGACCTTGGTCATGTGTCTGAGTTTGCAGGGCTCATTCACACTCCCATGATCACAGAGCTATTTTGCCGCCCACTCGGTCATACCCCACGTCGTAGTCCACCTAGGACGTACCGGTCTCACTTGGATCCTCCAAATCCACTTCTCAAGGGAGTATGACCTAGGACAAAGGTACTTTAGCTCAGCCCCGCCCATACAGGGCATGTGGTAAGCGCGATCTCTACGGCGCTTAAGCACAATCGATCATTGGCTATCTTAACCTTATATGAACAAACCTGTGTGACGAAACCCGCCTTCCAATGTGCTCTTGGCACCTTTCTAGGGTTTCACCACCCACCATGATCACACCCAAAAACCGACGATCAAAGATTCTCATTTAATTCACTTTAGAAAATAGGTTTTCCTTTTATGTATGTTATAGATAAGAAGGAAATTTTGTAAAACGTTCTTGATAGATATGAACAAGAAACTAGACTTGCCTAGTATCATATTAGTAGCGAAGTTCAACTGGTCTATTTGTCGAACTCTAGTTTCTAGAAAAAATGATAAAGTCCAATAAGGACTTATTCAAGAAATTTCAATATAAATGCAATGGTCATGATTATGCATGCATGAGAAAAATGCATCACAGGTGTACATTTGATATTCACCATTATCTTGGATATCTTTATTTATGATCTACAATTATTAAGTGATTAAGCAAGTTGTTAATACTTTTAAGTTTACTTACATCTTACAAAAAGCATTGATTACTTAAACATTACCTTAACTCTAATTAAAGGTGAATACTACTATCCCTCATATTTTAATTAACTTAAGTGATTAGTCTTTACAATTTGACCTATAATTTGTGCTTTGAGTATTTATTTAGATTCCCTTTTTCTTTCTCAAGAGAAGAAGACAACATCCTCACTCAAGTACTTAGATTAAAGGTTTTCTTCAAAATTTGTGAATTGTGATTTAAACATATATTTTAATCTTCCTTTTTATTAAGGGAGAAGAATGAAATATTTCCATTTAGATAATTGTCCTATAGATTAAGCTATTTTTCAACTTATACCATCATTGACTTCTATTTCTCTTTTTAGAGTAAAAAGAAAAGATAAGATAAGATAATAAATAATCTAATTTGGGCTAGTTTGCTACTTTTTGGATGCTTCTGCTATGTTAAGAAATGGTCTCCCAAGAATAATGGAAAGACTTTCATCTTCCAGGATGTCAAGCACAGTAAAGTCAGTCGGGATAAAATAATGACCAAGTTTCAATGAAACATCCTCAATCAATCCTACCGGTTTCTTGGTAGATTTGTCAACCATTTACAAGGTTATACAATTAGGAACAAGATTATCTAGACCAAGATTTTTATAAAGAATGTAAGGCATGACACTGACTCTGGCACCTAAGTCACGTAAAGCATTATCAATATCTTCTCTTCCAATAGCACAAGATATAGTAGGCACACCTAAGTATCCCAATTTTACCGACTTTTTCCTTCAAAATAATAATTTGCTAACGTAGTGGTAATTGATTCAGTATTAATAGATTCACTTGTAATGAAAAGCTTCTTGTTAACAATACCTTCATAAACTTAGCACAAGTAGGGATCTGAATAGCATCAGGAAAAATAATAGGAATATAAAGCTTTTTTAACATATTAGCAAACTTTTCAAAATGTCCTTCATTAGCATCCTTAGCAGCCTTTTTAGGATAAGGTAATGGTTTATTTACCTTAGGATTCGATGCCATTTCCTTTTTAATTACCTCTTTTGGCTTTTCCTTCAATTTTTCCTTCCTTGCTTCTTTTTCAAGTTCTCTTTCAATCTAAGGACTCTTGTTCTCAGCATCGGAGTCTACCTCTTGAGATTCTAAAAATTCTTATGGATTCTCTCGAGTTAAGTCTTGAGATTCTTGTAGTTCATTCTCCACCAAAGCTTGTTCTTGGGCTTCTTCTTGTCACTAACTTTGTTCTTTTCCCACCATTCGGGCCTTTTGGAGCGATAGTTGATTTACCCCTCCTAGTAGTGACATTACAAGCAACTGCAACAGAGTTTTTGTTAATTTGCTCAAGAATCAAATGATGGGTCCTAGTTATTTACTTGCATTGAACTTCTATCATGTGGGAATGCTTATTAAGATTTTAACAGCAAAACTCATATAATTCATTTATTCCCTTTTTTATTAATTCTATCTGAATGCACACGGAGCTTATGACTAAGAGTTTTACTAGTTTTTTCTTGATCCAGAAACTCATCTAGCATTTCATTCAAAGCATGAATATTACCAAGACCATTATTCTTAATTACTTGGTTATAGCTACCAAGAATCATAGCTTTTATAAAAGAATTTACCTTGAGGTCCACCATTGATATACCATTTTCTTTAGTGCATTCTCGATATTTTTTTCATCTCTTGCTCAGACACATGTGCATACCTCTCTTCTTCTCTTGAAGTTAATAGCATCTTAGTGAATCTCTCCCAAGCTTCAGGCAAGCCGTCTTCTTCCTTTTGCATAAATGTTTCAATCTCACTCCTATATTTAGCAATTTTAACTCTGGTAAAATAACATGATAGAAATTTAGTAGAACACTGGTTCTAGGTTCTAACACTTGCATTAGGTAGGTCATCAAACCAGGCTTTAGCTTCTCCTTTTAGAGACCAAGGAAAAAGTTTCAAACAAATGTAATTCATGAGATACTCCCTGAATCTTGTAGAGACCACCAATAGCATCAGTATTTTGCAAATGTACAATAGGATTTGCATCTCTTTCTCCTGCAAATTTTTGTCCTCGCACTGTTAAGCTCAGGATTAATAGCATTATCAGTAGCAGTGATCTTAGGATAGATTATTAGAGATTTATTGATATCAAACTTTGGAGCATTATACTCCCTAAGATTTTTCTCCGTAACCCTTCCTGGAAAATCTTCAAGTGACATTTTCAACAAACAAGAGGCTTAGATCTACTGAGTTCGAGATAATGTGGAAATCTCTCAAGATAATGTGGCAAATACCTTTTACCTGAACGTGAAGCCCCTCGATGATCTATAACATGCATCAAGAATAAATAAAGTAAAATAGGATAACTAGAAAGACAAAAAATAGCGCAAAGCTCCCCAATAATGGCGCCAGAAAAGTAGCTTGATGTCCTGCAAGTGCACAGAGCTAGTTGCAACAATTCGTTGGAAGTATTCTCCCTAGTTTTTATGTCGATTCCCACGAGGAGCTAGGGTGATGGCTAAATTCTTTCTCACACTTGTGGTGTCATAATTCACAAGTATGCTTGTCCTAGAAAAGGGTTGTCCAAATTGCTTTAAAAACAATTAATGCAAGTATATAAATCTAAAGATAAATAATAAAATGTTGAAAAGTAAAAGATGGTTCTTGCGATAGAAAGAGTTCAGCGTGGGAGATGCTGGATCATGGTTATTGGTAGACAGAGTAATGATTGAATAAGGATTCAGATACACTTACCCTCTTTGAAATTTGGTAGGGCAAGTTACCCTTGAGTTGCCGTACTTCTCCTACACCGGTATTTGACAACGCTATTGTCCTCCTCTCATTACCCTCTACCCTGATTGATTGGCTAGGTATTTAAGATTGATAGATCGGATCAATGCTTTATGGTTGGTGGCTTCCCGTTATCCTCATGGAAATACAGCTCCTCTTTGATATCTACACCTTTCACCTGTAGGTAGCCATTCACTGCAAAACATATATTAATCATAGTATGTCCTACACAAATATCATGTTGTCCGTGCCCTAGACAACAAGCATTAGGCACACCTAGAACCAATAACTTCGTACCAAATACTCAAAGTGATGATCAAGAATAATAATTCAATCAAGAAATATTTCTACCACATCACCACTCACCTACATCTCTTCCGCTTAGTAGGACTACTTAAACAGACTAGAGATACAAGCACAATCGAGATGCATAATTAAAGATGAACAATAAGATGACCCTTGATTACTAATAATACAAGCAATGTAAATAAGAGTAAGATCTAGTACTTCCGATAGTTATAGATCTAGAAATGAATGTGGAAGAACAAGTGTTTAATCTTCTTCAAGGGGAAACAAAACTCTCACTCTCTCTAGCATGGTGGTGGTTGAAGAAGTAGCCGATTGTCGAATCTGCTCTTTCGATCTTGAATTTGGTGTGGTCGATTCGGTCCTTCTTCTCGCTGCGTGTTCTTCCTCTCTGCTCCTTTCTTTTCTTCGTCTTGCCTCGAATGCCCTCGGCCCCTTTGTGAACCTTTTTCTGTTTGACAAGGGGGAGCCACCGCCACATGGTACGACTGGGTGGTACGAGTACCACTACTCGGCAATCCGTCTGGAAACTCAGATCTTGACTTGCCAATTGGAGAAGTTGCTCCAAATCTCTTCCTTTACGTGAAACAGGTCCTAAATTTGTGGGATTCGCCTTTTATCCTGCTAAGAAGCTTAAACCAAGTTTTTCCAATAATGATATAATAAAAATAATAATTAGGCAATTAATCCGGCAAATATTGGACTAACTAATGCTAATCCTTGGAACAAAAGACGAAGAACCATGCGAAAACTAAGAAAAAAGGCTGCAACATCGATCGTCATGCCTGGCAGAAGCCATCATTAGGGGTCCTCAAGATGAATGTTGATGCTAGCTTCCACATTGATTCGGACTTGGGCTCAATAGGTACAGTAGTAAGAGATGAAAGGGGCATGTTTATAGCTGCAGCTAATTGCAACCTCTAGCATGTGTTAGATGCGACAACTTTGGAGGCGTTGGCTCTTCGGAACGGCCGAATCCTGCTTGACAGAATTGGTTGCAACTAGGTGGAAGTAGAGTCTAACTGTGTAATGGTGATTGACACAATGAAGGATTATGGGAGAAGCTAAACAGACGATGTTGCTATATACGATGAATGTTTTATATGGCCATTACCTTTTCCAGGATGACCTTTAATCACTGAACTAGAGAGGAACCGTGTAGCTGATGAATTAGCTAGGATGGCGGGCACCGATCCTCCGAACGTTTGGTTGGACGAGCCGCCTCCCTCAATTCTTCCTCTCTTGCTTCATGATGTAACCCTATTAGCTTAATAAAGGTCACCTTGAGTTTAAAAAAAAATCCATATTCCTCTCATGATGAAGCCATATGGAGCCCCACATCATCGAGTTAGGGTTTCCACAGGGCGGGAGGAGGTGTGATGATGGCTGGAGAGGTTTCCTTCACCATTTGAGGATGAGACAGGGTTGCAGCGGCCGACTACTAGTGGATGGAGCTGGCGCGGTGGCATGAGTGGTTAGCAGGCGGCAGTAGCCGACTAAGATGGGTGAGGGTGGTCACAACAGGAAGTAGTTAGGTTAGGAGGGGAAGAGGAGAGATAGTTGGGCACATTGCCTACCTAGGATAGTGGAGTAGGAGGTAATGGAGGTTGGGGATGATGAAGAAGAAAAGAGCTAACGGAGGAAGAAGAATAGTGGAGTGAGCCAAGCACACGTGGGGGTGTGTAGTATGGTGTTAACTCCTGTCAAGAGCGGGGTATAACAGTCCCACCCCAAGTTATGAAGCTAAAAATTTGGTAAGCCTTGTCAAAATTTTGTAAAGAAGATTGAAATTGGTTTGCTCCATATTGTCAACAGGAAATTTTTGGTAGATACTTGGGTAGTGATCGGTTTGCTACCAACAAGAGATTCAAGATTGTCTAGCCAAATTTGATGTTTTGGGAAAATTATTGCCGAGTAAAATTGACAAAACTACAGATTTAATCTACAAATAACACAAAATCAAAGACCTCCAGATTTATGGACCAATCGTCACAGAACTACATTTCGCAAAAACCTGTGGGATCGGGCTGTCTGTATTGCCGTAGTTGTCCATAGGTGGTCATGCTGGCTACAATTTGTCAAGGTGATTACTTCAACGCACTCTTAGTCTTGAAAGAAATAAGTGGCGAAGAAAAACGGATTTCAAATTGCAACATTACAAGATGCTAGATGCCGAGATGTCCAGAGGTGTACAGTGTTTTCATGCATGATACTTCTGTTCTGTTTTTTCTTTTTTGAAAGATAAAACCCCTATATATTTCATTAAAGTATCTGTGGGATGGGAACACCCCACTGGACATTACAACCCAACATAATAGAAAAGGGATAAAAATGAAGCAAAATTACATCACTGCTCTTTGAGGACATGACGTACGCACACTTGACACTGTAGAGCACATGCGTCCAGCCCGTCCAGCCCAATCTGTTGGATCGCCATGCCGCGCTACAACGTGGACTTTCGAGTCCGTCGAGCTTCGCTAACACCAACCGGAATGCAAGACGTCGTCGACAAGCTACTACTCCGGCCACCACCAGGTATGCGAGGAAGCCTCTAGACAAGCAGCGTCCACAAGGTCCCTAAGGACGGGATACTGAGGTTGATTACATCGCTGGCGCCAGAGATGTTGAGGTCGCGAATGCACCTATCGACCGCAATGAGCCCCTGGACCGGCGGATGCCACCAAGTGGGGCCAGGCATCGCAATCCTGCTCGCCATGGAACCACTATCCCCAAACACAACAACATGGGCATCCGTAATGGAGGTTGAAATGGGTGGCAACATCGACACAATGAGCACGATGACAGAGACCGGCCTCTTGCCAATACAGAGGATGTTGAAGCAAAGCATCGCCAGCAAGAGATGAAGCTAATGCAAAATAAATAACGAAGAAGCACTTATGCTAGCTTCAAACTAGTCCACCTGGACAATAAGTTGACCAGATATGAAGTTCCACTACGAGACCATCGGAGATCAATTTGAAGGAGCAAATCCAACAATCCCAAAGAATAGATACATTGGGGCTTATTAGGTATCGTGAAGGGAAAAAGGGTTTGGGAAGGGGAACTGCGTAGGACAAGAATCGACGCACCTCCATGGATGACACCCCAGGTCCGGCGTCAACAGCAGCACATGCCGCCGGAAGGCCTCGTCCACCATGGACCAAGGCGAGAGCTACGACTACTGCACAGGCATAAGCCACTCCCGGAGCACCCCTCACCGCACTGTCCACTCCGCCACGAAGCAGCGCCACCGATAGAGGAGGGTAGCAAGAGAGCGACCAGAGCTCAGATCTTGGAGGTAAACACGTCTAGACTAAGCGGATCTGTATAGAGGTGAGGCCGAGACCCCTCTCACCCTCCCTTGACCGCCAAGGCTGGTAGAGGTGAGTGGGAGAGGAGACGACAGGGAAAGGAGGGGGGGGTCAGGAGCAACAGAAAAAGAGAGAAGAGAGAAGGAAAAGAGGAAAGTCACGTACTTCGATGCTTCTGTTCTGAATTCTGGTAGTACTAACGAACTAGAAATTGATCATTCACTTCTATACAATTTTCTGGTAGTGCAGGAGAAAAATAAAATAATAAGAAGGGTTTTAAGCAGATTACATATTGGAACTATTCCGTATACAAAACTACAGTTCCAAGTTACTTGAACCACATTCAGATTTCAGAACCAGCAGAATTTGGTTCTTCCACGTTTCTTACTGCAAGCTTAAGTCCAGGGCATGCTGATTCCCATGCCGTAGTTCCTACCATGCATGAACCAGGCCTTCAGATGGCTGAGGGTTTTTTGTTAGAAAGCAGTTAGGGACAAAGAATATGAGTGAAATAGATTCATTACAAAATAGAAACTCATAATTGCTAAAGATTTAGTAGTTCCTTATATGAATGTATAAACAAAATTTGAATGAAAAGGCAACAAAATAACCCACAATCAGATGGATTTATATTAGGATTTCTTTATATTATAGGAGCTATAATTTAGATGCAAAACATGTACCGTGCACAAGGTTGGAAGTCTGGGAGGCCTAAAATGCAAAGTAGATGAGGTAGTTCATACGTTTGCTACAAAAGGAATAACGGTCCAACCGAAGCTTAGCTCTCAAAGATGTCCATGGTTGAAAAGCTGAACCTTTATGTGTTCGTCCATCCAACACCCCAGTTCTAAGCAAGGCCAGATTATTACTCATCACATTCAGGTAGTATACAATTAGGTGACACCATTAGGTGGTTGATAAAACATAGACTGCATGTCAGTCACATCCACGATAAGGTACTAAGTTTGTTTCTGACTAAACATAATTGGGGGAGAAGTCTTATGTTATATATGGTAATCGCCCCGCTTATAGTGCCTGAATTCTATCTCGAACTTACTATTTTTCAAATAAAAAAGTTGTATTTTTATTTAAAAATAAAAATCAAAAAATAGGAGAAAAAATATGACAGAAAAAAAAATAGGAGAGAAAAAAAACCGAGAGAAGCAAAAGTGTAGCGACCAAATCTTAAGACACAAGATTGGTAAGGATCGCCGTGAATAATTTGGAGTTCTTCTCGACACATGCATGCACTTAGGGCATTAAGATATGAGTCTGATTAAAAACCCTACCGTGTGATCTGAAAACAATATTAAGCGAAACCCTGAGTCTAGCTTCGTTTAAAATTTTACCTTACCAATTCATTATAAGCGCTCAATATCTCAGGGGCTACCATCAAAAGGATTAAATCTTTGGAGCACACTTGACTACCTGATTAAGGGACTTGTTCAAGGCCTTTCTTTTGAAACAAAAGTGAATAAGCCAACCAAATGGATCTTCCATTTTCCAATTTTTGCAAAATTCAAACTGATAACTGTATTCAGCTTCATTTTAAACCTAGCTCTGAAATTAAAAAAAACAAAATAAACCAAAGAAGAACAACCTCCTCTTTTTCTTTTTTGGCCATGGGACCCACCTGGTAGATTTCCTTTTTCTTCCTTTCTTTTTCCACTCGCCGGCAGCTCCTCTTCTCCACTTGGCAAACAACTCCCCATCGCAGTCTTCTTTTCTTCTCCACGCAGCACAGCAGCAGGCATTCCCCATCTTTCTTCTCCTCTATTCCCCAAAGCTTCCTTCTTCTCCAACTCATCCCCCACCATGCCCTCTTCTCCCCTCCAAGATCCCATCCAAAACCAAAAAATCAAGCCATGCATGTTATACCACTGGATTCTCTAGCTCCTGCGCATTCAATTCATCCAAGGAATATCGACATGCATGAGCATTTGGGCATCCTGCCATTTTCTGCTTCCCAAACCGAGTTCTTCACAGCTCGCTTATTCCCCATCTCTCTCCTCCATCTGCCTCAGCTCCTCCAGCGGCCGCCCTTGAAGCCCCGCCGTCGCTCCGCCCAAGCAGTAGCTGCGCCGCCGGCCTTCCTTCCCTCCGAGCCCTGCTCCTCACCGCCGGTTGCTGGCCCCGCCTCCCCCTACTGCTGCCTCGGTCCTGTCTCCAACGCCGCGCCATCTCTGCCGCTTCTCCCCGCCCCCTGGTGCGCCGCCAGCTCGCTCGGGCCCGGCTCCCCGCGCGCCATCGGTCGCTCCCAGCTCCCCGCCGGCCTCCCTTGGAGCTCCCCGCCTTCCAGCCGCCGGCAAGCCGCCCCCCTGCTCGCCCTCCGCTCCGCGGCTCTGGCCGAGCGCCGCCCGCGGCGCCCCTCCCTGGTGAAGCCACCGCCATTTGCCTCGCACCGCTGCCACGCTGGCCTTGGCCCGCCTCGTCCTCCGTCCGCCTCCGCGCTCGCCGCCATCGGCATCGCCGCCGCCCTTGGCGGGATTGCCACCGCTGGCCGCAGCTCCTCCTCTGCTGCTCGTCCCGCCGGCCGTTTCTTCCCCCAAGCCGCAGGATTTTCTCCGCCTTGCCGACGACGCCGCCGGCATCCACGCTCAAGCTCTCCGCGGCGACCGCCTGCCCTCACACCGGCGTCAACACCAATCCCCGCCCTAGGTCCCAGGCTCAGTCATCTCGGGTGAGGCCATATCTCCCGGCCCCCCCTGTTCTTCTTGCTTATTTCCTTGTACTGCGGAAGCTAATGCTATAGATTCAACTCAGCTCCATTTGCTAAATTATAAACATAATGCTCAAGGTTTCATCTCGGTAATCTGTCCTGGTTAGCAACTCACGTTTAGATATACACCTAATTAGGATAATGTGCGATGATTAGCATCCCTTACTATAATCAATGCATTGGTGAATCTAGTAATCAGTTAGACCTCGATGATGGGAATTAATCAAAGCGATGTGGACTGTGGTATTCGATCAGTGCAAGTTAAGCATTTAGGTGTATACTAGATGCAGTGCTTTTCTCTAATTGTTAGTTAAGGTTTGGCTAATCGATTGATGCATCGGCAAATGTCAACCGTAATTAATATCCCTCATGGTAAATTATTGAGTATTCGGTGTAACTAGGGCCTGAGATGTTTGGATTAAGATATGTATCAGTAGTTGCTTAGTTTACTTAATGTTTATACCATCTAATTGCTACTAAGCATACTTCATGCAATATACTAACCATGACAATCTAAGTTAAGTAATGGTTAATGTCTATAGTTGATTGATTAAGTATACCTTAATCTCGCGATGTTATTGTTCTGAGGTATATATGTGATTGCATTAAGTGGCTGTGAACACTTCCTTTAGGATGTTAATTGAGTTAACTGGATAGGGAACGGATACTATATGTGCATGTATGTATCATTTTAGTAATTGAAAAACCGATGCTCACTTGATTCTTGTTTAATAAAGATGCCCTATAGCTGAAATACTTTGTATATGCTCACATGTTTAACACTGATAAGAATAGGGCTATGTTGGACTCTTCATATATATATGTTAGATGAGAAACTAGAAGAACAGATCCTACTTGATAGTTAGCTATATCTGTTCAAGTGTTGTTCAGGGTCAGCTGCTGATTGGCTCCCTACTATTCTGTAATTACTAGTGAACATTTGTTAACCATTTGGTACCTTAGCGAGTCAGCTATAACCAACCTACCAAACTACTTCGGGTAAGCAACGCTAAGTCAAATAGTGGATATCCTGATCTATTAGGCATTCTGAATAATTAATGTTAAAGCAAAACAATTGCGAGGAAAAACAGAGTTGTTAGAAGTTAGTCCTTGGTTAGCAAACTTAAAACGCTAGTAGTCTTTGGCAGTTGAACCTACCCGAGCTAAATGGCAATTAGGCTGACGAATAATCAGTGCGCCGAGTAAGGTTCATTGGCTAAACGATGTATATATCTCTGATATCTCTTTTGCATATGAACTCGATTGAGATTCAAGTTAACAAAACCTTAATACCTGTGATGATTACTTAACCAATAAACTAGGTGATGCGGGTAATCATTATTTAAAAGGTTCACCAAGTTGTACCTAATCAACTAACATAGCATGGAAACTTGAATGATTAACATGTTCCCACCAATATGCCGATTACTGCAATCATGGTCTAAACAGTAAATAGGTGCAGATATCGTATTACTTAGGTTTAGCTGTGTAAGGACAATCTCATACACCATATGCTTACAAGTTTAAATAAAAAGAAAAGAGTACCTAGTTCTATAACATGTGGGATCATGCAACGAACACTTGATTAACTAGGCAATCTAAAATCCGTAAAGATGACCGGATGAACCCACTTGTTGTTCTTAGATGATGAGATAATATTGGGAATGAGGTATGCAATACCTTGTTCTTTACTGAGAAGAAGACAGGAAATGCTAAACGTGATTAAACTTGTAGAACTCCAACAGGTATGTATATCCTAGAGAATCTAGCTTAACAGCCAAACTTAAAACGCTTAGTGTCACAATTTGCCTAACGGCCAGAATATAATCACGACCCCATGATCTCATCTACCACAACTATGAATCGACCGAATGAGCCTTAATCCTAATGACAGGTTAAAAGCTCTTCCCCTTAGTTGTATATCATATCCCATGCATGCATCCATATTCTAGGTTCATCCATGATTAAAGTTATATCACAACAAAAACTAACCCAAAATCTGGAATGAATACTAACCTGCTTATGTAATTGTATACCTTCATTTTAATCCACCGTAGTTGCATCGCATGTATTTTTGTAATGTTCGCAATAGTTCCTTAGACTTGTTTTTCCTTTCTGGAGGTTATTTGCTTCTTATCGAAGTTTGGCTACTTCGGATTTTCTCATGAACGCTCGCGGATACATTATGCATCGTCACCCTGTTTCCAGGCAAGCTCCATTGCTTGTTGATTAATCATTACATAGTGTGTTAATCCCTGTTTGGATTAATTGGTTAAATTGATGTGGTGTTTATGTGAATGTTTGCTCGATCGGTACTTGATACCGCACTAGCATGTGTAGGCCCTATTGTTATGCAGCCGCTACGGCTGAGATTAAAATGTTGCCCCTATCAACTTGAACCTAATGAGTTGAGATGTGAGAGCCGAGGGTGTGCTCGATGGATACGGTTGGTAGGTTATCTGAAGAATTGAATGCGGCCCCCGGTGTTTTGAAGTGTGTTTGCCGTCCTACCATCCTGAGGTGACTCCATCGTAGCACTCCCTTATCACCGCGTAAGCCTGACACCGAGAACAACACTACGGTATAATTGAGGTAAGTCTCAGATACTGCATGGAGCCTCACAACCTCCACCAGGAATGCACTCGTTATACCCGAGGTGGTTGAGTCGGCGGTGAAGGCCCGAGAGAAAGCTTGTACGTCACCAAGGAAACGAAACTACGATATATGTGAGGTAAGTCTCAGATACTGCGTGGAGCCTTGTGAACTCCACCAGGAATGCACTCCATATATCCGAGGTTGTCGGTTCGTTGGTAACGGTTTGCATTGCTTGATTGCCTTGAACATGAGTTATATGGATCGTGAGCTGATCCGAGTAATTTAAGAATGGATCGTGGGCTGATCCAATTAAGTTGAAAACGATTGTGTGGCTGATCTATGTGTGCTTGTAAATTATTTCTGAAACCTGGTGCGAAGGTTAATGTCCAGGTAATCCATTATGTATGTGTGGTTATTATCTCTATGTTATTGTTACAATCTGAAATTGAATTGTGTAGCTCATGTTCATCCTATCTTCTATATGCAATTTAGACTTGACATAAATTGTGAACCTTCACCACTTGCCAAACAAGATTGATACCATGTTTTAATTAGTTGATAAGCAATGTCTTGCGAGTACAGTGGTTGTACTCACCTAGGTTTATCCTAGGCAGGTTCATAGAGCATTTTGGAGTTGATGTTCGCTGCTTCGGTTTACCACTTCAGCTTCGTCTCCCTTGGGATTGTTGTGGGCTGTTTGAGGTGGTTCCCCACCATCTCGGGTGTTTGATTTTGTGTTTCCGCTGCTGCCCTTGTGGCTATTTTGATGTTTATCGACCTTCGGGTCAAGTTGTATGTAAGATAAGTACTACCCCGAGTATGGGATGTGTTATAATTATACGGTAATCCTTCTCTTTAGTGTTTTGGTTGTGATATACAAATTTTTATCGGGGCTGCCCATATGCAATGCGTGTATGATATGAAGTATATAGGTATGCCGTGAAGGGTTAAAGCTGTTTTCCTTTGTACTACGTCGAGCCGGTATCGGTTGAGCGACCCGCTGGCTGAGATGCAGTGCCGGCCAGGCAGGGTGTGGGTGCATTCTACCGGGCTCTCGAGCGACCCACTAGCCCTTGAGCTAGGTTAGGGTGCGGGTAGAATCACCGGGCTCCTCCGACCTTGCTTTGCATGGTAGAATTCGGGAACGACTCTAAACCTTTACCGGATCAGGGAATTGTATGTGGTTCTGGGAAGTTTAGTTGCTCACTCCACCTCGGTGAGTACGGCGCAGGTACCGTGCCATCAGGTCGACTGGTCCCTCGGCCCTTGGCGACCATTCGTTCCCCTAATCATATGTAATTCCCGGGTCCGTGACAAAAAGTCACTTTCAAAGGTTTAGTTACGGAAGCTCTACCCAACGGAATGTTCCGCGTTCACCTAGAGAATGGCACCATCATCCTGGGCTATATTTCAGGAAAGATCCGGTCTAGTTCTATACGAATACTGATGATTTCCTTGATTTGATCACTACTTATGGGCGTGCGCTCAAAGGATACAAACAGGGATGATTTAGTTCATATTCACGAAGCCCTAGATTTTTAGGCCGAGCTGGATTTGAACCAGCGTAGACATATTGTCAACGAATTTACAGTCCGTCCCCATTAACTACTCAGGCATCGACCCAGGAAGAATTTTGATGGTGACATGGCACCCGGGTACCATCAAGGAGGACGAATCCGGCCTCCCGGCCACGGGATGGGCCGGGCCGGCTACTCGGAATCCGACTACAACACGGGGGCGCCTCACCGACGTGGAGTACAAGACAAGTACTAATACCTGTCCGGCTTACCCGGAATTTGTTGTAACCGAATAGGAAACATATCTATTAAACCGGTCCGGACTCTGTAACCCTGCCCCGGCCGACTATATAAGGCCCGGTAGGGGACCTCCGATCGGGAGAACATCTCATCTAGCTTAGTCTCCATTGTTTCGCAGCTCAGGCCCCTTCGAGATCGATTCTCTAGGGCCTGCGGCACTCGGGATACAGCAATACCAGCCACCAAACACAGGACGTAGGGTATTACCTTTCCGAGAGGGCCTGAACCTGTCTAAATCTTGTCTCCCGTGTGCAGCCATCCTGATTTGCTGTGCTCACACCGCCCCGTAAATAGTATTGCCGGAATAATACTCCGACAAATTTATTCTAGGGTTTTTGATAATCTATGATTAACCTCCTTTCATAATACTCCCTACCCCCAGGGGAAGTCGAATCCCCGCTGCCTCCTTGAAAGAGAGATGTCCTAAACCACTAGACGATAGGGCCATATTGTAACACCCTAATTTCCGTAACCCAAAATTTAGGGCTAACAAAAACTTTTTGCCGGTAATGCTGATGTAAAATACACCCAATTAAAACTTTATTCCAAATCATGTCCCTGTCGAACCCTAAAACAAAGCGACCAAAACCGTTCCCTCTGTTCCTGTCCCCTTGATTTCGGCTTTGTCGAAACCCTGTCTAGCGAAGGAGACAAACCCTGCGCTATCCTTGATCTCCATGCGGGACCGTTCGCCCTCGCGTCCCCGCCACGACAGCCTGAGGCAGCTGCCATAGCTAGCTTGCCCTACCACGACAGCCCATGGCAACCGTTGCCGCTGCCATGCCTCTGCCACGGCAACACACCTCCCCTGCCACGGCAACGTCACGCCGTTGTTCCTCACGCCGCGACAATTCATTTCCCTACCGCGGCAACATTTTTCTCCGCCGCGACAGCTCTGTCCCCTCCACGAGCACCCTTCGACATTCCTCCCCTTCTATCTATTCGGTGCCACCTACACCCACGTCTGCCGCAAAGTGCTCCCTCGCGATACCTCTACGAAATCGGAGCGTATACGCTACCGCATCGACGGTACCTTACCACCAACACGTCCTAAGCCGACACAAAGGTGTCATCTCGACTCTCAAGTCCCTACCCCATCTTGCCGCACACCGAAAACTCTGACCTAGCCCCAATCTTTGCCTTCTAATTAAATACCGATTCTTCCAAGACCCTAATTCGTTACTCAAGCAAAATCCATTGAAGCGTTCGCAGCACCGTGGCACCAAATATTCCTGAGTATCGTGTCGAGACCCCGAAGACCTTTCCATCCATTCCCCATCTTGCCACATTCCGGAACCCTAGTTCCGACCTCCGATATCCCTTCCGTCTTATTTAATCTTTTCTTCCTAAAACCCTAATCCGGGAATTCACCCCATCTCCCCTGTTCGATCGATATCTGGTGTCGCCCTCGCGGCACCTCTTCGCCAATTGTTCCCAGGCACCGACTCGAAACTCCAGAGACATTTCCATCCACCTCCTTCTTTGCCGCACTCCGAAACCCTCGTTTCGACCCCCGATTCCTCTCCCTCTTTATTTAATTCTTTCGTTCCTAAAAACCCTAATCGCAAAATCTATCTCTCCCCGGTCTGCCCTAAAAACCCCAAATAAATTTCCGGCAAACCCTAACGATATCCTTAACCTAAATATGGCATAAAATAACAGTATCCAGTACAAAAATAATTACAGAGATAATCATTAAATCTTAGGTCAACTTCGGGCATTACATTGCAATCCCTACAATTAATTCACAGAGAATTCTGATAAAATCACATAACAATCCCCACATTTTCAAGAATCCGAATATATAAAAATATGAACAAGTCATTTACAGAAATCCGATAAGACAGGCATCGAACCCCTTTCCTGTATTAGCTCTACGCATAAAATCACAGCCTGTTCTCTGCCTAAAGCTGCTGCCATGTTTTGGGAAGTTACCACACGCTGCATCACCTCTCTAATCACAAATTAACTCACCCTGGCAGCTCACGTCTCAATCTCCCCACAGTTGAAACCAGCTCATGTCACATTGGCATTAAATTTGCTCAGTGTAAAGTCCCCGTCAGTGCCCCTATTCTCCCTGGTCCTTAAGCACACGCACCTGTAGCAAGGTTTGACACCTCAAGCACTTGGCAGGAGCCCTGACACTCCACAGCACGCACCCGTCGCCTCACCTTGCTGCGCTGGCCGCCGTCGAGCTCCATCCGAGCCACAGCCGCGCTCCTCATGCGTCCCTCAGAGCTCCAGTAGCCGTCCTTGCCTCTGCACCAGCCCAGCATCACCATTACTCTCCCCGCCGAGCCGTCGCCTCACTGGAGCAGCAGCCACGCCAGCTCCCCTAGCTCCGGCCGGGCTATAAAAGGGAGCTTCGAGCTACTCTATAACCCAAGTCCCCATCTTCTTCCATCTAGCCCCTCTTCCTCTCCAAGCAAACACCGGCGGCGTCATCACCCCGAGCTACGGCTCTTGCCGTTGCAGAAGCACCGAGCCCTCCACGCCTTAGCATCCGGACAGCTCCAACCGCCGCCCGCTCCCCTGTCCAAAACCGCCGCCGCCGCCCCCTGGTTGGAACGGCCGACCAGGTTGGTCGGGTTCACACCAGCGCGCGCCTCAGCCCGATTGCCGTGGCCCTTCCTCCTCAGCAGCCGACCGCTGTTCCCTCGGACTAAGCTGGTGCGCCGCCGCCCTTCTCCGCTCCGCCCGAGCCCCTCTCCTCCTATTCCGGCCAGCCGAGCCCCTCTGATCCTCCCCTGCTGGAGCCACCGCCGGCCGACCTCCACCCCTTGCTCGCCACCTCTCTATGCCTCCTCCCCGCTCAGACCAGATCCAGGCGCCGCCGCCTTGTCCCGACCAGCCCCGCCCCTGCCGAGCCTTGATCCGAGCGGCGCCGCAGCTCAGAGCAGGCCGCCGGCCCCTTCCCTCTCCCTCGGACCAAGCTGGTAAGCCGCCGCCGGACCCCCAGCTTCATTGCGCCGCCGGCCGACCCCATCTTCATTGCGCCGCCGGCCGACCCCATCTTCATTGCGCCGCCGGCCCTCTCTCCTCTGCTATTTCTGTTTTTGGTTTTCTTCAGCTCGCTAGCAGCTGTAGTGCTGTGCTCAGCTCTTTAACGCTCTGGTCAAACTCTATACTGCTATTAGCTCACACCGACAACCCCTTTTATTTTTTTTATTTTATTTTTCCCCAGCTCGCCTGGCCATTTAACTACCCGGTTAGCTCCTTTATTGCGCTGCTTCTAGGTGCGCATTAGTTCTGCCCGAGACTCCCAGCTTAGCATCGTTGCCGTTCTTGTTTTTGTTTTATCTCCGTGGCTTTGTGCGGTAGCAGCCTCGTTCAGCCCGTTAAGTCGCCACCGCTTTGTCCGTTGTCGACAGCCCCAAACGGCATAACGAGTTAGTCGGCCGGGCAGTGCGGTTAATGCACTGCATTAACTCATAGTCATTAGCACTAAATCAGCTGGTTAGTGCCCTAAGCGCCAAGTTTTCCTCTCTCCATTTTCTTTTAAGTCTGAAATCACAGGTTAATCACTTCGGTTGAGTCCAATACACTGTTAGGATTTAACATTTTGCATGGGTTAGTAAAAATTAGAAATAGGGTAGCTGGTTTAATGCTCTGTATTAAGTCGTAATCGTTAGCGCTAATTCGGCCAGTTAAAACCCTAGTGACCGATTACTAGCATCCCATTTCTTTTAATTCTGGAATCCCACAATTTTCCTCTAGTTGATTCAAACTCATTTTCAAATATTTAAACCCCTTTGAATAGGAGTAGTAGGGTTTAAACCTAGGGTTATGTCGCTAAGCTCTAAATCATGTGCTATATATATATACGCGCCCATGAACAGCCCAAGGATAAATCCCCTACCATCCGGTAGCGTTAGGGTATCTGTGATTTTCCATAGCTCGTATAGATAGGAAGCTTTCGATTTTGGAAACTTAGCCAAAGTGTTCTTCCGAACACTAACTCCAACTCTTTGTCAAAACCCAAAACCTTTTAAGGGAGCTGATAAAGAATAGAACTAGAGTTAGGTTATTAAGCCGCCGATTCCACGTATGCAGCATATACGCATGCGTAAACTTTTGATCAGCCCTAATACCTGACCACTTACTCCGAGTTGTTCTGACATCCTAGGTGTAGTTCTAGACGATTGATTCGAATGCCTGTGTAGGGTTTAAAAAGCCTGCACAAAAATACTAGAGATTAGAATTACGGTTGAATATTGGAGTAGCTAAATCAGTACGATTTATATAAATATACACCTACCTTCCATGATCGACCCTAAGCTAAGTTCCCTTTCAAACAGTGCCATTAAGACCTCAGTAACCCCTAGACTCGTTTGAACCAAAGTCGTTAGTTTAAATCTTAACGAGAACAACTTTCCCATTTAGATACATCGTCATTTTATGTGACAATTTCGCATATGCAGGTCGCCAAAATCTCCCTCTGGCCTTAGAAACCTAAGTCATGAAACCTTAGGTTCGAATCTCGAACTTAACTCCGAGTATATACATCCTCTGCTAAATCGCTGTCCGAAACTCTGAACCCTAACTCGATCGTTCTAGGGCAAGCACCCTCTTTAGTCGCCGTGTGTTCACCGTTCCCTTTGTCATGCTTATTGTCTGATTTTTCTGGAGTTTTTGGATTGCCTCTTATTCGATGTTTTCTTCTGACGCGTAGTTAGTGGAGTGAGGCACGTGCGTCAGGACGATCCGGGATCATCCCGCGTCAGGAACCAAAGCAGGAACTGCCAGGCAAGCAATCTCCCGCCTTGACCATTTCGCATCCTATAATTGTGAAGTATATTTATTTTGATTTCGAAATATGCATGCTATGTTATAAACAGTATTTTATGTAGAAGTAATTATGTCCGATAGATGCATATGGACTAGGGTCGAACGTCCGATTCCTTGTAACCCTAGAGATCCGTCGGTCGGTTTCCAACCGACGACATACCAAGGTTATAGGCAATAGCCAATGCTTAGCCCTGCTATAGTTAAAATTAAAATTTTGTTTAAACCGGGGATGGGAATATCAAACCCGCGGATAGCATATGTTATCTGCGGTGATTTTAAATGAAATGTTGCCAAAACCCAAAATGGAGATGGAGATGATTTGGATTCGGGTAGGAAGTAAGGTGGTTCGAAGGGAGACGAAGTAGCTGGAGGCTATTCGGTGATCGATGATGACCTGGAGTCCTACTCGAATCAGTTAAGGACCGAGCCACCATGCCGCTAAACCAGTTCCCCCACCGTACGTCCACATGTCCTTTATGGGAAGGAGTTGGCTCGGTAACCCGCCTAATACTAGGGTTCGGACCCGTGGGAAGTAAGAAGTATGTGCTAGGTAGGACGATGGGCCCCTAGAGAATTTCTCACGGCGCTACATGGGTCGAGATTCTTAGTGAGCTCCATTTAGGCAGGGATGAGGATTCGACACAAAGATGAGAGCTTCTCCGTGTTGTGGTGTCAGGCTGCCTGGGCACAACTGGAGATGGGGTTAGTCTCATTTAGCGGGTCCGACTCTAGTATGAAAGCAGGCGAAAAGTCTCGTTGTAATAGCCCTGTCAGTATACGGTGCATAGTATACCTAGGGTGACCTACATCTTGTGGGTAAAGCCGTACAACCTCTGCAGAGTGTTAAAATCTATTCGAATAGCCGCGTCCTCGGTTATGGACATGAACTGGCACAGCCACACCCCGGCTAGACTAAGTTCTGTTTGCCAACGTTGGGCAAAGGGATTAAGGACGTGGGCATGATGTGTCCACAGATTTGGGCAATTTAGGCCATGTGTCGGTGGTAAGGAAATTACCGAAGGAGTCCGCCGTATTGCCGGGAGGGACCGGAATACGGTTAGGTGTTGGAAAACCTAGTTATCGGGTAGGTGGAGCTATCCGGTAATAGGTCGAGAGTTGGTTAGCGGTGTTTGCCGCATGAGATGAGATGTGATGAGATGTGATGAGATGTGATGAGGTGTTTTCTTAAAGTGCTAGATTTCGAAATGCTTTTACAATCTATTTATGTGTATTTAAAATAAGAACTTACATTCCCGCACAAATTGCAACTTAGGTTAAAGCTGTCCCTTGAAATATTCTTGCATGAATTATAGCCGTATAATTTCCCAATGGGAATTGCTTGCGAGTACATTCAATGTACTCACCTGGCTTGTTGAATTGGCCAGAGGAGAAAGAAGGCTTCAACTCGAAGAGGGCAACAACGGCGCCGAGAGTTAGGACGTTTTCCCCAGTCAGCTGCCTGTTGGTTCGGCAAGCCGATGGGCTATCCACTTCGTTCTGTTTTCCGCTGCTGTTTTATTCGGCCAATAGGCCAGGTAATGAACCTCGACCGTAAAGGTCTAACCGCGTATTAAGAATTCGGTATTGTATGTGCATGCTATCAGGTATTTGTGCGTACTGGCTACTGATCCAGGGACCAGTACGGTAATCACAAATGACGTGTCCGGCCTTAAAACCGGGTGCGCCACACATATACAACCGCTCGTGATTATACTATAATCATAGTATGAGCAGTTTTTTGGAATTGTCAATATACTCGAAGAGTATAACTAGTCCTAAAGCACTCATGGTATCATTATGAATGTACAAGCCAAAACTGTGAAAACCTAGAAATATACATACCCAGTTAAGGTGGGATATGATTGCATCGCGGTGTCTAAGGACGCGATCTAATAGATCGTTGTTTATTTGGCCACTACAGGAGCAACTATTAATGGTTATTATGGAGAAATCCTTTACAAAGGATATAGGTTAGTTATGTTTATATATGAAAAATCGAGATCTAGTGACATAACGCAAGGTCTTCCAAAAGTGGAACAAATCTTTAAAGCGCGTTCAATTGATTCACTATCCCTGAATCTCGAAAGGAGAATTGAGGATTGGAATGGGCGTATACCAAGAATTCTTGGGGTACCTTGGGGATTCTTGATTGGAGCTGAGCTAACCATAGCCCAAAGTCGTATCTCTTTGGCTAATAAAATCCAAAAGGTTTATCGATCCCAAGGGGTACAGATCCATAATAGACATATAGAGATTATTATACGCCAAGTAACATCAAAAGTGCGGGTTTCCGAAGATGGAATGTGTTTCTGACTAACATTATTGTGCTCAAGAACCAAAACCTATGCCTCGCATTGAAAGTCAATGATTAAACTGACCTGCAGCAAACAGAATTAAACACTAGTGGAACATAAGAGTAAGACTAATCTATACCTAGGTATAGAGTGATACACTTTATGCCTGATGACTGCCTGTAGGGATTAGTAACACATCTCACTTGTTATGTACTTGAAATAGTAACATGTAACTACCACCTTGTTAAAAGCATGGTCCGCATGGATATGATAACATATTAAAATTTTCATATTAGTCATCCAAATCATAAGAGATGGTAACACGTGCATGATTTTGGTAACGTGTTACTATATCAAATGTTGTATAAGAAAAGGCCGGTATAACTCAATGTTGCCGGCAATCTCAGGGCATATGGTTAAAACGTGCTAACAGGTGGCCTGGTTACAGTGTGCATATCTGTAATCTGTAGTTCTTTCTATAACCTTATTTTCTTCCTTCTTTTCTGTTGTGAGTATATTTTAACTGAGCAGAAACTCTCCTACTTCTTTGTCCCCACATAACAATGACTGACCCCGGAACCCCTACTGTTTTTAACCGAAATATCTATGATTGCATAACTAACATCACTTGCGAGACAGGTCACATGGAATACATAGCTGCAGATGCCCAGGTCACAACAGGTCACAGCCAGAGGAAAGTATCAGATATCTTGAGACTTCATACAAGTGAAATATATAGCGAATTCCAACCTACATGAGCTTAATTTGGGAACTTATAGATTCACACTTAAAATAAAATTTGATCCCAGCCAACTATAAATTGGACTACAACACTCCAGACTAGAGATGGGACTATGGGAGGTTAAGGAGTATGATGGGTACCTCTGATAGACGTCCATGGCGAAACGAGCTCCATTCAAGAAGATGAAACAGAGCAGGATCAGCACCATTATGTCTACTCGAGTTAAGGGGAAAAATCATTCAAAAAAATAGCCGAACAAATGACGTAATTGTGCGTTGTCGAAAACAAATTTGCCAGTTTATTCAAACGAAAATTGATACGATTCGCCAAATCGATACCATGCCGCGACCAATTAGAGACGAGGAAAGCAAATAACTGGTCCGATTCATAGGAGGGGTTTTACCCCAACAACGAATCTGGAGTCGTACCCAAAACCCAAAAACCTGCTTTGATAGAACGGAAATACTAAACAAAAGCAGATCTAACCAGAATTCGCGAGGATGAGAGGGTTGTACCCAGAACAGCAACGAAATTAGCGAGCACGAAGCAATAAACTGAATCGGGGCGAAGAAACAACTGGCGGAATTGGGGGGGTAGATAAACCGAAGGATACTGAAGAGGCATCGCTCCCACCAATCGAGCATGTAGAGGCCCATGGTGACGTTGTAGAGGTGGATCTTCTTGCTCACCCAGTTCATCTCTCCCATCTCTCCTCCTCTTCTCCTCGCGGCGGAGTAATCAATCGCCTGTGGGGATCGGGGATTTCTGGTTTTGGTGGGCGCGTGTCTTCTCTGAATCTATCTGCAGCTCTGAAACTCTGAATCGATGGTGCTGCCATTGTTTAGATTGCATATAGGATGGACGCGTAGGGGATTTGCACTTTTACGATCATACCCTTGCACTATTGTAATAATTTACTAATTTTGTATGGTATCTTCTTGAATCGCCGTTGCTTAGCTTAAGGGCATCTCCAGTGTTTATGCCTTAAGTCGGTTTTAAGGTGGGGTCCATCATATTTGTTATAACTGACTTAAAATCCTGCAGTGTATAAGGTCGGTTTTTGATCTTAAGGTGGAGCCCACGAGTATTTTATCAGGGGATGAACTACATGGCGACGTGCCCCAAATAAACATCCACAGCGACAGATAAGAGTAAGAAACATGCAACATGCAGAAAAATCCAAAACAGATGGCATCATCAAAAATTCTTTCGATTTTGAAATTCAAAATGTTTTATCTCTTAAACCCTTACTCCGATTGACAATCCGTTTTCACTGTTAGTTTCGTCGCGACGAGATCTTCAAATCTAGATCCTATGTTGGTATGTTCCGATGACTTTTTTAACGTCAGTAGTTACCAGGTTCAATGAACGAGTTATCTAGATTGTTACTGCTGAGCTACAAGTTACACTTACATGGTTACCGAATTAGTGAACATCACTTCTACACCACTCAAACTTATATTTCAGTGCTCCAATGGTCCAATATCATCAAGTACTACGTAAATAATACATCATTATCCTCTCTATATACTTGCATAATAGTACACAATGGCTAATAATAAATCAATTATTGTTTGTAGCCGTTCGCTAATAACCTGGTAAGTGTTCATTTTTAACTTGGTAGCACGTACATTATAATTTGATAGTTGGTGACGACGAAATAAGTTTCGTCAAAATATATTAACATGTGATCTAGTTTTGAAGCTCTCGTCGAGATGAGTCTAATGGCGAAAACGGATCACGAATTCGATTAACGGTTTGGGAGATAAATCATTTTAATTTCACGTTTAGAATTAGATGCACTGATGTCATCAAATCTGGACCCGCCTCATCGGTCTTTACCCAACGGATAATAGTCGACATCATTGCCTTAATCCAACAGACAATAGCCCGTATCATCGCTTGATCCAGCGGATAATAGCTCGCGCCATCTCTTGATCCAACGGATAATAGTCCGCACCATCGCTTGATCCAGTGGACAATAGCACGTCGCTGTGAAAGACAAACCGGGGAACGTGCCCCGAATAGATTTTTCCTTTTATTAGTAGCTACAGTTCACATATTGTATCAGTGCTACAGTTCACATATTGTATTTTAATCCCTTGTGGGCTGGTTTTAGTGCAAAAGCCCGGTCTTAAGTTTTTTAGTTTAAGACCTTCTCCCACAATGTTTAAGACCTGGTCTTAAGCCTATTTCTTTGCTTAAGACCTTTACTAGTAAATGTGCCCGTGCGTTGCACCGGGAGAAATGAGCAATGCAAGATGAAATATAAATGCTTAAGTTGGTCGTAAATGAACCTACCAAGTAGAAAGTGAACTCTGAAGGACGCCGGTCAGTGAAACATCAGCATTTATTCAATCTCCACAATCCGCACAAGATACAGTTGGCAGTTGGTGGTACCATGCACTGAGCAAGAGCACTAAAAAGAATGACATACCTGTTCCAATATTGCACAAAACATACACGCCATCGTCGCGTCCAAGATCCTCTCCGGCGAGTTCTCCACGCCGCGCACCAAGCTCAAGGCGCTCTGCAGATAATAACTTCTTGTGCATATAAGCAAAGATCAAAACTTAATACTGTACTTAATTGAGAAGCTCTCGACTGGTGATTGTTGCATAATCTAGCTGCTAGTCTCTTTTGCATCTTTATCGTTTAGTTTGTTTTACGATCAGCATAGCGTAGAGCACAAGCCCACATCTGTGTGCGTTGTGCGCGTCTTGTGCGAGCTGAGATGTGCTCGTCCGCATCGAGCTCGCCACGACCTTGTCAAAGCTCCACGATCTGTCCGTGGGATGGCGCGGACATAGCGGATCATGCGCATGTTTCGGCATCGCCGTTTTCCCTTTATAAGCAAGTTAATACAACTGAGAAAAGCTGCCAGTTTTTTGCAGCACCAAAATCATCGTGTTCCAAGTGATCATGTGCGTAAACTTCGCAGTTAGCATCTGTCAATTGGTATCAGAGCCTTGCGGACGGAGCTTGCTGTCGATGATGACGAAGCACGGACCCGGCGGCTCCAAGACGACGGAGGAGATCGAGGCAGAGGAGTTACAGCGTCGCGAGCTAGCCGAGAAGCACGGCAAGTCGGGAGGAAAAAACCTCACAAGCAACGTCAATATATTTTAACTCCCTCTCCTTGTCGCCTCCTTCAGATTTCAGAAGATCACTTCTTATTAAGATAGAATCTGTCTAATTGCTAATCAACATTACTACAACATGAATATCTCAATTGTATATAGTAATTTAATCTTCTGTGTATGTTCTTATGCACACAATTCATCTTTCGATAGGTATAATATAATATATAATTGACCCTACTGGTTTACATCCAGTGAATCATGAGGCGCGCTTTCCTTAGCTACGTTGGGTTTTCTTGATACAATTGATGAATTCCAGTACACCGGCAGGGATGTTGTCTTCACATTCATTGTCCTTGAATGTTAGTAGTTGTCCCAAAATTTGTTTTCTGAGTTCGTATCCATCCTGTACATTCATATTTTTTGTAAACGAATAAGATTAGTATATCACATGTGTAAAATAATATTAATGATTTAAACGGTTATGATATTGACCTTTAAAAATGGCAAATGCGGTTTTTCGTCTTCCCATGTGGACATGAAGAGAGAAACAAGATAACCAGACAGTTCCCTGATATAAAATATAAATTAATAATAAATGCCAAAAATAGTATTCCAAAAAATGATTCTAAATAACGTAAAAAAATATTGTTATATAATAGCATTGAAATACTTAGTATAGTCTTTATCTGTTCTAAAGAAATGTTACCTGTTGTGAACCGGAATATCATGTAGGATTTTTTGATGCCATAGGAAAACATTCTCGTTCCATCTAGACCCAGGACATGCCTTTGACATGGCTTTTGGTAAGTATTGAGCAATCCATAAAAGTTTGTGCACATATTTTGCGTGTGGGTTGTATTGGTAAATAGGATCAAGAGGAGTAGGGTCCAAAATGTATACAGTTTTGGTATCAGTTTTGGTATCTTTGTCCAATATGAATACAATGAAATCACCGTTGGATTGTACTGGAATATGAATCTGAAATAGGCTAGATATTAGAAGATGTAATAATAACAAAAAAGAACAGACAAGTGGGATGTGCTCTTACCGATTTGCATGTTGAAACACTATAGTTAATACCAGGCCAGCTACGAACGGAATATGCTAGTTGTTCCACATCTAATTTTTTTCAGAAGTTTGGGTGTCGTCCAAAATCAGTACTCATCTAAGATATAAGATAAATGTTTAGAAAGGTCATGAACAAGAATTAGTACACACACACACAGATATATATATATATATATAGTAAATGTAAGAACATACCCAGAATTGCATGTCTAGATAATGCTTTGATATTTTTCCTCTCTTTTTTTTCACCATTTGGATGTCGTCAAACATAATTTTCCGTATGACCAAATTGAAACAATCACGGTCCATGGGCAAATCTTCATTTAGAATTCCTTGCAGTTTCTTGAGAGTCAATCTAATGGAATATGGCTTAGAGCTTTGCACCCATACTTTTCTGTCAATCATTATCATTAAGGAAAAAGTAAAAAATAACGTATGTTGTCAATTGTATTCAATTACTAAAAAATAATTATATGCAGTAGTAATTTGAAATGGCTTACTCTAAGGTCTCTGTAAAATTGATTGATTTGATGTAGTCACAAAGGCCACCTACTAACTCATGTAAACCCATGTTAGAAATAACAGATATTAGTGATTGGTATTTATTTTCGACAGATAATGAGTTTAAACGCCTTTGATTTATTTTGATCATCTGGACTTTCCAACATTACAACATCATTAGGATCTCCCTCAGTGTCATCACTTTGTTCAAGCACTGTAGTCATTGCCACCGTGTTTGTTTTCCAACATAATAGTATGCTGGCTAACTTATACCTAAAAGGAGTAATAATTTCCTACACAACACCAACAAATATTAATATATATTAAAATTCAAAATGTCATCAACTATATAAACAAAAGAAATATATACCTGTGTAATCGGATGGGATAGTATATCTCCGGTAAAATATTCCATGAATTTAAGCATAAATAGACCACATGATGAACTGTATAATTAAAACAGAATTGAGTACTCCAGATGGATCACAATATTTCTTATATTGTTATAGAACATATGTGCCGCTTTATACCTGTCTTTCTGAATTGGTTGTCGTAGTTGTTCTGTAATCTTCCATTTAGTAACATCGAGGTCTTTCCAATTATGGCTAATCAAGTTTTCACTTTTAAGAATGTCCAAATGATATTGTAGTCCTTGTAGCTGTAAAATTATTAGTGATCACAAACAACACACATAAGCAAAGGATCAATTTATGACATTTCACATAATAAAGATTATAAATGATGTAGTAACTAACCGTAATAGTGAGGTCATCTCGGTCAAACTCGCAACACAATGAGTCGAGTACTTGTATCTCACACTTTTTGCATTGACAATAGCTAAATACCAATGTGTATTGTTCATATTTATTGGAAGTTCAATCTATAATCAAGATAATGAGTAAAATTACAAATAAAAATGTATTAAACCTAGGACATGAAAATTAAGGATATGGATGTTACCATCTCATGCTTCACATAATTTCTGACAATCTCTGTCATAAAGGTACCATCTTCATTTATTCCAAGGTTGCCATCTCGTTTTAACAGTGAGGTAACAAAGGGATTCTCAAAATATACTTTACCATCATTTTGGACATGTACTTGGTCCTTTATGCAACATATATATGCATTGATTACCTATAAAGATAAAAAAAATACATTACTAAGCTTTATTAATAATCAAAAGCTTTTTTCTTGTAAGTAAGGGCACTTACATCATCGTTTAGCCACTTTCTATCATCTAGCAGGCACAACAGTTGATGTTGTTTGACAGATATTTCATCTATCTTCACCAGTAATTCTTTTTCCAAAGATGTTTCAATTGCTATATGAGCACATACATCACGGTCGCTCAATGCATAATCTGCAAAAAGGCAAATAATATGCATAATATATTGTGGTGGCAGGTACTACAAATATGGATTAACCGTGCACATATACAAATAATAATTATTCAATAACAAAAGGGCATTGAAGATAGTAGATACAAAAGTACACATTATAAATCAAACAATTACCTTGTGGGAGATAGTCATATGTTTCATCATCAAGTTTGATCTGTTTAGGTTCATCTGGTTTCCTATCATCATCTAATGAAACTTTTTCTTCATTCATCAATTCAGAAACCGGAGATAACGTCGAGATGGTTTGTGACGGAGGTGATGACAATGGATCACCATTTATCTGTCTATCTGGTTCCGAACCACTCGATTGCAAACATTCAGAAACTGGAGATGATGTTGAGATGGTTGGTGATGGAAATGGATCACCATCTATCAGTTTATCTGATTCCCAAATACTCGATTCAGAACACAGTTTATCTGATTCCCAAACACTCGATTCAGAATATTTTACTTTTTTTAAAGGTTGGTTATCAAAATTCTCAATAGTTATTGATTCAACGTTGTGATCCATTTTCTACAATCACAACAAAAAAAGAAGTTAAACATCCCATACTCAGATTGTTCAAACAATAATAATTCAGATTGTGCGAGGGTGCAATCAGCATGGAGTTCAATCACTCATCAGGTGTTGAAACAATTCAGGTCTCTTTTATTCTTACTTTGAACTGCAGTACTTATGTTGTTTTTTTCTGAAGTAACTTTTGTTGAGTAGAATAATAGAACCACTGGTTATTTATCACTATAATGCATAAGAGGCTATAGTTCTTGGTAGGTGTACTTCACAGTGCCTATAATCTACAGCAACTACTGGATACTATTATATAGTTCACTAAAAAAAGGAAAGAATTAACGTTTCTTTTGTGTATATCCCTATCCAGACAGTGGAGAGTAAACTCCGTGAAGCATCAGGATGTGTTAAATCTTTTGTTGCTAGCTTGGTAAGCATACTGTCCTACTTTTGGAACATGGTATGGTATGCTGATTTTAGTTAATATGAATGAATTGACGTTTGCTTTGTTTGCAGAATTTTGTTGACCTTGCTGGAAGTGAGCGTGCTGCACAAACAAATGCAGTTGGTGCAAGATTGAAAGAAGGCTGCCATATAAATCGCAGCTTGTTGACTTTGACTACAGTCATCCGAAAGCTAAGGTCTGGGTTTCTCAAAAATAAAGTTTCAACTTGTACATAAGAAGTTTGGATCAGATATATTAGCCATTTCTCTGCATACATCTTGGAATTAGTCCCCAAATTACTTATATTCCTTGTTGCATTAGTCTTAGTTCTATTTACTATCTGTTGGTTGTGTAATGATTTCAGCAAGTTAAGGGGCACCTTAGCTTCTAATGAATTTCATAAGAGTACACAGCCAAACTGCTAATGAAATGCATCAGATGAACATATTCTTGCTAAGCCACTTTATTAAGTGAAAGACATTGGTTCTGTACTTCTAATTATTCCAATTTCGAACAGTTTTGAGTGAGTCATTTTGCATATTTGAAACAACTTCTGTTTCGTTGACATCTAAATAGTAGCAAGGTCTTCAGTCCACTGGTCAAAAGAAATGCAAATTGCACATCACAATATAATCTGAGTACAGGAGACAACCTTCTGGAAGTTGTTTCTAGATTATTAATATAACACTGTTTTGTATAGTCTCGTATCTTTGAAATCACGAGCAGTTGATCCAAATGCAAATGTAGAAATTCCTCTTGGAGACGGTGGCGCGGTGCGCAGTGCGCTGCGCTCCGGGGTCGCGGGGGGGGGGTGGGTGGGTGGTTTGACGGACGAAGAAATCGTCCGTCCTTTAATATTAGGGATAGATAGATATAGAGGGGAAAATGATGCGTTCCAACTATCTTTGCTTTAGTCATCTATAAGGCATAACAGCACGGATGGCCAAAGCTAGTCAGATTCAGAGGTTTTTTCTAGGGACAACGACAACTAAAATATTAGATGAGAAGTTGGTAAACATTAACAAAACCTCCTTCAATGTTGGTTGTATTTCACTGAAAATTGTACAACTTAGTACTAAAAGTTAACATCAAGTCATTAAACCCAGAAAATGTACTAATTAGCTAGATAAACCTAGAAAAATGATTATATAAATCATTTCAAGAAAACATAAGCACAAATTTAGTGATATCTCGATGTAGTAGCACGATATACTTAGAATGATAGCTTCCTGACAATACATACATCAACTATTGAAAAACTGAGCACATTAATAAGGAGAAACTATTTTCATTCCTATATGGTGATTTGCTACACCCCTCTTAAAAAAGAATGGAACCACAAATCCACAATATCAATTATAAAAAGCGTGCACAATTTAGCAGGTTGCCGAACAATATAGATAACTGTATTGCATACTTTTGAATTAAGATGGCTCATACCCTAATTCCTGATGCCTACGCATTGCCAGACTTAGTAACTGTCTTTCTATAGCCTATGTTTGTAATGTAACCCAAGAGCAGTTGATCCAAATGCAAATGTAAAAATGGATTAGCGAGGAAAACAGAAGTATTAGAACTCAAGGGTTACATGAGAGTGCTGCCGCTCAGCAGATGTCCAGTTCGCTACGAAGAATTAGGGCTGAAGCAATTGATGAACAGGCTAACGTGCAAATCACCACCTGGACAGTACTCGAGATTGTACGACGGCGAGATTGGATGCTTCCGTAGAGGGCTCGAGGCCTTTTATGTGGCAAAGGAGGACGGTTCCGAGTCGGCGACGGAAGCCAGCGAGGCGGGCTTCTGCTCCGAGGTCTTGGAGGAGGAGCGGGGCGGAGGAGGCTGAGGACGGTTTCCGAGTCGGCGACGGAAGCCAGCGAGGCGGGCTTCTGCTCCGAGGTCTTGGAGGAGGAGGCTGGGCTGCCGGCCTCGGCGGCGAAGGAGACCGCGGGGCCGGGGACGGCGGCGGCGAGGGCTTCTGCTCCGAGGTCTTGGAGGAGGAGGGGGGCGGAGGAGGCTGGGCTGCCGGCCTCGGCGGCGAAGGAGACCACGGGGCCAGGGACGGCGGCGGCGAGGGCTTCTGCTCCGAGGTCTTGGAGGAGGAGGGGGGCGGAGGAGGCTAGGCTGCCGGCCTCGGCGGTGAAGGAGACCGCGGGGCCGGGGACGGCGGCGGCGCGCGTCCGTACGGGACGGGGGCGGAGGAGAACGCCGGGACGCTTCGGGCGAGGGCGCGGGGTGGGAGGAGCGGAGGCGGAGGCGAGGAGGCGGCCGTCCGGGGAGAACTTGACGGCGGAGACGGCGCGGCGGTGGCCCGTGAGCGTCGCGCGGAGGGCGTATCCCGGGGAGGCCGGGGTGTCGTCGGCCGCCGGTGCCGCCATTGCCGCCAACCGAAAAGGGATTGGGGCGCAGTGCGCTGCGCTCCGGGGTCGCGGTGGGTGGTTTGACGGACGAAGAAATCGTCCGTCCTTTAATATTAGGGATAGATTTTTCCAACATTGGAGATGCCATAAGTGCCTTTTAAGGTTCCAATTTTAAATGAAGTCGACAGCCGATTTATATAGGGATAGTTGCCAGAATACCACTAGTGAAACCATGAATTGCTAGATGTGACAATGACAGGACCCCACCTGTCATTGACACACTCAATGGTATTTTGACAAACTACTGATTTTACTTTTGACAAACTACTGATTTCACTAGTGGTATGAGAGCAAATCCCTCATCTATATATGTTACGGAAAATCTATTCGTAGAACAATCGCCTCGCTTGTTTTATCACAACCACTTTAGGCCTTATTTGGTTTCCGAGAGATTGGCCAGGACTGCAACCCAATCTTTGTGGATTAATCCGGGTCCAATTCCCTTCAAAACATTTTTTATGTATTTAGTTTTTGGGCTCATTTAGCAAAAATCTACATAATCCCTCTGTGGCAGGCCGTTTCCCCAGGGCTACGAAGCATCTCCTTCCCCTCGTGGAAATTCACAGCCCATCTCGACTAGGGACGACGCCGCACCGCTCCTTTCCTTCCCATCGCGACGTGCCGCCGCTCCTCCCGACAGCGCTGCCGTCCTCTCCTCCTCGGCGGTGTTCTTCTCCGACAGTGGCATTCTCCCCGATAAGCTCCTCCTTCTCCTCTCTCTTCCCTCTCGTCCTCACGCGTCCATTGTTGCTTTCTTGGCTCCTGCCCGCGAGCTCGTCCGATGTTGCTTTCTTGGCCAAGCTCCGGAGCGATGGTTACGGCCTCCGCGACGCATCGGGACCTTTGCGCCGCGTCCCGTCCATGTGCTGACGGGTGCACAGGGATTCAGGGACTGCTCGGTGCCAAACACCGACAACAAGGAGGCCAGCTCCCCTGCTCCGTCGTCGAGACCGTCGCCGAGGCTGTTGCGCTAGGAAGGAATTTCAGCAGAATTTGGGTTCTGATGAGTTTGATGATTCCTTCTAGACTTCTGGACAAGGGCTAGTTAAGATCTTTCAAGTAATTTTGTTTGATGATTTATTCAAGCCTAGTCTTTCTTATGAAACTAGTTCGCATGTTGGTCTCTATGCTCAGTTGTTGCCAGTGGTAGCAAGTCGCTCTATCAGGTTTTTGTTCTCGTAGTTCTTTATGGCACCAGATAAATCTGGTTGCATGGGCGCTGATTGATTGACGTG
Source organism: Stipa capillata (assembly GCA_019208055.1). Taxonomy (NCBI): domain Eukaryota; kingdom Viridiplantae; phylum Streptophyta; class Magnoliopsida; order Poales; family Poaceae; genus Stipa; species Stipa capillata. The sequence goes on along the minus strand of JAGXJF010001375.1, from coordinate 139,164 downwards.
GATCTGAAATTCTGAAGTCCTAGAAGCAAGTGTGATGTGAGACTTAGGGTTTTGTTTTGGTTGGATGGTCAACTCCTGAGAAATCTAGCATTTCCCTTCTTCCCTGATCAGGATGCGGAGTATTTGGTGATCCTCTAGTAGATTTCCCTCAATTTCTTCTTTCACGACCATCGAAATGTCACAGAAGCATTAGTTCCTGTTGCTGCGTTGTTATTGCGGTGGCAATTCTGGTATGAAATGCTACATTTGGACTCTCTTAAAGATATATGTCGGCACATTCGGAGGTTGCTTTGTTCCTTATTATTCAGTAGCCTTCTTTACGGTTTATCTAGGCGAATCTTGGTGGTTATTTTGGTATTTCAAGAAAGATTTCCATGGAACTTGTGCAGTCCCTTGAGTTCAGCTAGGTATACAGTTCTTGGTGTGGTCTGAGAGCAGCTCCATTGTTAAGTTTCTAGTTGGTGTTGCATACTGAACGAGAGTTGTATGGTACAAGTGCATCTATATGCTAGGACATACTTCTTGGACTTTTTCTTTCAAATAAGGTTCCGTTTTAGAGATTCTTAATTGGATCCATGGTTGCTCTTGTAATTGCAAGTGACAAGACCTCTAAATTTTGGAATCCCTTTTTCTTTGCAGTGGAAAGTGAAGCTTCTCCCCTAGGATGGCATTCTGGTGCTCATGTTGAGCATTCCTGTGATACTTTGTGCTCCATCCAGGCTGAGATGCATGTAGCGTGTCACTGAGGATATGTAATGGCTGTTAGCAACCTATGAACTCAGTAGTTAGTTCTGTGAACTCTGCAAGATGTTTGAGACGATGAGGTGCTAACTTGTGTGTAAGATTAACATAAACAGGCTGTGCCATGTTGACTTATTTGTTGGCTCTCAGTTCTCGCCATTTGTTTTTGCACTTACCATCACTCAATACTCTTGATTTTCTCGCACTGAAGAAAGATGCACATACATGCTTGTTGTTTGGATAATTACTCACTGAAACTCCTAGTTGTGAAGTTGTTCTTGAATTAGTCAGCAAGTTCATTATTATCATAGATTTATTATTTGTTACTATTGATATTTGTTTTGTTGTAGGGGAAAGAGTAATTGGCTAGTGTTTGATTTAAAATTTAGAGATATTTATCAGGAAAGATGAATTGCAATTACGCAAATTCACCAACTGCAGTAAAATCTTACAAGTCAGAGAGATATGCTCTGCATATCAGAGTGCGTTTTGTTCCTTGGAGCAATTTTTTTTCTTAGCAATCCATGTGGCACTTGTATTATCCAAAACAAATTTTTTGTATAATAGAGATTGAGGTGGGGTAGGGATTGATCCCAATGGAGATTGGGCGGAGGGAAGGGGATCAACCCAATCTCCATGGGGATTAGTTCCCCAAGAGGATGATTTCCCTGCCTTCCAAACAAGCCCTTAGATGTGTGCAGCTCAAATTGACCTGAACGTTCATGTGAGTCAACCTCCAACCCCAATTCCTCTCACAGGCTTGCAGCTTTCCGCATTTCCACCACCGATACTAGCTAGACAGGCAAACACAATCTCCTCCTCTCGCCTCCCAGCTCTAGCCACTACCCCGGCATCTTCAGCAGTGGATGGATGCTGCGTGCTGACAGTGGCATAGGAGGCATAGCTCCCAACCATCGTCGACGCTGGCCTATGGTGGGGGAATATTAGAGAATATAAGAGATTAGCAATGATTCTGTGCTACTTAATCTGTAGTTTTATAAACCTTATCCCTTCTTATATAGCTATCTTAGAATACACAAAAATCTACTAGGACTCAAACTCATAATCCTATTCCCGCGTCCAACACGACCAGAAATTCTAATCCAACAGGATGTAGACTCCAACTCTTGCCATTTGCATGATAACCTGATGGATTCATAAAACCTGTAATAGGCTTGAATTCAACAAATCACCCATTAAGCATGTTGTATAGACCTCACTTCAATGACGCCGAGCTTCTGTCTCATCTCTATGAATTTCACCTGCCCAAGCCTTTAGTGAGGATGTTGGCCAGTTGCCCTTCAATGCGAACATGATCGACATCCACCTTGCCATCGTTGATGCCCTCACGAATAAAATTGAACCGCATGTCAATCTGCTGACTCCGTCGTGATGCACCAGGTTCTTGCTTGATGCGATGGCTAACTTGTTATAAACCAAAAGCCCCACCTTCATTGGTGCACACCCAATGAGCTCACCGTGTAGCCGACTGAGCCATACTCCCTGGCATGTTGTTGTTGTCATTGCAATGTACTCTGCCTCACAAGAAGAGAGTGCGATGACCTTCTATTTCTAAGAAGTCCATGTGGTCATGCCGAGCCAAGAAGGAGTGCCACCCTCATAGTACTCTTCTGATCATCGATGTCCTCGGCAAGGTTATTGTTGCTAAACCCTACCAGTGGGTTTTGGTGTGCTCATCTTCTTGTAATAACATCCATAGCCTGCTTCCCTCTGATGTACCAGAGGACTTGCTTCACTGCTTCCTAGTGCGATGTGCCCAGCGCCTCCATGAACCTGCTCACGATCCCAACTGCATGGGTGATGTCAGGTCTCATGTTGCAAAGATAGCGCAGACTCCCAACGATACTCCTATACCGTGTCGCATCTACAATAGTGCCCATGTCCTTGCTCAACTTCAACTGATTCTCCATCTCAAGGATCTTGCCGACGTAGGCACTCTGGTAGAGAGTAATCTATTCCCTATCCTATTTGACCTCGATCCTAAGGTAGTAGCTCAATAGCCCGAGGTCACTCATCTCAAACAAATGATGCATCTGCTCCTTGAACATGGTGATGTCATCAACATAGGTGCTGGTGATGATCACGTCGTCAACATAGACGCCAATCAGTAGTGTTGATGTGTCGTTGGTTCTCCTATACACAACGTGCTCCAGCATGTTGCGCTCGAACCCAAGCGAGATAAGCGATGCATCTAGCTTGGCATTCCACGCACGCAGTGCTTGATGCAAGCTGTATAGCACCTTCTGCAGCTTGAGTACCTTGTGCTCATTGTCATGGTCGATGAACCCAAGTGGCTGGTGCACATTCACCTCCTCTGCAAGGTCTCCATTCAGGAAGGCCAACTTGACTTCCATGTGGTGCACCTCACACCCGCCGTGCACGACGAGTGCTAGCAGGAGCCATACCATCTCCATACATGCCACTAGTGCAAAAACTTTATCAAAGTCCACCCCATGTCGCTAAGCGTATCCTTTTGCGACGAGGTGCTCCTTGTGCTTTACCACCTTGCCTACAGGATCATTATTCACCTTGAAGGCCCATTTAAGCCCTATGGCTTTGTGCCCCGTGGGGAGCATGTAGAGCTCCCACGTGTCGTTGCTGCAAATGGAGGCTAGCTCACCATCCATCACGCGATTTTAGCATGCTTCACCAAGCATCGCCTCCATGCTTAGTGGTTCTTCTGCTGCCAAGAGATAGAGTCCGCACAGCTCGTTGTTGAACTCCTAGGTGGTGTCGTAGAGATTCAAAGTTTGCTATAGCAGTATTGCTGAGGGTTGTCATTGGTGCCGTGTGCATCATCATGGGTTGTTGGTGTAGTCCACTCGACACTCGCATGCATAGGGTCTGGTGTTTGCAACGATGTGGGCGATGCCGGTGTCGATGCTGCACAGTCTGACCGGCCAGAGGACCAGTCTGATCAGCTATGAGAGCACTTGTTGGAGAATATGAGAGACAAACAATGATTTTGTGCTGCTCAATCTACAACTTTACTAAGCCTTATGCCTACTTATATAGTCATCCTAGAGTATATACAAACCTAAGAGGACTCGGACTCCTAATCCTACTCCCGCTTTTTCTTGCAGTAGTCACAGGCCCAGTGACCTAACTTGCCACAGTAGTGGCACTTGTCCTTCACAATGTTATGGCCGCTATCTCAACCAGCCTCACATGGCCCAGTGTTCTTGCCTCGACGTGCCTGCCACTAGGGTGGCGTTTTCCATTGTCATTGCCGTTACCGACCAATGAGCCTTCGCCGCACTCGCGTTTGCTTCCAGCGTGCCTCCCACTCTTCCTCAATGAGGAGTAGGTGATTACTTGACCCGCCAACGTCATCTTGCGTGAGGCGCTCCTCAACAACATGGAGGCGCCCGTTTAGATCCTTGATCTTCAGCGTCCTAAGGTCGAGTAGAGTCTCTATGGCAATTGCGACCTGTGAGTATCGCTTGGGGAATAGTCGTAGGAATTTCCTGACGACCTTCTCGTCCTCGAGAGCCTCATCAAGGGTGCACAGGTTGTTGATGAGATTGGTGATACGCATATTGAAAGCACTAATCGATTCTCTGTCTTTGAACGCGAGTGCCTCAACTCGGTTCGTAGCTTCTGTGCGGGGGGCTCGTGGACGAGGTCGACATCCAGCCGCATCATCTTGATGGTGTCGCATGTGTAACACCCTAATTTTCCGAAACCCAAAATTTAGGGCTAACAAAAACTTTTTCGTTAATAATGTCAGTTGAAGATGCACCTAATTAAAACTTTAGTTCAAATCATGATGAAGCTAAATACCAGACACGAAAACCCTTGCCCTTATTCCCATCGATCTCCGTTTTGTCGAAACCCTAATACTCCGAACCACGTCCGACAACACGGGCAACTCTGCTCAACACCTTGCCTTCATACGTGTCCTCTCCCCCTTGCGTTCCCGCCACGACAGCCTGAGGCAGCTGCCTCAGCCAACTTGCTCTGCCACGACAGCCCATGGCAACCGTTGCCACTGCCACGCTCTTGCCACGGCAGTCGCCGTTATCCATTTTCTCTGCCGCGGCAAGGCCTCTGCCACCCCCGTTGCTATCTCTCTGCCGCAGCAAGCCGTTCTTGCTGCAACAAGCCTCTGCCGCGCCACCGGTTCCCTGCCACGGCATCTCACAGCAGCTACCGCCGCTGCCATACCTCTGCCACGGCAACCCCACCCCCGCCACGGCAATGTCACGCCGCTGTTCCTTTCCGCCGCGACAGCCGATTTCCACCGCGGCAATTCTTTCCCTCACCGCGGCACTACCGCGGCAACATTTTCTCCGCTGCGACAGCCCTTCTCCCCGCCATAAACATACTTTCGGCATCTTTCCCCTCCAACTAATCAGTGGCACCAAACCCACACCTGCCGCTAAGTGCCCTCTCAGTACTTCTACGAAATCGGAGCATATACCCATCCCGAATCTTTTCCAAATGACTTGAAATTCTACCACCAAATTCGTCATGCCCTATCGCGAGTATGTGCAAAAATATACTGCTTTTGTATATACGTCTATACGCGAAACCCTAATTCCTTTCTCCCTGTTTCGACGAAAGGGCAAAACCATAACACAATACACGCGCCGTATACGCCACCGTATCGACGGTACCTCACCACCAGCACGTCCTAAGCCAACACAAAGGTTTCATCTCGAGTTCCGTGTTCCTGCCCCACCATGCCATGCTCCGAAACCCTAGTTTCGAGCTCCCGATACCCTTCCTCCTATTTTTAATCTAATCCCTTCCAAAACCTTAAATCGCGGAACCTACCGCTACTCGACCTTTCTAAAAATTCCGAGAAGAGTCGCGGCACAACCTAACATTATTCTTAACTCAAATATAACATAATTTAGGGATACCCAGTTCAAAATATTTATCCATGGAAATAATTAAACCCTAAGGCAGAAATGTGCGTTGAACTACAACCTATAGAAATTAAATCCCAAAAATTCTAATCAAATTCACAAGAATCATTATACAATCAGGAGTGCAAATACGCAAAAACAGGGGCACGTCCAATTCCAGAATTTGAGGAACCAGCATCGAATGCCTTTGTGGATAGCAGTACTTCGCATGAAATAAGGAGCCAACCCATAGGACAAAGCACCAAACTAACTTGCGAAGCCTCTCTTGTGTCACCTCAAAGCCTTAGCCTCATAGTTCCTAGGTGCAGCCCCGTGCTTGTCTTCTCTAGTCAAAAGCTAACTATTAACATGACAAGACCCTCCCCGGCATTTAAAGAAGTCTGCTCTCACACATCACTTCTCTGCCAATGCATTACTCCTCTTGCCACCTCCCATCAAGCAACATTAAGCGGTGCCAATTTCCTCTCGCTATAGCAACATCATCTGCCACCTGATTTTTACTCTACTCCTACCAGCTGGACACCACACTAGCTCTCAAACCGAATTGTCCAATCCTCTGCCCTATTCCGCCAGCTCACTCACCTCCTCTGCTCCTCTTTAATCCTTCTCCAGCTCAATTACAAGACAAGACAAGCTGCTCAAGTCATTTCACAAGCTCCTCAGTGTCCCATGTGCTAACACCAGGTCGCCGTCACCACATTTATTTCCCTCTCCTCCCTGGTTCTTCATTCACGCACAAATGCCTGCTCTACTCTTCTCCTCCAAGCAGCCAAGCTCATCTTCTCCTCCATCTCTTCCCCAATCCCAGCTACTAGCTCAAGCCAAGTGAAGCTCCTTCCTCCCCAAGTTGAGCTCCAGCAGCTCACGCACCAAAACCGAGCTCTCCCTCTCTCTGGTTCCTCTCAGGACGAACTACAGCTCAGGCCGCACCCTCCCTAAGCTCCTCATGGTCTCAGGCCAAGCCCTTCTTCTTTCTTCTTGCTACACAACCGAGCACCTCCTCTGGTCTGCGTCGAACTGCTTCTCTCCCTCCACCATCTACTCTCCTTCTTCCCTAAGTGGCCCGAGCAGCCGGATAGCTTCCCATTGTCTCCAGCCGAGTTGCCCGAAGATTTTTGGAACTCCTCTGCAGTCCGAGCTCCCTCCCAGATCTGCGCCCCCATTCTTCAACCCCCGCCGCCGCGACCTCTACTCAAGCCGCCGCCGAGCGCCGCCGAAGGACCCCCTCTAGCAAGCGCCGCCCCGCCTGAGCCCGAGCACCAGCCGAGCCCACATCCGCTCCCAGCACCTCTTCCGCCGCCGCCGGGTCCTCCCTTGCTCACCTCGGAGCTCACCCGAGCGGCACCGCCGGAGCCGGGTTCCTGCCGCCTTCGTGACCCCGTCGGCCACGAGCTCCATCACCGCCGGTGGGCCCCGTATCACCGCGTCTGTCTCCTCCGCTCCTCCTCTGCTCATCCTGAACAACGCCGCCGCTGGTCTCTGTAGCAACCCCATGCCGGTGAGGCTCCGGCCGTCGCTTCCTGCAGAGCACGCCAACGAGGAGCTTCTGGACGACCCTGTCGCCCACCGGTGAGCCGGCCGCGGTCCCGTCGACTCCCACTTAGTAGTCCCCCTGCTCCCTTCCCCATGGCCAAGGCCGAACGCCTTCCCCGACAGCTACTCTTCCCCGCCGCCCTCCTCTGATGCCACCACCGGTGAGCTAGCCGGGGCAAACATTCCCCGTTGCCGCAGTTTTTCCCCGGTGGACCACCCGACCGCCGCCGTGACCTCCAACGGCAAGCTGCCAAGACCCATCCCCATCGCCGCCTGCGCCCTACACCGAGCCGAAGACTTTCCCCTTCCTCTGTTCTTCCCAGAGCCCTTCCCCTTTTCCAGCACCGAGCAACTCTGCTCACTCTCTCTTTCTCTACATTGCTTAGCTGCTCATTGGTTGTTACCCGAGTTCATTTATTAAGCAAATGTTATCGGTTTAGGCACCCTAACCACCCTCCAACAGCCGGGACCCACGGGTAGTTAGGTGAAGGCCCAAATTTTCTCTCGGTAATAGCTCAAATCAGTTCATTCTCTTTTCTAAAATCATGCAAATTGTTTTACCCAACTAATAGTACCATCTTTAGGATTTCCAAAACATTTAGAATTGAAAACTTAAGGAGCATGGTTTCCTTCGCTCAAAATGACCTCATGTTGTATAGCAGTTGTTCAATTTCTATTCTTTGAAGTTTAAGTCCTGAACCCTCGGACTCCGTCATAAAATATCGATGAGCCAGGTAACTTGAAGGATTTGGGTCAACATGTAGCAAGAAGATTAGGATGACGTAGGGCATAGTCATATTCCAATATACTTGAATAGGGGTTCTAAAAGTCTAGGTTAGGGTTCCAGAATATCCAAAGTATGAAATGAAATATCTTGAGGAACTTTAGAACTTCTATAACCTAAGGGAACTAGGGGATCCCAAATAATTCTTGATTAGAAATCACTGGACTTAAGTTAGCTTTCAAGAAGGTATCATCATTTCATGGGATTTAAAAACCTAATTAAGAAAACCCAAACGATGCCTAGCGTCTCATTAGTATAGACCCATCAGTCCTAACCATTTCTAACTCTCTAAGGCTTTTTAAAATCAAATAGCTAATCAAACGCGTTATGATTGCATGTGTTGATTCTTCCGGTTCTATACTCGATGCTCTTGGTTTTTCCTCGTGCCGCTGGTTTATTCGTCGTTTCCTCGACGTGTAGATACCGACGTTACGAGATATCACGCGGAGGATTCCAGACGATTGTCAAATCAAGTTCAAGATTGAAAGCCCGGACAATTTGCCAGGCAAGCTATTTCCCACTTCGACCATGTCGAATCCTATATTTGCAAAGTATATTTATTTTGATTATGAAACATGCATGCTATGTTTATCAACGATATTTTATGTAGTTAGCTATACCCGATAGATGCATTTGAGCTAGGGTTGGCTATCCGATTCCTTGTAACCCTAATTGATTTGTCGATTGGTTTCCAACCGGCAAAAGTCTAAGGTTATAGGCAGTAGCCATTGCTTAGCCCTGCTACAGTTAAAACTAAAATTTTATTCAAACCTTCGGGTACGGGAAATCAAAACCCGTGGATAACTTATGTTATCCGCGATGACTTTCAAAAGAAATGTTGCCAAGATTCAAAATAAAGTTGGAGATGATTTTGATTCGGGTAGGAAGTAAGGTGGTTTAAAGGAAGACGAAGTAGCGGAAGGCTATTCGGTGATGATGGTAAACTGGAGTCCTACTCGAATCAGTTAAGGACCGAACCTAAGTGCCGCTGAATCAGTTCCCCCACCGTACGTCCACATGTCCTTTATGGGAAGGACTTGACTCGGTACCCCACCTAATATTAGGGTTCGGACCCGTAGGAAGTAAGAAGAATGTGCTAGGTAGGACGTTGGGCCCCTAGAGAATTCCCACGGCGCTATATGGGTCAAGATTCTAAATTAGTGAGATCCATCTAGGCGTGGGTGACGATTCGACACAAAGATGAGCGTTTCTACGAGTTGTGGTGTCAGGTTCCCTGGACACAATCAGAGTTAGGGTAAGTCTCATTTAGCAGGTCCGACTCTAGTATGAAAGCAGGCGAAAGGTCTCGTTGTAATAATCCTGGCAGTATACTTGCAAAGTACTCCCAGGGTGACTTACATCTTGTGGGTAAAGCCGTACCGCCTCTGCAGAGGGTTAAAAACTATTCGAATAGCCGCGTCCTCGGTCATGGACATGAACTGATAAGGCCACACACTGGTTAGACTGAGCTTTGGTTGTGAAAGCTGGGAAATGGGATTAAGGACGTGGGCATGACGTGTCCACAGTGGGCAATTTAGGCCATGTGTCGGTGGTAAGGAAATTGCCGAAGTAATCCGCCGTATTGCCGGGAGTGACCGAAATACGGTTTAGTGTTGGAAAACCTAGTTATTGGATAGGTGGAAGCTACCGTTCGATGGATGGAGCCATGGACAGTAAGTGGAAGCTATCGGTAATAGATTATGAGCTGATTAGCGGTGTTTACCGCATGAGATGAGATGTGATGAGATGTTTTCTTGAAGTACTTTACATTTCGAAATGCTTTTACAATCTACTTATGTGTATTTAAAATAAGAACTTACATTTCCGCACAATTTGTAACTTAGGTTAGAGCTATCCCTTGAACTATTCCCTGCATGAAATATAGCCGTATATTTCCTCATGTGGGAATAGCTTGCGAGTACATTCAATGTACTCAACTGGCTTGTTGATTTGGCCAGACGAAGGATGACATCAAGTCCAAGGATACGTATATGAACGCGAAAGTTAGGGCGTAACCCCAGTCAGTTGCCTGTTGGTATGGCATACTGATGGGCCACATCTCCGCTGGATTTCCGCTGCAAGTTTATAGCCATTGGGCTACAGGTATCAGATTATCGACCTTAACGGTCTATTTAATTGTTACGCATGTATGACAATGATATACAGGTTAACTCGTGTGTATCGGCTACTGATCCAGGGACCGATACAGTGATCACGAGGGAGTATCCGGCTTAAAAACCGGGTACGCCACAGCATGCCTCCTTGGCCATTTCCTTCACGGCGATCACGCTGAGCATGTTGGTCAGCATGGCACGAAGGATGGCCGCAAGAACCAGTTTGTCATCATAGAAGTTGACGGTGTCGATTTCGACTACTTCCCATAAGACCTAGGCCTGTAGGTTGACGCGCATGACGAGGACCACTTGACGTTGTTGGTCATCGTTAGCGTTAGGTAGACAACTGATCTGCCACTAGTTTCCCTTATGGCGCGCTCCTGGACCACCAGTTTTGGTTGCCTTGCAACGTCCTACTCCTGCCATGTTGTTGTGACGGAGGAGTGGACCGATTGGTCCTGTGAAAGAGACCCGTGGTTGCTGGCCATGAACTCAGAATCGTAGACGCTTTGATACCACTTATTGGAGAATATGAGAGGCAAACAATGATTTTGTGCTGCTCAATCTGCAGCTTTACTAAGCCTTACCCCTTCTTATGTAGTCATCCTAAAATACATGAAAACCTACTAGGACTCAGACTCCCACAAGAATCGTCCATTCGTGGCACCTTATTCGAGGAGGATAGGCCGAAGCGCCATGAATAATGGATATCTAATGCAGTATAATATTTTACACGCCTCGGCTAACGAATTTGGGAACAACCGCCTCGGATAATGAAGTCACCCGAGGTGGTGCATCCTTAGCAACCGCCTCCAACAAAATCCGAGGCGGTCATCCATTGAAAACTGCCTCGGATAACTGTCATATCCGAGGTGCTTCTATATTTGCAACCACCTCCATTTTGGACGACCATATCGGAGGCTATTGCTAATATATAACCACTTCCCTATAAGCTATATCCGAGGTAGGTAAGTGGATCTAACCGCCACAAATATCCTGCACAGTATTAAATGTGCTGCAAAGCAGACATGCCAGTAGAGTGCAAATCAGTCTTAAATGTGGTTAATCATTGGCAATTTCTTAAACGATTGTGTGGTGATTTTTGAGTGGAGAAACTAGATTTGGAAGAGTGGTTGGAGAAATTAATTCCTTATCGATTAGCAAAGGTTATTGATTTGTTCTACAAGCATTTTATCCAATAATTTGGTGATTTTGCTTTGTTATTTTAACATTGAGAATATTGATTTACATGGTCACAATTAGATGCATGGAGATGGTTGATTCATTGTATATTTGAATGCTTTATATTAATAGAGATTATTTATTAAAGTTTGTACAATTTTAAGGAATTTTGTGGCTAAAATGGAAAAACATAAAAATGATGGCTTATATTTGTGGCTTAATTTATAAATGCAAGGAATGCTACTTTTGTTAGTTATAGGTTAGTACTTGAAGAGAGTTGATGCATATAGGTTAGTTATATTTGTTAGTTAGTTAGGTTAGTAAAAAAATTTAGATTGGTTAGGTTAGTAATGAAGAAATGTTAAAGTCATGTCACGTAGTAGATGCCTTTTATATTTAACTTTAATTAAAAATTTATATACACAACATAGATGGATCGAACGTGGATGTATGGAGCTCGCAACACTGACGTATTTTCATGCCTAGACTGTGGTAATGTAAGGATTTTTGTGCTCCCTAATATCGAGTTCCACTTGCTGAAGAGAGGTTTCATGGAAGGTTATTCATGTTGGACTAAGCACGATTAAGATCAAGCTATAGTCTCAAATGATGATATTTTTGCCGACGAAGAAGCAACCGATATGTCATTTGATATCGATCATGATTCGGATGATCAGATGTCCAATGATGCTGACTAGATGCCAAATCTGGAACAAATGTTGCGCGCTTTTGAATGGCATGGAATCAATAGAGAGTATCGACAATTTCTATGCTTGATGGGGGGGTCTCAGAGAAACCACTATTCTCAGTACGCAAGGCTAAGTTCCCGTTGTTATATGGCGTGCCTGAACTATTAAGACTGAAGGCAAGGAACAACTGGTCTGACAGGAGCTTCAATGAGTTGTTGGGCATAAACACATACAGAGCCAAGAATGTGTTTTTTCCCTTGGGACTAGAAGTTCAAAAGATACATGCATGTCAGAACGACTATATCTTATTATCGGAAAGAGTCTGCAAACTTTCATTCATGCCCAGTGTGCAAGACTTCTCAGTACAAGGGTAAGATTGCACCAGATGGGGCCAAGGAATGCATCGAGGTTACGAAGGGGACTCCTGCTCAGGTTGCTTGGTATCTGCATGTAATCCCACGCCTGAAGCATTTATTTGCGAACCCAAAAGAGACAAAACTTTTTTGTTGGCGTGCTGAGCAGCGGAAGACATCTGATTGAAAGATAAGACACCCAACTTATGCTAGTCATAGGAGAAACATTGATAGGAAGCATCCTATGTTCGTTGCAGAAACTAGGAACTTAAAGTTTACACTTACTACGGATGGAATGAATCCATTAGCAACATGAGCAGCCGACATAGCATTTGGCCCGTGCTTCTCAGTATATACAACCTACCTCCTTGGCTTTGTATGAAATAGAAGTACATCATGATGTCGATACTTATTGAAGGACCAAAGCAACTAGGTAACAACATCGATGTGTATTTCAAACTGTTGATGGATGATCTTCAAACATTGTGGAACACGGGAGCGCAGGTATGAAATACAAACAAAAGAGAATACTTTACTCTTCGGGCCATGCTGTTCTACACAATCTAGGACTTTCCCGCTCTTGGCAACACCTCCGGTTAGACAGTAAAAGGACACAAAGGCTGTGTTTTATGCATCAAGAATACCGTGAGCTTGCATCTTAAGAATTACGGCAAAGTCATGTACATGGATCACCGGAGATTCCTGCCTATTGGACAACGTTACCGCAAGTGGAAGACACAGTTCAACGGGAAAATGGAGAATGGTGTGAAACCAAGGCCTTTCAGTGGTACAAAGATGTTCAAAAAAGTTAGTGATGCCAATGTGTGCTCGGTAAGGGTCAGAAAAAAAGGCCACAGATGAGTTTGCGTACTAGAAGAAGAGATCAGTATTCTAGGACTTACTGTATTGGAACTAAAAGTTTGGCACTACATTGATGTCATGTACATAGAGACGAGTGGTGTGACAGTTTGCTAGGTCTATTGCTGAACATCAAGATCAAGACGAAGGATGGCGTTACTCTATTTGGAATTTTCATGGAAATCTAATTTTATAGGTGTGTTCAATTAATGTTAAGAAAGTTCATGTAATACGTGGTTTAAAACATATTATAATTTTTTATTAACTCTATTTGGAATGATCACGGCAATCTATATGATATGTGTGTTCAATTCATGTTAAGAAAGTTTAGAATGTTGTAATAAATGTATGTTTGCATCAAAAGTTTCAGACTGTGTATGAAATATGTTCTCTGAAACTTTAGATAGTCCAAACTATGTAACTCTTATTGGAGGCGATTGGGAACAAAAAAACGCCTCCCGATGTTAGGTCATCCAAGGCGGTTTCTCAACAATAACCACCTACGATGTTAGGTCATCCGAGGCGGTCAAATCATAAAACTACCTCCTTTATCTATTATCCGAGGCGATCAGATCAGAGTAACCACCTCGGATAAGTTCACATACATAACTAACCACGCGTGGAGTCTAGGATTTTACTCAACACTTCATACCACCCCATGTGCCACCTCCGACGTCCTCCATGCCGTGCGCCACCTCTGACGTCCTCCACACCGTGCGCCGTGCATCGCCGACCACGAGACCATCTTCCCCCTCTCGATGTCCCCGAGCGCCGCTGTCCATGGGAGCGCCTGCCCTGACGTCCCCGAGCGCCGCCATCCACGAGAGCCGCCGCCCCCGACATCACTGAGAACCGCCATCAACGCTGTTCCTATCGCCGTTGCCAGGCTGACCTCCTCCACACCGTCCCTCCTCCTCAACGCCAACCATTGCTAGGGTAGCCAACACCCTCCTCATTTTGTGATAATCAGTGAAAACTTTGATACATATTTTGTGAATAATTAGTGAATATTTTGATACATATTTTGTGATGATAAGTGAACAATCAGTGAATATTTTGTAATCATCAGTGAATAATCAGTGAATATTTTGTGAATATTTTGTGATGATCAGTGATTAATCAAAGAATATTTTGTGACGATCAATTTAGAATAATTGATCTTGTTAGAATAATCTGATTTATCATGTCATTTTGTTAATTTTAAGGATAAAATCTGCTCAATGGTTTTAATAACTAAATTTGTATGTCTTTGAAACATGTGGATTCAAATGATACTTGCACTAGTTGTTTCAAATTTTCATGTTTACTTCTTCTCTCCATGCTAACATGTGAGTATGGACTTCTAATTCTTCTTATGAATTTCACTTTTTAACAAATGAAACTTCTTGTTCATAAACAGATCGATCATATATGGAGGCTGCGGCAAGTGGCTGTATGTGATGTGAATAACTTCGTTGTTTTTTTTTGAATTGGTGAATAACTTGGTTGTCATTTGAGTATATGTGACAAGTGAACAACTTGTGCAATTTTCTTTTTGTATGTGCATGTATGTGAATGTGAGTAGTTGTTGTGTGTGATCAATGTGAGAATGATTGGATAGTTTGGTATATATGTGTGTTGTGTTGTGGAGTATAATTTGTTGTTATATATGAAATGTAATCTTCTATTTTAGAGTGGATAGCAGTCAGAAAAAATAGTCCCTATAGGGAAATACGTCCGAGGCGGTTGTAACTAAACAATTGCCTCGGATAATGCACTAATGGAGGCGGTTAAACATTTTAAAACACCTCCGATAACCAATTATCTGAGGCGGTTGCATAACCGCCTCCGATATATGCCTAATATCTACAACCACTATTTGGAGGCGAAGGGGATAACCGCCTCAGATGTTATATTTCAACCACCTTCGATGTTGTTTTCTGTATTAGTGTCCTAATCCTACTCCCGCCTCCAACATGACCAAGAATTCTAATCCAACATGAGGCGGACTCCGACTCTTGTCGTTTACATGACAACCTGCTGGATTTACAAAACATGAAGGGGCACGACCGTAGCAACCTGCTGGATTTACAGAATATGAATAATGATGCAGGGACATGTAGCAATATCAACATTTGTCCCCACACATTCAGTAACTGCCGTGGAGGTGCAATGGCGACTGACTTTGCTGGCTGGCTTGGCCTCTGCTCTGCGCCAGGCAACTCTTTCGGCTCCACTCCACTCCACCTGTCAACACCGTTCCGTGCATGTCACCCTCGGACAATGGGCATTGTCGCCTCTCTACCTCCACAAGCATTGTGCTATGCAAACCCATAGCCACAGGAAAAGATAATGTAAATGAAAACCACAAATGATTAATGTTGTAGCATCTCCAACCCACTTGGCACAAAATAAAACAGAAATATGAGACACTATTCAATACCTTGAAGGACTGAAAGAAAGAAACTAAAAGCACAATAGTCCGCCAGTTTGATCAGCCAAGTGCAATATTCAGTATAAAGTTTTGCTAAAATAGTGAGCTAATTGTTAAGAAGATACCTGGCTTCCCAAAGCACCGGACCAATGCCATAGCATCAAGTTATCTTCGCTTCATGTCTCGGTCCCCACCATGAAAGGTAGCTGGGAGAACAATCCTTTTTCCCACCATAGAAGCGCAGGTCTCACTTGCAGCAATGGTATCAATGACACCTTTGTATTGGAATTACTAGGCTGAACCATGGTACATGAGATGTTATCCCTAATTACAGCAAGAATAAAGAAATTAACAACCACAATCCCATTCAAGGGCAAAAATATATCTTATAATGCTTACTGGTTGCTACCTAGGTAGACCATATCACTTGATGTCTCCAAAAAAGTGCTCTGACTTGAACTACTCATCCGTACAACACCAGGATCGAGAGAGACAGGTGTCATAGGAGCAATGTTAACGGGCTCGCTCCATTTTCACCATTTGTAAATTGGCTTGATTCTTGTATGCTTGATCTGAGTGGAGTAGTAGGTCATGCCGACTCATTGGATTTGCATAGAAGAATTTTTAATTGCAAAAAGAGAAATTACACACCAGGAGGATAACTATTTTATTTAACTACTTTGTGCGTAGTTCTGTGTTTCACCTGTGGCAAGTGCATCACACGGCACAGATCACATATTGTTGTAACATAGTTGTAACCAATCAGGAAAAAATGTGGTAGGAGGAAGAGTGCATTGTGCAGCACCTGATTGTGGTATAGCTGGACATGTTCCGATGGTTATATACGGCGAAGTAAGGTCATCTTGCATAGTCGATGAAATGTGAGTTGATGCATCTGCAGCTGGCAATAATTTTCAATGAGTATCGAGAGAAGGGTAAACATTGGAAAACATCCAGAAAACTTTGTACCTAGGGAAATTGTATTACCCTCCGTCAATAGAATGTCAATGGAGCCAACAGGGAGAATCAGAAGAATTATTTATCAACACTCCCAACATAACCATGAATGTTTCCTAATATGCAGAACCAAACAAATAAGCTCTGCTATCTCTACCTGGATTCCTTGTAGCATGTGGTTAGAAATTAGAGATATCACCAAGAAGGGTTCGCCGTTGTTCAGAGATGCCAAAAGAGCCAATTCGAAGTTAAGAAAAATCAAATATGAATGCCCCATGTGTAACCAGGCGGGATAAGCTAGTCCGCATAATCAGAAAAATTAGGAAAGCAAATGAAATAAGAGAATAGCAACACTTGCATGGTGCACATCTGGTTCCATTATGGCAATGTCGAGTTCCAGTTTCTCATCCATCCGCAACCTGAAGCTAGCACTTATACACAAAGAGCACATGAGACTTATTTACAATAACTACATAATTTTAGTCAAGTTTCTTGTAGTAAGTCATTTTATACATGACAAATTTTCTGAATATTTTGCAGATACTTAACAATCAATAGAAAAATATGTATGCACTTTTCTGAGAAATGAATCACAAGAAATTAAAGTATCATATACATCTGCGGCTGTTTGGTCCCTATGTGCTGGCTTGCTGATCTTTTGCTCTGAGTTCTACAAAGGAACAAAGCAAAGATTTAACATTATGAATCACAAGAAAAAAAATCAGATTTTGTGCCACAACGTGACATGATTTAGCTAACTGATTGCAAAAGAAACAACCTCATGTTGCTATACCATGAATTTTTCAAACTGGCAACAACCACAAATTATTTCAAATTAGCAACACCACAATTATGTACAACAATTGTTATTGAAATGAGGAAAAGTCACACCAGAGAGAGGAGATGGAGGAGCGTGGCGCTGCTCCAGTTGGTTGTGGGCTTGTGCACGGTGGCGGCGCAAAGACGTCAACGGCATCGGAGGAGTTGCCGAGGGCTTCTCGCGTCAATGAGCAGCACACCGAGAGCAGGGGCGTGACGCGGTGACGGGTGTAGGGGCACGGCGCAGCGACGAGGGCAGGGCGACGACTGGGCCAGTGGTGTGGTGACGAGGGTAGGGGCGTGGCATGGTGACGGGGCAGAACGGAAGGGGTGTAGGAGCACGATGGCAGGGCAGCAAGTCCACGGCGGCAGAGCGGCAGGGGCACGGTGGCAAGGGCGAAGGAGCCAAGGCGTAGGGGAGTGGGGCAGGGGTTTTCGGTTACGATTAGTATTAGGAGCGATTAAATGTGGAGTTGAGAGAGAATTAGTTGGGTCCAAATCCGTTGGATGAAGATGGAATAAAGGGCTCGGATTATTTGAATTCTAATTACTGACACTTTATATATTAATATAGATATAGGTATATATTGACATGTACGTATCTTTCTTATTTGCGAAAGCTTAATGGGGAAAAAACGATACAATCACATCCAAGTGCTGAGACTCCTTGTTCGACGAAATCGTGCCGATGGATCCCATTAATGAACTCACTGTACGTACCGAACAACCACAACTGCAGTCAATTCCAGCCATAAACTACAGCCATGCATGTCAAAACTGCTTTCATATATCGAAATTTCTACCAGAAAATACATTACATGCATCGTCTTTAGAAGAAGAAATTAGCAATCGTATATATGTACCTACATTATAGAAACGAAGTAGCTATAGGCCTATGTAAAAATAGGTTGCATCGTGTGAGTTTTTTTTTAAATATTATTTTTTTTTCAGAAATTTCAGAAATAATACCGCTACTGAAAAAATTGCAAAAATAACCTTCAATCGCCATGGGTCATGGCGGTAGGGTCCAATCGCCATGACCCGTGGCGATTTCTGCGTAACCGCCAGCCCATGTGCCGATTCAATATTGAATCGTCAAGCGCCATGGCGGTTGGACGTAATCGCCAGAAGCCATGGCGATTTCCTGTAATCGCCACGAGCCGTGGCGATTTCCCCTAATCGCCACGGCTCGTGGCGATTTCGCGCCGAAAGTGGCCCTGCGCCACCCTGCCCCCCTCCAGCGTCCTTTTGTCGCCCGTGAAGGTCACCTCCTGCCTGTGAAGTGAGAATCCTAAGCCTCCTGCCCGCTCTCCTGCCCGCCTCATGCGCGCTCTCTATTTATTCACCCCTCACCTGTCTCTACCTTCCACCAATTCATGGAAAATTGAAAAATCGATACAGAGAAGAGAGGGAGAGGGATTAGGGTTTGGGAGCGAGGTGAGAAGAAATAAGCTCTCGGAAGTAGGGTTTAGGGTTTAGGGCGGTGTGAGGTAAATAGTTGCGTTATTATTTTGTTTAGTTTCCTAAAAATAGTAACTATGGCGTATTCCAAAATGGCAGGAATGGCCTCATCTGGTGCTGACGAGATGCCGAAGCAGAAGATGGTTGCCGACCTGCCCGCAGGTATCGAAGTTCCCCATTGCTGGTGCCAAGATCCGTGCAGACTGATGAGGTCGGATGAGTTCGGCTACACGTACGGAAGAAGGTTCTTCATGTGTGCTAACTACGACGAAGAGCCACCGAAGTTTGGCATGCGCACACGGCGTGAAAGGGTAAAACTCGCACATACCCGCATTTCTAACACGATGCAATACAATGGTAACAGTCGTTTGCTTGCAGTCTCGACCTACTATATGTGACTACATACAGTGGCTGGACGTGACCCAATCGAAAGAGAATGAGGAAGAACTCAGGTGGATGGTTGTCTGTGCTCGAGGTCGGATTGAGGAACGCATGCACGAGGAAGAGGAGGAGGAGAAGAGAAAGCGTTGGCAGGAGATGCAACGCAAAGAAAAGGAGGAGGCGGAACGTCGAGCTGCGGAGGCACGTGAGGCCGAAAGGGCGAGGAAGCGCGAGATGGCGCGTCGCGCGAAGGAAGAAGGGGAGGAAGCTCACGCTCGTCGTATGAGGAAGGGAAAAATATCCGAAAGGCCCTGAGTAGCTATTTCAATATTCTATTAGGTTGTTTGGCTGTATGCAAATGTTATCGTACCGTGTTGTCACGCCATGCGTAGTGCTAACGTTGTATCGAACTCTATATTTCGAAGAAATAAACTGAGTGTTCCATGCAATTCAGTAGAACAAATGGTACTCGAAATACGAAGTGCTGATAGAATAACCGGGTGAGCAGACGCTCCCACCCCGTAGATAATCTTCCCTGGGTTATTCAGAAAAAATATTGGTATCTCGGAGTAGCTTGTTTAGATTTCGGAGTAGAAGAAGTACGTATTCTTCTACTGATTTTGGTTGTGGTTGATCAAATAAGTTGATTGGTGTTTGCTAAAATCAATTAGTAATGATGAAATATGTACGTATTCTATAAAACATAGTTTCTCCACATGTCTGTTCATGCAAGAGTATGTCGTGAGAAGTGGTGTACAATCATTTTGTCTTCAGGTTTGATTTTAAAGATTGACAGATTGCATCTCCATGATTGCATTGCATATCGGTCATCCATGAGACGTAGCACAGGCTGATACTGACAGGAACATGTCTGTTATATTTAATGTTCTTCTGCTGTTTTATTCGGTCGTTCGTTCGGCTTCCTTACCTTCCCTTTCTCTATACCATCCTTCGTATGGGGTTTAGGGTGAACTATGGTGCGAAACATTCTTGATTTGGCTGTTAAGCTAGATTCTCTAGAATCTTTGTTTTATTTTTCTCAGTAAAAACAGGAAGGTGAATACTCGTGTAATCAACTGGGTGGTGAGGATTACGAGATGATAGAGTCCATCGGGGCTAACGAAGCCATGAGTGTCGGGGCTAACGATGTATGGAACTCTATATTTCGAAGAAATAAACAGAGTGTTCCATGCAATTCAGTAGAACTAATGACACTGGAAATACGAAGTGCTCATAGAATATAATGTAATACAGTACTGAAGTCATGGACGCCTAGTCTCGTTGTCGCCTCTTCCTGATCAGCGACGGTGAGTACCTCTGCCTAGGCTGCCCCGCTCCCGCCCTAGGAGCCCTGCCCACCGGAAGTGTAGGGTCAGCCTGTGTATCCTGCGTGGGCGCTGGTGGCTGAGTCTGCTGCGTCGTGCCGAACTGCCCACGTGGAGTCAACTGGGCCGCCTCGTCGTCGTCCTGAAAGCTGAAGCCCTGAGTGTCGGGGCTGTTGAGGATGTAGTCAAACGGACTACCTGGCGCGTCAAGCGGCACGTGACCTGCATATAACCGGAATTAGTGAGCACAGCAACGTAACGAATAATGGTTTGTACGAGACGAGAATTTTTTTACCTTGTGCACTCATGGAGAATGGGGCCGCACTCTGCTGCCACGCAGAACCACCCGCCTCTGTGGGCCCCGGCGGCTGGGAGGTAGGAGGCTGACGGTGCGTCGTCTGTGAAGGACGCGGTGGTCTGTGTGCTCCCCGGCTAGAGCTAGCCCCGGCAACGACGTCATCAGTGCGCGTGCACCTGAACACGTCCATGATCCTCCTAGTAAAATCCGCGACCCTGGACAAGCCTGCGTGGTCATCGGTGCCGGGTGGGTGACGCTGCAGCAGTCTTGTCACCTCCGCGTTCGCCGATGTCGCCCACTGTCCCTGAAAAGTGAGAATCATAGATGCTCACGTAAGTTGTACACAAATAGACACGGAGAAGTGGAGCACGAAATTCACTAACCGCCAAATCTAGAGTTTCAGCCGCGAGGATCGGGTACATGTCTGTCGTCTGTGCCGCCGGCTCCTCAAGGTCCTCGCTTCCACGAATAAGGTGGACGCGTGTACGTGGCAAGTACCACTGCAAGTAGGCGTCGAAGTCCGCGTACCTGAATGCACGCTCCTCGGGCAGGACGCTGTCCAGAGCAGTGGCCCACGCGGCAACAAAAGGGGCCAGCCGTGATGCCCACTGTGTGTCCCTAGTACCCCCTCCCTTGCGGGTCCAACTGTGTACGTAATAAATTTGTATCTCGTAAAATGAATAGCCATTCGAAATCTATATCAAATTCTAAAACTTGACTTACGTGTGAGCGTTCGGCTGGACGAGTGGTACGTGTGGAGGCGGGTACTGCTGGTACAAGCCAAACTGCCTCATCACACGGTGTGGTGAGTGGTCCTCCACGAAGATGTCGAAGACAATCTTCGAAGTGGTCCTCCAGTAGGTCTCGTCCCGCCGGCACAGTGAAGACATCCCCCGGTGCGGTGCACGTCGCGCCAACGCATCAGGGGAGTACGGCTCCCAAATGACGCTCTGTGCAGGGAGGTGCTGGAACTGCTCCGTGAAAGAGAGGTAACAGCCTCGTACCTGTGCCCTCGCCCACTGAGGCTGCAAGAAGTACATCATACGAGAGTCATACTCAATGAACTTACGAATATTATAAGCAAATACAAGCTGATGAAGACAAAATAACTCACTGTTCTTCTTGTCCACATGGACCCGAAAGTCGGTCCGTCCTCCAGCAACTGGGGCCCTCCTCCACGGTAGAACTCCGCGCCGTAAGCAGAGTCGTCGACCCATGGTCGGCCGACCGGGAAGCGCTCGAACGACCACAGCTGGAGAAGAAGCGGACACCCTGTGAGATTGGCGTTGGCCAACCTCCTCTTGCATGCGCCGCAGAGCGCTCGGTACAAGCCCGCAAGCACCGCAGACCCCCAGCTCGTGGGAGGGAGCTGATCCGCCGACTCAGCATCTGCGATCTGCCGTGCTATGCCGATGTAGCGAGCGTCTACGGTGTCTCCGTGGGCACTCGTGAACATCACGTACCCAAGCAGCCAGAGCACGTACGCCTCAAGTCCCCGGTTCAGCTGGTACACGTCGAGGTCTCCCTGAAATCTGTGCTCCAGTGTGTCCAGCTGCACGAATATGTCAGATAACAGAAATATGATGATTGCTGAACGAAGATATCGAACATCATTAAACTACATACGTACCTCAAACTGACGAAGCCACATCAACCTGGGACCGTGCTTCTGGCCGGCCTTTACCACCTCAACCTCAGGTGGCCCAGGTGGTAGAGCTGCGCCAAACCTGTCCGCCAGTGAGTCAGGCCAGTCAGCAGGAGCCTGCAGCGGACCCACCGCTGCTCCAGCCACTGGTAAGCCAAGTAGGCAGGCCACGTCCTGCAGCGTGACCGTCATCTCCCCCCAGGCAAAGTGGAAGGTGTGGGTCTCGGGCCGCCACCTGTCCACAAGTGCGGTCAGCAAGGAGGCATCGAAAGGAAACCTCCTGGAACGACCCACTCCAGCAGCCGGCTGTCCGGCGTCCTCGTCGCCCACGGCCTCGACCATCCGTGCGAGTGGTAGTAAACCGGACCACGCGAGCCTGTCAGATCACATAAAAGGTCCAGTTAGTACTGAAACAAGATGATATAGATAGAACCAAATAATGTACCTCTCGATCCACGACTCGTGAAGCCTCCACGCGTGATCAGGTGTACGAGTACGGAACACCCCGAGATCACGGTCTCCTGAAGCCAGCAGCCTAGCCCGGTGCTCTCGGTCCTCTCGCTCATCTATGAGCTCGAAGCGAGCCATACCTGTTCATGCGATAAAAGTAAACATTAAAGTAACACGAAGTAAATATAACACGAATACATCAAGATAAGTTCATCAAATACATGCAGCACACGAAGTAAATATAACAAGAATACATCAACATAAGTTCATGAAATACATGCAGCACACGAAGTAAATGTAACACGAATACATCAACATAAGTTCATCAAATACACGAATTACACGAGGTCAACAGTCCACGAAGTACACGAATCACATGGAGTACACGAAGTAAATACGACACGAAGTTCGAATGCACTAGCAAATTACATGATACAAAGAGTGCGACAAATAGTACTAATGGCCTGACCCAGAGGCACCACTAGCCGCCGCCTCCTCCTCCCTTCTTTTTTTGTCATCTTTCATCTTCGGACATGTCTTCATGCGGTGGCCGAATTTCTTGCAATAGCTGCACTGTTTGGTTGGTCCACCAGCTTCCGCCTCGTCCATCGTGTTATGAATACGGCGAGTCCGGCGTCGTCCCACAGAAGCTCGGAGGAGGCTAAAATCGGGGACATAGACCAGTTCGCCTGGATGTACCTGCGTGAAATTATCCACCACACGGAAACCATACAGCTCCCCTGTCCAGGTATCACGGACAGCCTCCTTTGTGAAGTAGTACGACATGAACGGCCCCGTGTCCATCTTCGTCTTGGCAGCCGCAGCAAGGACGTGAGAGCAAGGCTTGTGAAGAAGCATAGGCTTGTTGCACGTACAAGTAGCAGAGATATTCGGTTGCATATGGAAAGTAACCTCCTGAGTAATCTCCTGTGCGCAAACCCCGAATCCGCTCTTCTGCTTCAAACATACCTCGAACCTACGTTGCACATTACCCGTGCGTCTTGCCTTGTGCATTTGCGCCTTCTTGGCCTTCTCCTCCATGTACAACATAGTCTTACCACAGTAAGGTGTTCCACCGAATTTTTCCATATGCAGTACAGCCTTTGCACGCCTCTCCTGAAAGTACCTCATTGTGCCGTGAAGCGAACCCTCCACGATGGCGACCAGGGGTAAACCTCGTACCCCCCTGAGAACAAAATTGTAAACCTCAGCAAGATTGCTAGTCATGATCCCATATCTAGCGCCGTCTGTGTCATGGAGGAGCGACCACTGCTCAAGTGGTTCCTTACTTATCCAGTCCGAGAAGCACTTCACCCTGCTTGATGCCTTCCTCCTAGTGTTTGGTTCATCAAATCCCAGAAGATCACAAAGCCTGTGTGTTACCTCCCCAGGGTTACGTTGTCTAACCTCCTTCTTCGTGAACTCGTCCAGTCTCCTCCAGTACTCGTCGAACTTCCGATACTGGTTCTGTTTGCATAACGTTTTGAAAAGGTTCATCAACTGCTTGTTCTTGAACTGGCGATAGAAATTGGCCGCTAAGTGACGGCTGCACCACCTACTCCGGATGTCGTACCAACTGCATTCTAATGGCAAATCTTCCCCCTCCCGAGTCTTCGCCGCTCCTTGCTGCAGATGGCGAATTGCTAGCAGCAGCCCTGCATGCCGATCATGAATAACACACACGTTTGGTCGATCCTTCACAAGACCTTGCTTCAGACACTGAAGGAACCACAACCAGTTGTCGTAGTTCTCGCAATCAGCGAAACCCATTGCAAGTGGCACTAACTGATCATTTCCGTCTGCCCCAATTGCGGTAAAGAGTGTCCCCTTCAGCTGGCCTGTCATGAATGTCCCATCAATACAAATAACCGGCCGAATATGTCTGAACGCTTCTGCGCACGGGCCAAAGCACCAGAAAGCACCATTCAACATAAGTTTTCCAGGTATGTCCGGAGATGGCAGTAAGAGACGGCCAACAAATGTCCCGTCGTTCCTCTGGCCCAATGTGTCCAGAAGATATGGCAAATTGTTGTATGAATCGATGAATGTCCCGAACCGCCGCTCCAGCGCGATCTGCTTAGCCCTCCATGCCATGGAATAACTTATGCTATACTGGTATTTGCTCTCTACAGATGTCTGTATGAACTGTGCTGGAATGCAGACATTCTTCACTATCTCGTGATACATCAACCCAGCCACGAGTTCAGCACTGATATTCCGATGGGTGTCAGGAACTCCGCTTATCACACATGTATGCGGCACGACCCGTCGTATGACCCACTGCACTTCATACTTCCTCATGGACGCATGCACGTAGCCCTCACACCCAGCAGACCTGCACTTCACTGAGTACTGATCCCTGCAACTTTTCTGCACTCGAAATGTCCTCTGTGTCGACATCGCCCAAAGCTTCACCGCCTCTTTCACCTCTTTCTTCGTGTTGTAGAATGCGCCTTGGACAATCTCGTTGGGTTTGTACGGATACCTGTCGTGACTTCCGCCCTCGAGATTCATTCTGCTGGACATGTCAAGATTCCACATACTAGGAATCGGATCGACGCCTCCTTCTTCATCCTCATCTTCGTCCTCTTCGCTGCTACCGTCTTCGACATTCGCCTGTTCCTCTCTAGCAACGGCATCATCATGCTCCATGATCTGCACTAGTTCAGGACGTATCTCCCCCTCGTCCACCGAACCGCTCAGGTATTCAGTACCTCCTGTCACGGAAGGTCCAGCGGAAGTTCCACCGACTTCCACTACAGTGCCTTCTTCGCCAACAACTTCCTCCGCCGCTGGGCTGTTCTGTCCTCCGCCTCCGCCTTCTTCATTGCCTCCGTCTCCGCCTTCTTCATTGCCTCCGTCTCCGCCTTCTTCATTGCCCCCGCCTCCGCTGTTCTGTCCAACTTCGTTGCCTCCGCTTCCGCCTTCTTCATATGACACCTGCTTAGGTACCGCCTGAACCAACAGATAATGGGAACCGTTGCGTTTCTTACTTGCCCTCAACCAAGCCTGCCAGTCTTTTGTCAGATCGAGCGGGAACAAATCCCACCGGACATGCTTGCAAGACTTGCTAAAATACGCCTGCAAGGTTACACTTGCGACCTCCGGATCAAGACCAAAGGCCCGTGTGAACCATTCTTTAATATTACTGATGTGGTATCTGTGGGGATCTCGCATACGTAGTGTCGTTTGTTGGAAGCTACTAAGATCAACGGATCCAGATTCATCTATACGGACGGTACCAATACCGTAGTAGACTACAAATTCTACTACTTCTGACATTCCTGCCATCCAAAACGTAATAATTTAGACTACACAGTCTAAGATTTTTCGTGCGTAAAAATTTAGTCTACACGATTTCTAAGTACAGTACGACTGGATACAATTTGGACTAAATAAATTTAGTCTACTCTATTTCTAAGTACAGTACGACTGGGTACAATTTTTTCTGAACTAATTACCTATGCAATATACCTAACGTTTCTATTTAAAATATCACCATATTTCTACACATTACGAGATCTAAATACTATTAACAGATATACCCTAAATTGCATCTTCCTACAAATCTACACTAAACCCTAGACGATTCTAGATCTACTATTATCTCTAAATACTACGAATACATCTACCCTAACCCTAAGTTCTATTTTCTACAAATATCTAAATCCTAAACCCTAAGTTCTATTTTCTACAAATATCTAAACCCTAAACTCTAAGTTATATCTTCTACAAATATCTAAATACTAACTACCCTAAGTTAGATCTTCTACAAATGTACTCTAAATCTATCTCTATTTCTATATCTAGTAAAACATCTAAAAGATTTAGAAATGTACCTTCAAACTAGGGCAAAAAAACCCTACACTTTCTCTCCCTTTCTCTCCTCTCTATTTTTTCTCTCCCTCTCTCCCCGAACTCTCTTCTCTTCTCCTCCCGCGGCGCCCGCTGGAACTCCTCCTCCACCCACGCCGCTGTCGGCAGGCGACTGCGAGCGCTTATATAGGCTTGAGGCCTATCGCCACCACTCGTGGGGATTTCCCCGTAATCGCCACGGCTCGTGGCGATTACGCCACGTGGCGTGGCGGTTACCGGTTTTCGCGTGGAATTAACTTCCAGTCGCCACCACCCGTGGCGGTTGGACCGTTATCGCCAGCACGCGTGGCGATTGGATTTAATGCCGTAACGGCCCGCGGCGATAGCCACCAATCGCCATCACCCGTGGCGGTTACGGAGAAATCGCCACGGGTCATGGCGATTGGACCCTACCGCCGTGACCCGTGGCGATTGAAGGTTATTTTTGCAATTTTTTCAGTCACGGTATTATTTCTGAAATTTCTGAAAAAAAAATAATATTTAAAAAAAAACTTGCATCTAGTATCATCTACTATACAACTATACAAGGTCATTGCCAGACGCTGTTGATCACTTCTGGACCCATGCTCTGTCCCGCCGGCCGGCGCTATGTCGTCAGCCAGTCATCTAGCGGTGGCCCGCTACGGGTAACCGTAAGGGTCGGTCCACGACTCGTCCTCCTGCATGGCTTTCTTCCACCTCCTGTGGAAAATCTGCATCTCGGTAAACGACCTCCGCCTCACCGCGATCCGGCCGGCCGCAGAAGGTCCCTTGCCGCCGCCGCCGCTGACGAGCATGGGGACACCCCTGTGGAGGACGTACTGGCTGTCGACGATGCCAACCTTCATGGTCCGGTCGCCCTGCGCGCAGTGTCCGAATTTGTAGTCGAGCCCCCACCCGTGCACGAGGTCGTTCTGGACCATGCCCCAGACGCAGCGCCACGCCGCGCGGGAGAACACGGGAACCATCACCTCCACCCACCCAGCGCACGGCGGCCCCGTGCTGCCGTCGTCGCACCGCGCCCCTCCCGCGACACTCGCCGCCCTGTAGAATCGCCGGTGCACGTCGGCTCCTAGCGCGCGTGCCGTGATGCCATGGTGGATCTCGGACCGATGGTCGAGCGCCGGCTGCGAGACCTCGAGGCCTTCCCTCCTGACGACTTCGAGGTACCCGAGGGGATCGAAGGCGTCCACCTCGACGTCCTCGTCCCAGAGGAAGACGTAATCGTACTCCACGACGACGTCTGGGTGCAGGAACCGCTTGGCAAACCACCACTTGGTCTGGCCCCTCGCCGAGACGTGCACCGCGCGGTCCGACCACGCCAGGTCCCCCCATTGCTCCACGGCGCCGTCGTAGTGGAACAGCATCACGGTGAAGCTGTCGGCGGGGAACTTTGAGACGAGCTTGTCGACGGTCGCCTTGTTCTTGATCCCGACGGGGATCGCCAGGAGGCTCTTCGACGGCCTGCCGGCGCCCTCCTTCTGCTGCTCTGGGTTGCCGACCATTGATACCATTTCGAGGTTGGACGTGCCTTGCACGATGCCCCTTGGCAACGGTTCGCTGCCCGTCGGCTGGCGTTGGTTATCATATTTCTTGGTTGGTTCTTCCGTCTTCTGCATGCTCAATGTCTTACGTGATATTGGTAGGTTCGGATCCTTGTGATGAAGCGTGCCCATTGCGCCCGCAACAAATATCAGCACGACGAAGATGAGCGCCGCCGTCAGCGCAATGCTTTGGAGGGAGAACAACTTCTGCTTCGTCGAATCGTTGGGTGCTGAAGGAGCCATGGCGCTCGAGCAAACGATCACGTTCACGAATTTCTTGTGCTCGCTACCGGTGCTGTTGGTCGTCATTTATTAATAGGCTGGACAGTCGAGCTATCCGAAACCGAGTTGTATTGGTATGCGACCATAGGAGCAGTCGTTCGGATCGTAATCCGATAGCTCTCGGAGTGAAAACTCAAGGGCGATGCATAAACGTCTTAACGATCGGAATCACTAGACGTAAGAGCGCGATCAAAGCATGTCCAATGTTGTCTTTTAAGGAAAAAAACTCGCGCACACGTGAACAAGGTGAAGAGCTACCGCGTGAGAAGAGATATTTCACATCGGCAAGAGCCTCTTAAGGAAAGAGCTCGTTAGGTGCCAGTTTCGATCATTGGATTAACCCTTCTCAATGGAGATGTAGATACTCACCACAAGCTTGAACTTCAACAATAAATTCTTATCTCCAGTGTGATTGTGGCTTTTCTATTTCTTCATACTTGCTTATTTCGCATATCTTGTCTGCTTTATGTATATGATTTGATTTTGTTACGGGTTTTTCATAATTTTCTATTCACCCCCTCTAGTCGATAGTCTTGATTCTTTCATTCATGCTGCACAAATGAGTATATGGTTGTAGTTGCACATTGATGATATGTATTGCTCAATGATATATCCTCACATTATTCTCACATGAAATTAATGAATTGATATGGATATACCGAAATCAAGATATATGTTACCACAATTTATAAAAATAATTGTGAAGGGCACTAATAAAGTTGGATGTTGTGTGTAACTAGACTGTTACTCACACAATATTGTTCTAATATATTTTTTCTGAAAACATAAAACTTAGAATATAAAAGTTCTAATCCATCGTGAGGAAAAACAAATATATATGAATATTAATTATCAAGCTTTAAACCATATAGTTCATAGAATTAATTCACTCCTAAGAATCAAGTGTTGATAATTATAGTGTTTAAATTTTATCTACTCTTGTCCTTGAAATAATGTGGACTGAAATATCAACTCCCAAAGAGGTTAGCTTGAAAGTGAATTCAACTATATATATGTGCAGTATAAGAGGGGAGCAAATCCCTGAATTGAAATATAACTAAAATAATACATAACAATGCAACACATTACAAGAAATATCATTTAGAATTAATCAATAGCATATTAGTTGACTTTAGTTTTACCATTTTTTCCTTCAATGAGTTTTTCATAAATTTTCTCATTTGTAAGGTTTTTAACGAGAAAACTAATACAATATGAGATGTGTATGTGATGCATTGTTTCTCTAATTTTTTTTAAAAGGTTTTTGGAATTTGGATGAGACATAAGCATCTCATAGTAAGTGTCCAAAGGGGAGTATTGAGACACCGTCAAATTTCACAAGGAGGTGGCACCCTTTTAGGAGAGATGACTCCCTCCACTTTGACAAATTGGACCCTTATCTAAACCCACACCTAGTCTATAAATATGGGCTCTGTTACCACTTGTAAGTACTTGATGAGAAGATGAATAGAGAGAAGAAAGAGATCATGCCCTTACATCTTATGTCACCTTTACTTTATTGTTCATGTGTATGTGAAACACAGTGGTTTAAACGGATTATAATTTAGACATTTGATTTAAAACTTACAGACTTTTGAATCTTGAATTTCTAAAAGATAAGCATGTACAAGTTAGTACCGTAGCTAACGAGGTAATGCACAGAACCAACCGCCGCAGCTGATCATCCAAAAAATCAAGAATCGAACCAAAGGAAACATGAAAGTGACGAATGGAGCAAAGAGATAGGAGTGGAAGAAAGAAACAACATGGCTTATGCGCACTTCAAAGCAGAGATAAGGACCATTGGTCAGGCCCACGAGGCAGTGTGCGACGATAGCATAACACTCGCTCAAGTGAAATACGTTGGGCCCCGCAGGGCTTTTGGCTATATGCGGTTCAATTCGGCTTTCGGCTGTATGCGGGCCGAGTAGGCCGGGTGAGACGGTTGGGCCTATGCGGTCCTTCAGAGACGAGAGTTTCACAATTTATTGAAAATGTATTTTCTCTCTGTTTTATTTTAGTTTCAATATTACAAAATTTTAGTATTTTTCTTATGTAAGACCACATAAATAATTGTGCTCATATTCGTTTACTATGTTTATGTCTTGAAGTCCAAAGAAATAACTTGAAAGGAACAAATCACGTGGAATGGTGAATTATATTCATACTCTTTAGGTATACATTTTGATTTTTTGTTTTCAAACTTTAAAATATGACGTTGTACGATCAAATCGGATAAAAGATACACATGTCATCTGATGAGATCCACAAGTTAGAGGAAGAATTTAACTAACCATTGTATCTCTTGATATTCTCTTAGGAAAAAAGATATATAAAATTATAACACATAACTAAATTGCACAAAACTTGATTAGTGTATACGGTCTATTATCGTTTGAGTAGATGTTTATTTATATTGGGAGTTTCTCTGCAATTACGGTCTACGATAATTTCCATCAACTGGACATCAAAATCATCATCAGAGATAAAACCTTGTGCGCGCGCGGCGTCCGCCAGGCCTTTCTGGCAACTCCTGTCGGGCTGTGGATCTTTTGCCGACGGGGTCGCACCACCAGATTTTTCGATCTGATCCAACAACACAAGTCCTCCTCTCCTCTCCTGTCCTCGTGCTCGCCGCCCGCGCATAAGCACAGAGAAGCCGCCTCCGCACGAGCTCCTCCTCCTCGCATCCATGGCCGGTCAGTGAATCGCACCCTCCTCCTCCTCCTTCCAACCCCCAAATCCGTGCTATACCTACTCTAGTTGATCTCCCCGATCGAATTGATTCGTACCCGGAGCTCGAATCCGTGGCCGCAGTGCCCGTAAACCCCATCCGGTTCGCGAAGGGTAGAAGCGTAGACCTCTGGAACCGCAGTCTCGAAATCCATAGCTGTAGAGAGTATTTCCCGTTATCCCGTGGTGTTTGGGGAATCCGGGGGCATTTTTGGAACAGAAGGGAACCAAGCGAATTTTCCGATTGGTTACTACTTCTCTTTCCTATGGGCTGGTTATTTGGAGCAACGGGATGGGTGACGGATCCTCGCCAGTCCAAATTTCTAATTCGTTGTGTAGAGATAAGAAAATAATGGGATTAGAGGCATGGAGAAATTTACTTGGATTGATGTTCACGGTACCCCGCGGAATGCAAGAGTCGTTTGTTTTATCTGCTTCGCTCTTCTATCCAAGAGGACAATGCTAGCCTGCTCTTCTATTGCTTACCTGTCATAGAAAACAAGAAACTTGAACGACCGGTGAAATTCATCGTTTATATGGAACACTATTGTGGAGGAACAAATCTTGTGTTCAAATATCACTTGCAGGACAGTTCTGTAAGGGTATACCTTCTGGCCCTGACAGATTGATATGGGACATATTTCATGCTGTTATGGTGCGTCCTTGATGGTTTTGCCCTTGAACATTCACGCCCTGACACCAACTCGTGGAAATGGCTGCCATTCGGTGTTTACTCTGCTAGCTCTGTCTACACATCCAATTCCAGTGGTGCTACCCGAGGTTTGGCCCAGCAATGATTTGGAAGGCCAATGCTGAACCAAAGTGCAGGCTCTTCTCATGGCTGGTCCTCCAAGGGACGCATCCTCACTGCTGACAACCTCGCGATCCGTGGCTGGCCGCACAGCCTTGCATGCCAGCTCTGCCTCAGGATCAGCGAGACGGTCACTCACCTTTGCAAGGATTGCCCTTTCACTGGCGCTGTCTGGGGGCTGATTTGTTCATGGTGCGGCAAGCTGGACACCTACAATGAATGGGATTGATCACCATTATTGGCTTCTGAAAACCTTCATGACAATACCAATATCAGTGTTAGCAGAGGATTAAACAAATATGTAAATATGTAATTTGGTTCAAAGGAAACGTTTGAAAAATGATACCCTATTCTTTTGAGAGAAAAATTATGCCCTATTAGAAGATGTAGTACAAAATTGATCCAGGAAGTAATGTAATAAAGTAAACATCAGCATAGGTGCAGATCCTTTTTGTTGATGAATATTTTTATGCCAACAATTAATAATGCTGGCATAAAGAGGTACGTGATCTCGAATATATATAAAAAATTATCTTTAAAAGGGAGCACATTTCATCAATGACTCTGACAGTTAGTTTTCCTAATGGCTAAATATCTTCTTTTTAGCTGTTTTAATTATTAGAGGATGTTTTCTATTCCCTACAAATGAACTTCCACTTCCACTGTTAGGATTCTTGCTTTGAACTGAATATTGGCTTTTGCGAAAAGATATGGTTCCTTTGTTCCGTAATATAAGTTATTCTACCATTCTAATCTTGTTTCCAGATATAAGTCTTCTATTTTTCTGAGGAGATTTCTTCACATTCTTACCCCTTACATCCCTTCTTTTATTAGTCCCTCAATAGGTTATGGAGAAATAGATAGATGTATGGAGGTTGTTTGAACACATGCCTAAATCCTTGTGCCCTGTCTGAAACGGCTCATATTTGAGAAACGAGAGTACAAATATTTTTGATTTACATTTTGTTGAAGAAAACTATGTCATTAGTTGACATTATTTGGATAAGAACCCAAATAAGCAATTAACTTGTGCACTGTCATAACACTAGAAGCAGATCTGATAGATTTGGAAATTTGTGCAGCATTATCAGCGAAGACCATACAAAATGCATTCTTGGCACAAGATCGCCCACGGACTAGGCACAATACAAGATATCCTTGTGATTTTTGTGCCCTCAATACCCGCAGCATGCATTCCTTCCAGGGATGTAAATTAACATTGGCTAATACTTCAGCCAAATGGTTAAACACCACATCAACAGCATGGATTAGCTTCGGGAAACAAGCAAATATTAGCTGCAATGGTGTGTTCTAGGCTCTCAATGATCGCTCACCTGTGTTACGTTAGGTTTTTTCTTTTCACTACCTCATGATGGTGTTTCTGTCAGATATTGCCTAATTATCTTGTGTCAGATCATAGCTTGATTACTGATTTTAGATATTATGCGCTGTGTACCGTATGTGCATGCTAAATTGTGAAAAGTTGCTAATAGTAACTTCCATTGCAGCTACTCAAAGTACCACTGCTGTTTCATCCTCTGAGAAAGTTGATTTTCTCAAGCTCCAAAATGGCAGGTATAAGGTTTATACTTTCTATGATGATCTCCTTGGCATTACACGGTCATTATTCTTAAAGTCAAACTATATAAACTATTTTTGCTTTATGAAATGGTAACGAGACATGAAATTTCATTCCATGGCGTTGTTCCGAAAGCAGTGAAACTGTATTTGTTAATAGCCAATGCCATACATGTAGCTTTTGAGTCCCTTTTCCTTATTGTATATTTAGTTTAATTGCTTTGGTATTTTTGAAGGGGTCTATGTTGTTTGCATTTTATGCAATGTGGTCAAATGGTTAGAATTGGAGTTCAAAAAAGGGTCTTTGTTGTGCACTATTTTTGTTAACAAAATGGAAGCAGTGCCTGAGTGGAAGGGATCGCGAATTGAAGATTTGAAATAATTGCATATCAGATGTTAGTGTTACTCGTATTGGAGATCTTTTCCTTTTGAAAGTTAACTTCAGAGATACACAAGCTTGTTGAAACAAGATAGCAAGATGTCAGCTGTAAGCATAGAAACAAACTTCACACATTTTATCTGAAAATGTAAGATCAAATTCATCCAAGTAAAAGAAAACATTTTCTTCTGCAAAACATTAACAGTTTCAACAATGTTGTTCCTAGCTTGATAGCTTCTGTTATTTCTGCTGCAAGGATCATTAGGCTGCTAAAAATCCTATTGTAACGTGGGTTTCAATTTTGTCACACATGATTTGGTGAGGACTGGTACACGTGATTGGGTGATGTCAATGATTTATTTGAGTTTCAGTTTTGTTTGAGAAATTAGAGTTACATGCATTACGTTTTGATGGATACTATCCAGAGTAACTTTGTGGATAAGCAAGTATCGACAGTCTCAAAAACAAATTGTGTTTGTCAATGGCACTTTGATCATCATGCATGAAAACTTCTTACCTCATGATCATTAAAACATAGCTAGAACCTGCATCCTCTTATGAAATATTGTTGTGCTCAAGATTTTGCATGTGTGCTTTGCTGTCTTTTAGCCATCTATTCTGTATCTCATTCCTGGATTGAAAATCAATTGCTTTAGCTACTGTTTCTGTTAGTTTTCCTTTTAGCAGTAACCAAGTTTCCAAGCACAATAACCAAGTTTCCAAGCACATTCTCTTACAAAAAGAAGTTACCGAACATATTGACCCAGCCAAGGTCCAAATATCCAATGGAAACCAACTAATTTTGCATGGAATCTGGAAATATTCAGAGATATATAGTTAATATTATATTAATAAGCGAACATGTGAAGTTCATTTTTCCAAATTACTACAAAAGATGTTAATATGTTAAAGTAAAGTATAATGTTTGCCAAACCTCAAGTACTCATCGATATTTGGGCTAGTTTTACCAAACACAAAGACAAAAACTTTATTTTACAAGTACCCTCCTCGATGACCGGCACATGGAGCCAGGAGAGATGGTGGCTCGGTGCGGTCATCTTCGTCCCGTCCTCACCTCGTGCCGCCGCGAGCCCGCGACCCATTCTGGTGGTGGGCTGCTTCTCCGGCAACGGCGGCCCGTTGGTGGGGTTTTGGTGACAGTTCTGCCCGACAGAGGGCAGGGGCTGGACCCTACTTGTGTGGGGCAGTGGCCTGTGGGCCGTCATGGTGGGCGAGGGGCTCGTCAGGAGGCTCGGGGCGGAGTAGTGCCTGAAGTGGAGAAGAGGGAGGAGGACTCCACGTGTCGGTTGGAGGCGAAAGAGGTGGCATGCACAAGATCTCGGAATAAAGCCCCAGCACACACGCGCGCGGCAGTGACTGTGGGTGTTCATCTGTATTTTTACGCAGGCATTACCATGTATAGGTGCATAGAATTTCCTGTTTGATCAGCAGATCAACTTGTCATCAGTTATTGTCTTATTGAAAAGTATACCAGATTGGTAGCATGTATGGTACATGTGGTTTAACATGTCATTAGTAGTGGTTCTCTCCTTTGGCATGAACTATATTACTAACACTGGTGCTAAGGCTGCAAGCAAGTCGCTGTCAGAAGTTTTAGCTGTCAATATGTGCTTTCTACGTCCTTGCTACTCTGTCAAATGGGCATATGTCTGTCTTACAGCTTCCCAGAAATTTATTGTCATCAGGTCGTTCTCATGTCTAATACCTTCTTCATATCATGGATCAAAGGTTATAAAATCATGTTTGATCAACTCTTGTTGAACATTATATGGCCTGTGGTGATTTCTTTGGAGTGATGTGATTCTTGTGAATTGGTATGGTACTTGTATAATGCAAACTATAGCAGAAACTAAGCCGACTTGTTAAGAATAGCTTTTAGAGCCATCTAGTTTGTTGGAACTAAGGAAATATTACATTTGTTAAGAAAGCTGAATAAGCAATTGATGGACAGTTTCAAGATGTGTTGTATATCAATTATCAAATGCTTTTATACATGATATTTTGTTTTGCAGTGATATTCGTGGTGTTGCCATTGCTGGGGTTGAAGGTGAGCCTCTCAATCTCACTGAGCCTGTCACTGAAGCTATAGCTGCTGCATTTGCTGCATGGTTATTAAACAAGAAGAAAGCAGATGGATTGAGACGTTTAAGAATCTCTGTTGGACATGATTCACGAATTTCTGCACATAAATTGCAGGTTGCTCCTGTTTTCTTCACTTCTTTTTAAAGGACCCAGAAGGTTCCACGTGCATTTTTGTTTAATTTATTATTTAAAGTTATGCATTCTTTAAGTAAGCCATTATTGGACCAAAATCCTGTTCCAACTAGTAATTTTTGGACTTTCCAAACAGTTATTTCAAGAGTTGGCCGAGA
This sequence comes from Stipa capillata, assembly GCA_019208055.1. NCBI lineage: Eukaryota > Viridiplantae > Streptophyta > Magnoliopsida > Poales > Poaceae > Stipa > Stipa capillata. The sequence continues at coordinate 102,691 of JAGXJF010001375.1, read as the reverse complement.
ATCTAGGGAAATGTCTATGGAATTGGATAAAAATTTTGGTGACCAGTTTTGTTACCATTTACTTGATAAAAAATCATGATTTACAAGTCTATTTCATCTAACGATCAAGAGATGTGAAATAACCTAATCTCTATATTTCGACAGTTGCAAGCAACGGTTTGTACTTGATGAGTTGATGTTGTACTGACCGCAAACTGTTGGTTTGAAAATTAACAAATTTTAGATTAGTGTTGTTCCTCGTCCATCATTGTATTTCTTTATTGTTCTGAATTTTTAGGCATTGGGATCTGGCTATATCATTCTTGCAGGTTTGTTCAGCAAGTAGTGATTACAACAAGATAATTTCTTGCTCTTACCATGAGTACATTGGCTCAATTCCATCTTATTTAGTAATTCTGCACTATTTACACACCTTTAAGAATTCAACTTGGTATTATGGGGTAACAACAGCATGCTGTACGTTAAGGCGATTGAGTTGCCGACATGCCGTTATTGGGATAGAGGTGGGAAATCTCACCTCACATATTTGAACTGTGGGAATTGGGAGTACTGCTCCATGTAGTCACTCCCTCTCAAAAATTTATCTAAAATTATTCGCGCAGAAACTTGTGGATGTCCTCCTGTAGCTGTATGCTCTGTATGTAATAGCTTTCTTCTTGCTGTTTATAATCAATAAAGTTATTAGAGGTACTTTTTTTTTCGTTAACAGAGTATTTAAGTTGTGAAATATGAGTAGAACCACCTTTTTAACATGTGCATGCTTAAGTACTTGCTTTCAGTTGTTGAAATATAAGTAGATTGCCCATATTTCCTTAACATCTTAGGGTTGGGTGAAATGGTGATTTTAAGAGAAAAATAATCATGCCCACTCCCTACACTTGTCAAGTCCACGCCATAGGCTTGATGGAGCCTAGATGTTAGGGGAAGTGTTAAAGTATAAGTAGATTGCACCTAACTTTCATCAACAGCTTAATCTTTTGGATGAATTGGTTTGCTCATGAAACTCAATAGTAGTTCACGACCTATTAATTCAGGACAGGGCCTGCCTTCTCAGCTTGCACAATTTGTTAATGATGCAATTTATGTTCATGTTATTGGTATTTTGATAATTGCATTCTGATGGTTAAACTGATCAATGAATTCTTCTTGTTGGTATTTTGCTACCCTTTTTGCCTCACAAAATTCCTAACTATAAGTTGGATATTTATTTTTACTACCGGCTTAAATAGTTATTTTTGTCAGAATGCAGTTACTCATGGAATCACTGCTGCAGGACATGATGTTCTACAGTTTGGGTGAGTTGAAACTTCTGTTTTGTGTACATTCAATTGTACAAGATCTTCTCTGTTGCATAGAGCCTCGTGCAGACCAAAAGACTAAAATTTGCTGAAATTCCCTCGTTGTGTGATTTTTTTTAATAAGAAACTGCACGCATCCATTCTTGGGAAGCTACACCACTAATTTTTAACTACGCCAAGTGGTTCCAGCTCTTCATAAATATCTTACATAGCTGCTTTGACAAGGCAACTAACATGAGTCAAATATTCAAGAGAAAAATTGATTATTTAACATTAAATAACACCTTGTTCCATCATGTGCCACTGAGTAACTCCTCATTCCATGTCATGCGTTTTCAAATTTTGTTCGTTATTTGCCATCACTGTCAACTTACTGTCCGAGGGCTGGTAAGTCTAGAGATGTCCATTTTTCCCACTTTGAATTAAGGCACCAAGAATTCACTCCATGCCATCCAGTGGGTGTCTTCCATGCATTCATCTACTCTTCAATTATTCAGATCTGTGCTACTAAGTCCATGTATCTACTGAAGTGTATAAGTGGAATTCAAAATCTAATCTTCTGTGCCCTTGTGAATTGCAGTAGACAAACCATTTTCCAGAGATAAGCACAAAATAAACCCCTACTCGGCATGACTCCAGTTGAAACGGCAGATGACCCTACCAAAATGGACAAACTCTAAACTTAACTGCAGCCCCCGGGGGGCAGTTGACTGTGATGGCAAATAATTAACAAAATTTGAAAATGGATGGCATGTAACGAATGAGGAGTAATTCAGTTGCAAATAAGCAATTTTCTTCTCAATATTCAATTCTGACAATGTATGATGTAGATTGGCTTCAACACCGGCAATGTTCAACAGTACGCTGACTAAAGATGAGATACATCTTTGCCCAGCTGATGGAGGCATAATGATTACAGGTACTAATCCCAGTTTGATATGAACCATTAAAACAAACATTTCTACATATCAATAAACAAGGCCTTTGCCAAACATATGCAAATTTGCCTCATGACACTGTCTGACTATCATTATTGTTCTCTATTTATTTGAAATTTCCCCTGCGAAAATACCTATTACCTTACTTAGGTATATATCTATTTACTGCTCTCTCCTTTCCTTGCCAAGCAAATATTCACCCCTCCAACCTGAAACCAAGATCCAACCAATAGTGGTTATCTGATTCTGATCCTTCTTAGCAGGCAGCTACTGCTAGGTACTGTCTTGCATTGTGCCTCACCAGCAACATTGGCCAGGCAACCCAGTGACTGCTGGTTGTTGGCGATTCTTATGTCTTGCCGATGAAATTCCGCAAGTGCACGGAAACCATTGTAGCCTTCCTAGTGCATGACAAGGGGATAATTGCCCTAGGGCCGACCCTGGACCCAAGAGGTGTGACGCCACCTTGACGGCAGCCACACCACAAGGGCAAGGTGGAAGAAGAGCGGGGAAATATATTTGTTTATTCTCTCCTTAATTCAACCAAAGCATGCAAGAACCCTCACATAGGAGGGACTTGCCCCTAACACAAGTAGCTAATCTTATCCTTCCTAACTTGATGTCAATCTCGTAGTTACCAAATATAAAGATAAGAAACTATGGAAAGACAAACCTATAGAGATAACTATCCTTATATGCATAGCTGCCTAGTTGGGTGCTCCTCCAAGGGCCGTATGCCCATGACATTACACCCCTCATCAGTGGCGGACTAAGGAACTTCTCGAAGCTTGGGAAAATTATAAGTCAAAGTGTCTAGAATACTCTTGTTTCATGTAGATCATCGTGTAATTTCACTCGTGGTACGGCATTGCGCCGCTGGCAAGCCTGGATAGCTGCCTGGGCTAGAGGGACGGTGGAACCATCCATGCCCCTTAGCTCATTGTCGAGCTGCTAGGTCGTGGCCATGGTTGCAGTCTGAGAAGGCCCCGTGTCGATGACAAGGCACAACGTTGGCATCGCGTTGGTGGTGGCGATGCCCAGAATGAAGCATCTTGATCATAACCGAGTAATGCTATTAGAATCCAACAGGGAAAGCAAATACAATGTTAATAAAATAGGGAGTAAATTACTTAAAACCACAACTTCAGGGTCCTTTTGGATTTTTTTTCACAAAACCGCAACTGGTAGTCTAATCTTTCACAAATAGCCCAAACATATCACGTCCTGACGTTTAATAACAAAATTGACATATAGGGCCCACTCATAGCGCTTACGTGGACACTCACGTGGAGTCTATGCTAAGGTGGATGTGGGCCCACTTGTCGGCATCTCATCTTCATCCTCCCCTTCTCTTCTCCCCTCTCTTGTCTCTATCTCCCTCTCTCCATGGCTGCCCAACTTGCTGGACTCCCACGCGCCATTAGAGAGAAGGGATTCTCCACTCCTAGTCCTAGAAGGAGAGATTTGACTTGTCCTATTGAAGAGCATCTTGTACAATTATAACATTTCAAGAATTGCAGGCAAGGAAGGCTGCATTCAAGCTATAGTGCTGCTTCCGACGACAGAGCTCAATGACCCTCTTCATGTATCCCGCCTTTGTCTTCCTAGGCTTCGACATAGCCACCTTCTCCCAGTTTGTTGCCATGCCCTTGGGGAACTCTTTGAGCGCGTTCAGCAGCGCCTAGTCATCATCGGTGCTCCAACCACCGTTCCCACCCTCCCCTCCTCCAGCAATGCCACCTACATCAACGTTGGGCGCCTGAGCCCTCGGGTTGAGCGGCTTGCACTTCCACAAGAACTGCTTGAACAAGCCCCCAGTTGCTGCCATGGCGCAGCCCGACTTCACCGCATGGATGGGGCTACCCACCGGGTGCTTCACCATGGCGATCTTCTCCCCGCGTTTGGACTCCGGGTGCTTCACCATCTGCCGGCGGAGAAGCTCCATTTCTTGGTCGGTCCACTCGCCAAGGTCCTCCCTCTCGCCGCCATCCACAACGGCCGTCCTGACAGTTGCCGGCTCCTTCAGCGGTGAAGGCATCTGGACAGGAGGAGCGAGTAGATATGATGGCTCTGGGTGTTGTGAGGCCACGTTCTGGCAGTGACCGCGAGAGGTGGTGACGGGGTACGGGGAGGGCTCTTGGGAGGGTATTGCTTGGGGAGGAGGCTGCCATGGCCGATGGAGATGCGACGCCTGTGGTGGAGGAGAGAACAAAGGGGGCTTTGGCGCGGGAATGGATGATAAAACGTGCCCACGGTTGGGAGTCCCAATCGTTGTCGTTGAACTCCATGGCCGGCGGTGGTGGTGGGGAGGTGCAGAGTAGCAGTCTCAGATGGGGAGAAGAGAGAGAGAGGAGAGAGAAAGAAGAGAAGGGGAAGAAGATAGAGAGGCTGATAGGTGGGGCCATGTCCACCTCATCTCCACGTGAGTGTCTATTAAGTGCTGACGAGTGGGTCCCTATGTCAGTTTTGCTATCAAACGCCTGAGAGTGACAGATTTGGGTTATTTGTGAAAGATTAGACTATAAGTTGGTTTTATGGAAAAAACCCAAAAAATGTTGTAAAGTGTTATGAGGTATCCTGATGTTGTGGTTTTGAGTAATTTACTCTAAAACAGGATAGTGGAAGAAAAGAAATGGAAGAAAAGAAATAAGTGAATTACTTAAAGGTGTTCTCACTATATGGTTGCACAAATAATCGAGTATATGATTATCTTATTCTTCTATGGAACCTGTGGAATATTCTGATTATATCTATGCATTATAATACGCACGAGTGCCCATTCCCGATAACAATGTCGTTCAAGATGCGATTGATCATAAATCATTTCTACTTCTCATTTCTCAGACTTCTGGTAATTATATAGGCCTGCTATAATTTTGGGGTGGTTCTTCTGTACAGCGAGCCATCTCCCTTACAATCGGAATGGTTTCAAGTTTTTTACAAATGATGGTGGGCTAAATAAGGCTGATATCAAAGATATCTTGGAGCGTGCTTCTAAAGTATACGAGGAATCTGCACACGGTGGCAAACAAGAAAAGACGGGTGTCGTGACTCATGTGGACTACATGTCAATTTATGCTTCTGATCTTGTGCAAGCAGTTCGTAAATCTGCTGGAAACAAAGGTTCTTTACATGCTAATTTATAAAACCTTTTGATTTACTAAACAATCTATATTACTCCGCAGTTAGATTCTTGCCTTCTTTTCATGTCCAACATGTTAATTTCTGCCATCTATTGATTTCTCATCGTCATTGTGTCATATATAAATTTTATGCGCTCAATCAAAAGTTCTGTTGGTTATCATTTCACATTCTAGATACATTTTCTGTGTGCCCCTAGTCACGTTCAATTGTGTTATCACCATAGTTAATTCATTTATATGCTTTATTATTATCTTGTGTAATTTTTTTTCAGTAGAGAATAATTTGGTTATGTATTCCACATTCTAATTGCATTTATCAGATGCACTCCCCCTCACTTGTGGTGTCCATCATGTCAATTTCTGCCATTTGTAGACCTTTTTTCGTGCTCAGCAGAAAGTTATTGCTTCTTGTATTCAAATATATGTCTATTGGCTATGGGGATAATAGAACTGAGAGAAAACTCTGAACGATTGAATATAAAAGAAAAAGAAACTTTAGATTCTTATATTTTTGTCCATTTGGTCTTAGAAAAACCATTGGAGGGGCTGCACATAGTCGTTGATGCAGGGAACGGAGCAGGTGGCTTTTTTGTGGTAATGTGTTTTCTTTCATTACTTATCGTTACCTTTGGTGAAATGATTAACAAGTCTATTCAATATTTTCCTAGTCGTCCCTCTGCAATATCATATATCAATTATTCTAATGGCAACATAAATTTAATTGTTTGGGCTTGATTATTACTCCCATTTACAACAATAGATTATCTAAACATTTGATTTTCTGAATTTGAATTTATGTTTTCAAAAGAATAAAAGAATCGAACAAAAGAATCGTTCGATTTTGAATTCGTAGCCCCTCTGGTCAATCTGGCTTCCAGCAGAAACCAGTTGGTTCCCAGGGCAAATGCTAGCCCCTGTCAAATATTAGTTTGTTGCTGCAAATTGTATGAATATATGATTACGGCTGATTCAATAAACATAAAATTTGAATTTGATGAAAGATATTTGCATATGAAATCACATGTATTTTGGTATGGTATGGAATGTAGAATTGAGAGCCTATAATTCATACTAGAATTTTAATTTTGAGTGTTTGAATAGTGTCGCATAGAGGGCAATGTCACATGTTAGCCTGTGAAATTTCTGTTTGTTTCAACTCAACCCTTGCAAATAGAGTAAACCAAAAATAAAAAGAAAAAAAATATATTCAAGGTCCAATTCAGCAATGTGAGAATTACATGTCAAGATTGGAAATTAAGTCCCAGGTTGCCTTCCATAGACAATTGAGGGATTTTTTTTTATAAGTTCCTATAAACATTTAGACTTGCTAAGGAAGTTTTTAAAGGGCATCATCTGTCTGTTTTTCAGGTTCATTTTTACTTTTTTGCAATATAATGAAATATGGGTGTTTCTCTCTTGGGCAGGACTGGATGTACATACAAACGAATATGAATTTTGGAAGGGAAATCATATAATAATGCTATATATTATGCCCATTTCATTGATGGAACTTGTTGATACGTAGAATTACCCCTAAAACATTTAACATTTTAATTAAGGTGTTGGTCCATGATCTGTTAATCTGTTATATAATATGGACATGGTTTCTGTCATCGACTTTATAGTTAATCCGTTTCCACAGTTCCACCCCTAGATTATCCCAAGTTGAAGTTTCATTCTTCTTTGTTTTTAATTTTCCCCACTACTTGTGGTTATGTTAAGGTGCCAAACTGCTGATTGAATACTTAGAATGGACTACTGAAATAATTAGATATTGCCTTTGATTTGGAGCAGGATAAGGTACTCAAACCATTAGGAGCTGTTACTACTGGGAGCCAATTCCTAGAGCCTGATGGTAATAGCTGAATCTTTTCTTCATTCAACTAATCTCCTTTCGATCTTTCTCTCATTTTATTTGAGCTACATATTCAGGTTTGTTTCCCAATCATATTCCGAATCCTGAGGACAAAGCTGCAATGGAAGCCATTACACAAGCAGTGCTTGGTAACAAGGCAGACTTAGGCATCATATTTGATACTGACGTTGACAGGTACAGAATAGTCATTGAGGTTCTGCATATGTGTATTAACATGGGTTGGGTGCTGAAAATCTTGTTTTTTGCAGATCTGCTGCTGTTGATTCCAGTGGTCGTGAGTTGAACCGCAACCGATTGATTGCTTTGATGTCTGCCATAGTTCTTGAGGAGGTAAGATTTTGTGGAGCTGCAATTTTGTTTCATATTGCTCTATTGCTTGCTGCTAATTAGTTCATTGCTCTGCTACTAGCATCCAGGAACCACTATTGTGACAGATAGCGTGACATCTGATGGGCTGACTGCATTTATTGAGAAGAAACTTGGTAGATACTAGTTGCAGTTTAGTGCTTTGTTTGATTAAATGATCATTTACTTACCTATTTTATGCTTAAGGAGGGAAGCATTACCGATTCAAACGAGGATACAAGAATGTAATAGACGAGGCTATTCGTCTGGTTAGTTTGCTCTTTCTGCATGATTCAGATAATCCTGAAATTTGTTCCATGATGCCTAGCAGTACGAAATGTGAATTATGGATAATATTTCAGAATTCTACTGATGAGGAATCACATTTGGCGATGGAAACAAGTGGCCATGGAGCACTGAAAGAGAATCACTGGCTCGATGATGGAGCATATCTTATGGTAAGGGTGCTTGTTCTGCTACATTCATTGAACTTTATGAACCATGCATTTAGATGGGAATCGGATAATGATGTTGGCATTTTACACGTAACGCGAGTCCTCTTTTGTATATTTTTTGAAGCATCCTTTTGTATTGACCCTGTCAAGATGGTTAAATCCATCACGTTTGCATGAATCGGTAATAATTGATCTGAAAAAAAATCTGGCTTTGAACTTTTGTACCATGTTACAGCTGAATCTCTTATAGCTACTGCTTCAAAAACGTAGCTATGTGTCTCATTCTAAACATAGTTCGTCCTTACTAGAGTAATTTTGACACAAGATAATATCTTGATTTCTGATCTACTGTATTTCTTTTGACCTGATTTTATGGGAACCGGAACATCATGTTCTTGAGCACCTCATACTTTAACTTTTAGTTGGCATCTCTCTTTTGCGGGCATGCGCTTCCACAGGTTAAACTTTTGAATAAACTTGCTGGCGCCAGAACATCGAATCCGAATATTGGTAGTAAAGTTTTGACTGATTTGGTTGAGGGCCTTGAGGAGGCTGCTGTGACAGTGGAGATAAGGTTGAAGATTGATCAGAATCATGCAGATTTGGAAGGAAGGTATGTCAACTTCTATCTGGCATTTAACTCCTTTTCAAGGAAAATGATGCTAGCCATGGCCACACACTGAAATAGAAATGCTTTGTCATTTCAATGGTCAGTTAAGGGGGATAACATGAAATATTAAATAACTCCAGTCTTTTTAGCCCAAAATTCGATGGAAATGAAACAAGAGTTATAATAAGATGCACGCATGAATCTCAGCTGAAATTGACACAACAAACTCATAGAACGATTGCTTTACATTGGGAAGTTGAGCTGTCCCATGCTCTTATTATGCATAATGATATGTATTAATGTGTTTCTTGAGGAAAATATATCTGAATGTGTTAATCTAGTGAGTTGATCTGAAGGATATCCATGCAATGCTCTGATTTTGATTGTTTTAAGTTCTGACTTATGGGAGCTCCCGCATTTGAAGCAAATTAGTTAAGTCATATGAAAATACGGTTATACCCTAGTTTTTTAAATAGAAAATGTACTGTTCCATTTAGTTCACATGCTGTCACAACAATGGGGCATACATGATCAAGCTTTGACTATATAAGGGATATTTTATGTGAAAAGACGATAAGGTTCATGGATTTAATTTCTATTTACAGATCTTTCCGTGACTACGGAGAATCAATCTTGAAACATTTGGAGAACGTGATCAGTAAAGACCCAAATCTACACAAAGCCCCAAAGAATTATGAAGGCGTATGTCCATAATCTACTCAGAAGCTGCTGTATACAGTCTTGATATATCTACTCTGTCTGATTGGTATTTCGTGCTATATTACTACGCAGGTTAGAGTTTCTGGATATGGTGGCTGGTTCTTATTGAGGCTATCCCTCCATGACCCAGTTCTTCCCCTTAACATTGAGGTAGCCTCTCAACCCTTTTCTCAACTCTTTTGAATCACCAATATGTCATTTGACTATCATGTAAATTTGTGCATATAGGCACAAAGTAAGGATGATGCCATTAAGCTCGCGCTTGCGGTGCTTGCTGCTGCGAGTGAGTTTTCAGCGTTGGACACAACTGCATTGAACAAGTTTTTGGAGCAGTGAAGGATATCAACATCGACATTGGTCTGCAGCGTTCGCATGGCTTCTTGCTCGTCTGTGTTGAGCTGGATTCAGATACAAGGCACCAATAGTATACAAAGAAATACTTGTTTTCAAGTGTGCACAGTTATACTTCACTTGGCCTCTGTTTGTTAAGTGCCAAATAGGGAAAACCAATTCTTCGTGTAACGAAGTAGTGGTCAAGAATCTTACGTACTCGCATGGCCGCATGGTGGTGTCCTTGAATGCTTTGAACTTGTCCGTTTAGACCGGTAATTAGTTGAATAATATCAATGATATATAATAAGTAGCAGATTATTGTTAGGCCCTGAATTTGACAAAATTTGCAAGGCACGATCATTTTCTGAACTGCTTTGTGATAAAGCGGAGTATATCACCTGCTTTGATTGTCTGCGCGTATGTTATTTTCGTGGGTTTGCTGGTGGTGTTGCACATTCATGCGGGAATTGAACGTCCGTGTTAGAAACACAGCTTTAGATTTGCCATTTGATCTTGGTCTTCAATTCGCTAGGTTTTTGGACACGCTTCAAAGTAGGCCTAACGAGCCAAGCACAAGCGACCCCTGGTAGGCTTGAGCTCTGTAGAAGCTCGAGAATCTAATATCACAAAGTTTCTATTGAAGCGCGCACGAGTGCGTAAATGTGAGCAGTTGAGTGAAGTCGCGCACCCACAGATCCATTGTCACACCAAAAGGTGTGTCTTGATCTCGTTTCGACGCCATTGGATTAACCAACTCCATTGTATCATATCATATTACTCAATAAAAATGCTTCACAACTTATGTCGCTATATTTCAAATTTGACTTTGAGTTATTACTATTCTGTCCATGACATCTATTTCTCTTCACTGTCATGTACCTGCAAAAAATGCACATTTGTCTGCCCTAGTAACTCACATAACGCCAAACCTATTTTCTCACGATTCCTTCAACGCTCTATATATGCCAAGACAGAGCCCTGCAAGTTGTCTTTGTTCCTTCTTGAAAAGTTACATTTTCTATGTCTCCATGGTTGTTTTCTAGATATTTTCTATGTCAAAATGCTATAGAGAATAGAGTACGTTTCTTAGGAATGAGTGGTATAAGGGAAAATACTTCTATTCGTGCTCAATTAAATGGATATACGAATGAAACCTTTTTTTCGAATTGAGGAGTACCAGGCTCCCAATTTCATTTCCATAGAACTGATAAACAGTCATACAAAATCTAGTGATCCACAGAGACAGCCAAGCCAATGGAACACTCGTACCTGACCCACTAAAAGACCTCTACTCAAACACTGAAACGCTACTCCATCAGACGGAGCGGTACAAAACTCAACACAGCTCCTGAAACAACTGTCCCTGTAGCAACCTCGGATACCATGCTGCTTCATCTGTATTCTTCTTAGGCTTGAATTCTTCGAACCAGTGGCTCCCATCCTTTTCATCGGTCAATACTTCAGCAGCTACCCGCAACAGCAGCCGAGCTCCTCTGAGCTGTTGTCTGCGCAGTTTTTGTTTCTGACGGCAAACCCTGTAAGACATCCGGGGAGCAATTTGAGAAATAACAACATATGGATCGTTAGGAAAAGAACCTCTAAAACAGGCACAATTTGCATATGGACCAGAGCAAGGCAGCTACACCTACAGCTACTAGGCCCGTATGGCTGGGCTCTAGCTCCACTTTTTATTGGCTCAGGCTCTAGCTTTTCTCGTGAGCCTCTTCTTAATAGAAGCTGAATTTCAAATTGATCTGTTTGGCCAAGATTTTGGCTCTTGCTCCCATCTAGTATACTTTGACCCATTTATCCTTTGTCTTCTTCATCACCTACCTCTCATCGTTCCCTCTCTCTCTCTCTCTCTCTCTCTCTCTCTCTCTCTCTCGCATCCATTAATCAATTGACCAAATCTCTTATCATTCCCGTTACCATTTTTCAAATCAATCAATTGGAGGCAGCGGAAGAATTGTAGCAGGCTTGATATTGGACACTGTATACACCAGCGTGCGTGGCATCCTCCATCCCCGTGACCCTCTCATACACTAGTGCATCCTCAGCTGGAGCAGCCCACCATCAGAGGAGTTAGAGAGCAAGGAGGCCAAACTGGATCTCGCCTTGTAGCCACACGCCGTCACCGCTATGATGGAGCTATCAGGTTCTTACTGCCGTTGGAGGAGAAGCAAGTCGTGGCAATGGTGAGCTCTATTGCCTCCTCACCCTGCTTCGGCCTAGCCTTTTCCGCGTGGGCTTCTCGAGTGCCTGCAGCTGCACACCGCTGCCAGCCATGGTGGCGCTCTCAACAAGGTCAGCGAGCTCCAACGAGGTCTAGTGAGAGCTCTGGCGAGGTTGTAGCGAGCTTCTGTGAGGCCTCGTCGATCTCCGGTGAGGTCCCGACAATCTCCGACAAGGTCCTGGTTGCTTCAGTGAGCGACGATGGCGATATGGGCAGGGGCATCGATGGGAATGGGCTCACGGGAGCTGGTGAAGCTACAAAAGCGCTCGGGCTCTCCAATTTCTCTAGCTCTCAAATTTGATGGAGCTGGACCGTTTGGACTGGCTCCGTTGGCTCAAGCTGAGAAGCCAAGAGCCCGAGCCGGGCCAAACAGGGACTAACATTCTACTTTTGATGGAGAAACTCATTACCCAAGTACAGGTTTCATCGAAAGACTAAGGCAACATGTCTATTTGGAAAGCAACACTAACAATACTCCAAGCATACCGAGCTATTGAACACTAAAAGAAAAGGTGATCTATTGTCCCTTCAGTGCTACAAAACAAACAATGCATATTACCTTCCCACCCTCTTTTCTTGAGGTGGTCTTTAGTAAGAATACTATTTCTAAAAGCCAACTATAAGAACACTATTTCTAAAAGCCAACCATAAGAACACTTTACTTTGAGAGGAGCTTTGATATATTAGAACTTCCTATAAGACCACTTGACCTGACTGGCCTTAAGTAGGGGGTGGCACATTTAACTGAAAACCGAACCAAATTAGCTGATTTCCTCGATTTATTCGGTTTTTGGTTTGTTAATCGGTTTTTATTCTTGTACAATTTGGTGTTCAGTTGTTTCTTTGGTTTGCTCTTCTCAGAAACCGAAATCACCGAAAAAATCCACTCCCTCCGCACCGCAAGAGCTCCATCAGCGCATGACTGCGAAAGTAATTCCTCCTAGGCCTCCTGGGCCCAACAGGCAAGCAAGCAGCCCAACTCACGTTGTTTCCCCTGGCACCTCAAAACCAATCCACGTCCATTTGATGGCTGCCATTAGGGTGGACATATAACTCGAAACTCAGCAAGTTTAATGAGTACTCGAAAACTCGGCTCGAACTCGGTCCTTAACGAGTCGAGCCGAGTTGGAGTTTTAACTCATTAACAAGTTAAATGAGCTGAGTTAACGAGTACTCGAGTAGCTCGTTTAACCTGGCAGGCCCAAAAATAATCTGGCCCAACAACGTGTGACATCAAACCTCAATAATCTGGCCCAACAAACCTCAATTCCCCAAATCTCTCCCTGCCCTATCCGACATCCCCCAGCTGTGCCCTACCCGAGATCCTCCAGCGGCAGTGGGCGGCGGCGGGACTCCGGCGAACTGCTGCAGTGCCGCCCCATCGCGGCTCCGGCGAGGCGCGGCATCCAGCGAGCGCGGCATCGGCGCACCCGGTGAGCACGCGGCATCGGCGAGGCAAGGGACCGTGCGGCACAGGCAAGCACATGGGACCAGCAAGCGGCGAGGCACGGGACTGGCGAGGCATGGCACCAACCGAGCCGCTGCGAGGCGCCTCCTGTCGCTCCGATCTTCGGCTGCCACCGGTGAGGCGCATCATCGGCGAGGCGCGGCACAGACAAGACCTCGTTGAGGCAGTGTCGAGGGACCGCGCGGCACCGACGAGGCAGGACTGTGGGAGCTTGGCACGCACCGCTCGAGGCCATCTTCGCTGCGGGCTTGAGGTCATCTTCGTCTTCGCTGCCGGTCACGATGGAGAAGCAGCCGAGTTTGGAGTCCAAGAACCGGAGGAAAAGACGTCCTCAAGCCTCCCCGTATCCTTCGGCAGTGTCACCGGAGTCCATCTGCCGCTCCGCATCGCAGCCTCCACGAACCGGCGACAACCTCGGGGTCGTGCCGACTGGGCCGACCCCTTTGCCCTCTGCTGCATCCGCATCGCCACCGGCATCGGTAAAAATCGTTCACATTTTGCTTGTGATTGTTGCTGCACTGCCTGTTGAACTGAGTACAATTTGTGAACCTACTGTTTTGGCTTGGAGGCTTAATGTTTTGGATGCTAAAATGTCTTCTTTAGAACAGTAGTTAATCTAGCTAAGTAAGAATTCATTGCATGAGTAGGATCTGAGTTCCCAGTTAATCTAGCTAAGTAAGAACAGTAGTTAATCTAACAATTGAGAAGAGCCTATTATCCCATTGCTTAATGTACCTATCATGGTAAGTAGACTGGATATGCTCCCATGCCCATATCTGCAATGTGTATTGATTTGACATTATTTCCTGCATTAAGTGAAAGTCTTTTATTATGTATTGAGATAACTTTTGTATATGTAGGAAAATGATGAATACGAGGTTTATGAGGAGGATGAGTACGGTATGAATGATATCATGTCAGAGAGTGAACCTTCAAATGATTTATCAATTGATCAACATGGCAGGAAGCCAACTAGTAGAGGTAAAAGAAAGAAGGGTATTCCAGTTTCTCCTAAGGCTAATGCTAGGAAGAAAGGAAGAGCAAAGCATGCAGACTGTTGGAAGCATTTCAAGGTGGTCAATGTTGTGTCCAAGACAGAGCCAAGGAAGACAGTTCAGAAGGCCAAGTGCAACTATTGCAAATCTTTGTTTGCTTATAGTCAAGGGGGACATACTTCTAGTCTCAATAGACATTTACAGAAGTGTAGTCCCTTCCTTAACTTGGCAGGAAGGCAACTAGCTCAAGGTACACTTGGCTATGATCTCGACAAATCTGATTCATCTCTTTCAATTGTTCCTAGTCAATATGATCATGATGAAACCCGTAGGCTCATTGCTAAGATGATAATTGTGCATGAGTATCCTTTTAAAATGGTAGAGCACATATGGTTTAATGTGTTGATGAGGTATACGAATCCATTATACAAGTTCATTGGTAGGAAGACCATACGGCGTGAATGCATAAAGGTTTATGAATCAGAAAAAGAGCTCCTTAGAAAGAGTCTTAGATCTGTTGAGAGTATTAGTCTGACATGTGATTTGTGGACATCAAACCAAAACATTTGCTACATGGCTTTGGTTGCACACTACATAGATCCTTCTTGGGTTATGCCATGCCATGTTCTAAACTTCATTGAGCTAGATCCACCACACACAGGAAATGTCATAGCTCAGGAAGTGTTTGAATGCATATCTGAATGGAAAATTGAGGATAAGGTCATATCCATCACTCTTGATAATGCTTCTTCAAATGATACTGCGGTGAGAAATTTGATGGCCAAGTTTATTGCTAGGAGAACCGAAAAGTTTATTCCTAAATATTTTCATGTCCGTTGTTGTGCTCACATAGTCAATTTGGTAGTAAATGATGGCCTTGAACCACTTCAGCCATTGGTAAGCAAGCTTAGGGAAATTGTGAAATATTTGAAAAAGTCTCCATCCCGCATGTACAAATTCCTTGAAATTTGCAAATCCATGAATTTGACAGGTGGACTAGGGTTGTGTCTAGATGTGTCAACAAAGCGGAGTTCAACATACAGGATGTTTGATGTTTGCATTCCCTATAGATATGCTTTCACTGAATATGGTGATAGTGACATGAATTACAAGTGGGAACCTTCACATCAGGATTGGACATTGTATAGCAAAATGCAGCCAATCTTGAAAGCTTTTGCTGCGGTCACTACGGTATTATCAGGCTCTCTATACCCCACTGCAAATGTTTTCTATCCTTACATAGTCAATGTCAAGATTGCATTGGTAGCTGCATGTAATTCTGGGGATGAACATATGAGCAAGATGGGAAGAGCAATGTTAGAAAAATTTGATAAGTATTGGGAGGAGAAGAACAATGTTATGGTTATTGCTACTATTCTTGATCCTAGGTTCAAGATGAGATATATACAATATTGTTTTAAATTAATTTTTGGTGAATTAAAATCTCTAAGTGAGGAAAATGATGTGAGATTGGAGTTGTATGAGCTATATGACACTTTTGAGTCTGAACATAGATGCAGCAAGTCTTTGAGCAGCAGAGCAGAGTCATCCTCTAGTATGCAAACAAATAGCTCAATGGCCACAGTGTCAAGTGGGTTTCAGTCCTTTCTGCGAGAGACATCTACAGAGCCATCTAGGTTTGAATTGCTGATATATCTTGATGAACCAAACCATCCTCTAGAGGACACACAATTTGTTTTGCTTGATTGGTGGAGGCTGAATGCCCACAGGTTTCCTGTTATGTGAAAGATGGCAATGAGATTCTTGACTATACCTGCAACTAGTGTCTCCTCTGAGTCGACTTTCCGTACTGGTGGGAGAATGCTTAATGATTACCATAGTGCTTTGCGCCCAGCAATGGTGGAGGCATTGGTATGTGCTTCTAGCTTCATATGGGGATCAAAAATTGATAAGAAGCCTCCAATAATAGTGGTACGTGTCTTTTAATTGGCCTCTCATTTTTTTGACAGATTTTGTTTCTAACTTATGCCATTTCCATTGACAGGAAGAAGATGTTGAGGGTGACATTGAATTGGTACCTTTTCCTAAGTCTGTGGTGGAAAGCTGCTAGAACAAAAGTAAGTAGTACACTCATTTTCTTGTGTACATTGAGCTAGTGAATTTGTCTTGAATGGTCAAACTGTTTTCTGAAGGTCCAATGAATACATGCAAGGAGCCTTAGCAGATTATTTTTGATGGTCCAAGGTGCAAGGAGTCAAAACAAGTCAAGATGGAGGATGTTAAGTATGGTTATATTAGTCTTTTGGACGGTGGAGTTGATTGTGGACTTTTAAGTTATATTAGCCTATTAACATAAAGCATATGGACTGTTATAATGTGGACCTTTTTAGACTCTTTATAGTGTGTACTGTGGACTGGTATAATATGGACTGTTATAATGTGGACTTTTGGACTCTTATATAATGTTAGAAGTACATTGGTTGCTGCATGCATTAATTTCTCATATATATATATATATATATATATTGTTATCACTAGTAATTTTCTTGCTCTATTGATGTAATTATATGTACTGTTATGACCAGACCAGGGTCATCATACATTGCTCCTTGTTGCTCCATCCCATATGCTCTATTACTGTGATTTCTCATATATATTTACTAGAAAATTATAGTGACTACTTTTATTGAATCAAGATATCATCATTTTGAGTAATTTCTTGCTGTATTGCTATAATTTTCTTTGCTGTATTGCTGTTATGATTATAGTGGCTAGTTTTATTGGCTGCTGCATGCAATTTTTGAGAAACAATGTTGAACTCGTTAACGAGTAATTAACGAGTTAAATGAGCTACTCGAGTAATTAACGAGTCGAGCCGAGTATGCATTTTAGCTTGTTTCGTTAACGAGTCGAGTCGAGTCGAGTCGAGCTGGCTCGATAGCCACCCCTAGCTGCCATCCAAGGCTAACCCTAGTTAGCTGCCACCCCAGGCTTCCGTTGCCCTGTCGCTCCTAGAGTCCCTCGACCTTCCCATTTTGCTCGCTCGCCACTGCAACGAACGGCACCCTCCAGGTGCTAGGGCGAGCCTACGACAGGCACTGCACCATGAGGGGGCTTCAGTTGTCGCCCCACAACACCAGATTTTGCCATTATTTACGGTGGTGCTCGGGGTGGACACGCCAAGGGAAGGCCCGACGTGTCGACCTCATCGCCATGGAAGGCTGTGGATTTTCTAGACCTTGATTCTTGTCATGACCAGTTCTTTGCTTCTTGTTCAATTTTTGGATGCAAATGGGTTTAGTTCGGTTAACCAGGATACCGAAACAATCAAACCGAAATATTTTGGTGCATTGAATTCAGTGTTTCACTTCTCTGTTATAAATTTGGTTTCCATTTTGTGAAACCAAAATAATTATTCACCAAATTAACCAAAACGAACAATCCGAATTAACTGAATGCCCACCCATAGCCGTAGGAGCTGTATAGAGTGAACGAACTGAGAACCTACCACCTTTATGTAGAGTCCATTTACAACTATCATTTTCATTATTCAGCCTACAGTTAGCACAATGCCTCCAAGTCCAGCTTGCACTCTTGTATGAGCCCAGCACATATTTTCAGCTTGGCAAGATGATGAACTTGACATTTTTCACCAAAACCTTCAACAAGATCTTCAAGAAGATAATAGCGCCAAAGATGGGCGACGCCACCTTCATCCGTAGCTTCAAGCGCGATCTCTTGATGCATATGGTACGAGGGGAAGATTTCCTTCTCTCGGACTATATGTTCCAAGTGATGAAGATGGAAGTGCGGATCACACGAGGTCTCTCCCCTATGCTCCTTACATCCAGACGTTAATCAGTTACATGGTAGAGAAGATCTTCATGTGTGGGGTTCCCATTTGCCTTACAAGCTAGATGTGAAGAAGGCCAAGCCAGCACCTCAGGAGAAGGACAAAGAAGCTGGCCCGAAGATAGATCCCTCCCAAAAGAAGAGAGAGGTAGCCGAAGAAGGTGAAGGAAGTGATACCGAGAGCATTAGGGCGTTCAAGTGCCAAAAGGCTCATCATGCTGCCAAGCTTGAAGACATGATTGCCGATGAGCCTCAAGCGCTCAACTCCTTGACTTCACTCAAGCAAGACATGGCAATCATTATCGACATGCTCCATAGGCAAAATAGGGCTATCACTGACCTCAAGACATGGTTGTGGACCATGACCCAGCGATAGAAGAAAATTATATGCAATCAACACCACATGCATTCAAGGATCTTTGATGATCAGGAGCTCTTTGAGCCTGAGTCAGAGTATGCTCCAGACATCTCGACACCGGTCGCTTCCCCGATTCCCTTTGGATCTCCTCGTGGCGAGCGTTCTTCTCTTCGCGACTCAGCTACCTTGTCGGCTACCCCAGTTTACACACCTACACCAGCTTCACCGATGGCTGCTCTGACCGCAACTCCTGTTGCACCTCCGTCACCGTTCGCACAAGCTCCCATTGCTTAGATCTCGATCTTTTGCATCTTTTTCCTTTTGGTGTCGTGATGCCAAAGGTAGAATGATATATAATTCTCTTTTGGAGTTAGTGTGGCGTACCCGGTTTTAGGGCCGGATACGCCTCCCGTGTTTACTGTACCGGTCCCTGGATCAGTAGCCGGCACATACAAGAACTTGATAGCATCCACATACAATATCGAGTAACTTACATAAATATGCCATTATGGTCTTTATTCAATAACATAGCCGATTGGCTGAATAAAAGTAGCAGCGGAAAGTAGCAAAACATAGTTATTGATCCATCAATATGCCCATCCACAGGCAACTGACTGGGGAGAACGTCCTAGCCCTCGTGGTCGCTGATATCCTCCTCAGAGCACCACTCTTCTTCTTCGTCTGGCCAAATCAACAAGCCAGGTGAGTACATTGAATGTACTCGCAAGCATTTCCCACCGGAGATTAATACGGCATAATTCATGCAAACTGTTATTTCTAAGGAGAGCTCTAACCTATGTTGCATGTTGTGCGGAAATATAAGTTTTCACTTCAAATACAGGTAATAGATTTAAGGCGATGTTGTAAAACGAAGATCATCAAAGGAACTCGTCAGTATTCGAGGTAGTCCCTGCCACCTTTCCTTTCTTTCCTCAGCGGGATAGCCACGCTCATCACCGCCTACCCTTTCGGCTTCCGCTCACACTACCCCGGCAGTGTAGCTAGCTTTCCTTCAGCAACTCCTAGCTACCAACCGGGTAGCGCAAATTGCACCTTGTGGACACATCATGCCCACGTCCTTAATCCCGTTTCCCAGCTTTCACAACCAAAACAAAGTCTAACCAGTGTGTGGCCTTACCAGTTCATGTCCATGACCGAGGACGCGGCTATTCGAATAGTTTTTAACACTCTGCAGAGGTTGTACGGCTTTACCCACAAGATGTAGTTCACCCTTAATGCCGAGCGCTAACAGGTACACCTTCACAAGGTATACTGGCAGGGTTAATACAACGAGACCTTTCGCCCGTGTTAACACTAGTGCCGGACCCGCTAGGAGGGTAACCCAACTTTTGCATCCCGGATGTCAAAAATGGGACTCTCCACCTTTGTGTCGGACCATAATTTCATGTACTCGTGAGACCCACCGAAAGCTTTTACCTCCACCACGTGGAACTTATCGAGGGTTTTACCCTCACGTAGTCCCGTGAAGATCCTCTAGGGATCCCGGATCCACCTAGCACATCACCCTAACTTCCCACGGTTCCAAGCTCCGGCATTAGACGGGATACCAGGTCAAGTCCTTCCCATAAAGGACATGTGGACGTACGGTAGGAGAACTGATTCAGTGGCACTTAGGTTCAGTCCTTAACTGATTCGAGCAGGACTCCCTAACCAACCAACTCCTCAGGTAGAGACCGGCTACCCTACCACTCTTTTCATCAAGTAGCAACCGGCTACTCTACCACCTCATAACACCCTTAGCATTCCTGCCCGAATCCGAAATCCTCCATCATTTCATGTGGGATTTTCACAAATGTTTCCTTTTAAAAGATTCCCTCGATATGTATAAACAAGCCGAGGGTTTTGATCCCATACCCCACGTACTCGGTAAAACTTGTTTTAACTATAGCAGGTCTAAGCACGGCTACAGCCTATATTCCTACTACTTCGCCGGTCGATCTCGACCGACTAGATAAACTTAGGGTTACCAAGGGGGCGGATTCCAAACCTACGGCATATGCATTTGCTGGACATATCTTCACTAGCATAAAATACCGCTAATACTAAAATAGCATGCAACATTTGCAAACAAAGTAACTAAGCTTAGCAAATATGGGATTCAATATGTTCAAGGCGGGAAAGCTTGCCTGGCAACTCTTGTTCCTGCTCTTGTTCCTGGCGTGGGGGTGATCCCGGGTCTTCCTGGCGCACGTATGGCACTCCGTGAACTACGCGTTGGAAAACGGCGTATAAGAAGCAAATCAAAGCAACTCCAAATAAAACTTAGAGAACATGCATGGTGTCGTTGGGTTCGTCGCGAGATTGTAGGAACTAGACCTAGGGTTACGAGAAGAAAATCTTTGAACGAGTGGTTTGTATAAAATGACGGCGTGATCGGTACGGCTTAAGTTCCTTTTTAATTCAAGTCAAGAGCATATGCCCCATTGAGTCAATTGGGTCCTATTCAATGGTTGATATATTGGACAGTAAAGAAAATATTCTGATTGCACTTAAACTAATATCTACAGCATATATACTCTATTAAAGAAAAGAAAAGAAAAAAATAATTAGTCAAACCTAATCCATACTGTTAATGCTATAAAACAATTTCAAATTTCAAAACTTTGTATAGATAAAAGTTCGAAGTGTTTCTGGTGATCCCAGAACCGGAAGAATCTTTGGGAGAACCGGCCGGGAGAGGCCCGAACCAGTCAAACCGGCGGCGTATACGGTTCTGGAATTAACAGACTGGTATAAATGCGCTTTCCAGACAGCTTAAATGTGCCTTCTCCTGTTGGAAACGGAACTGCGTGGAAGGGCTTTAAATGGTTGGACGCGGGAACTCGGCTCTGGCGTCCGTCACTCACCGGTTTGTGGACCCCTCTTGAGGGCTGGCCCGCGTGTCTGAGACCTTTCTTACCTGGCCCTGGTTGGACTCCCTCAGGGGCGCGGGGTTCAGACAAAGCGGCGGCGGTGCTTCGGACAGGCTCTCGACGCTGGCGGCGGTAACCCTAGTGGCCTCACTGGAGCTCGGCTGGAGGAATGAAGGCAACAGCAGCTGGCTCGGCGGGGCGGCTAGCTGGATGAAGCTGGTGACTGGGGGGTTTGGAAGCTTGGATCGGTGCTAGAAATGGTCTGCAGCTGCGCTCGATTGGAAACGAGGGAATGTCCGAGGAAGCTACTGGGTGGGTCTTAAGCTAAGGAAATGCGGAGCTGTGGCTTGGGAAGGTTGAGATGCTCGGATTGGTTGCTCGAGTCGCCCTTTTATAGGCAGGCGGCGATGGTGAGCTGGCGGTGCTGCTGTTCCCGGTGATGGGACAAATCCGGAGGCTTGGGCCGTGGCCGAGGCTGCAGGAGGGCATGGGGCGGCGTGGCGCAACGCGGCTTGTGGGACGGAGCTGCCGTCGAAGAGTTTCGCGGCGGGCAGTGCGGCTTTGGCAGACGTGCGGGGTGGCGTGTCGATGGGCGGCGCGGCTGTTCCGCGTTCGGCGCGGCGAGGGGAGCTCCCGAGGATGAATAGAGGCAGGTGAGCTGGATGGGGTGATGGGACGGTTCAAAGCGGAGTGCGGCGTGCTCCGGCGAGCTGGACGACGCAACTAACGGCGGGCGGCATGGCTTTGAGGCAGAGCTCGTGCATGAAGATGGGACAGCTCCGGGAGGAAACAGGGCATGGCAGGCTGGCTGGGAATCGAGCTGGAGTCGTGGCATGAGGTGACGCAATGGCCGGTGCTCCAGACAACGGGCAGCGCGGCCATGCCACTACTGGCATGCCGATGCCAGCACAGAGCGCGCACCGGATGGCATGGGGGGCATTGGCGTGCCACAACGTGGCAATTGCTGCCAAACCATGCCAGGGGAATCAGGGTGAGCTGTACATGGCTACCACAGAAATAGGGACCGTGTATTGGTGCAAGGAGTTGACAGGTCTTGGGTTGTACGCTGTATCAAAGGCTAGGGTCAAAAAGAAAAGGACGAATTTGGCACTGTCGATGATAGACGTGACCTTGTTTGAGTCCAGTTAACAGAGGGGAGGTCCCACCAATGGTTCCAGAGTTATGTACTTTGCTTTTGCGTCTCATTTCATGTGGAAATGTTGATTCGGCCTAGGTGTTCGATATCTGCCATTTGAGATTTTTGTACTGAATATGTTCATGTTTTCTCATATTTGGGATTCTGAATGTGAGGAGATTGTTGTGTAAATTTATTGAAATTTTCCAAGACATGTTTATAGGGGGTGTAGTCCAATGCGTGTTTTTGCCCTAGGATTAATTAATTTCATTTGTCGATATTTTTGAACTGGACATTACTATTTTATTTTACATTTGTGTTGTATATGATATTAGGTTGCTCACGGAATTTATTCGTAGTCTTTAGAGAGGTTGGGCCGATTGGTATCGCGGTTTAGGGTTTTCAGCTTAATTTGGGGTTAATAAGGAAACAAGGGCCGTGGCAAGGAACTATTGTTTCAGGGCGCGGCAAGGCGACGAGGGAGTATGGAAACTCCTGGGATGCTAATGTCTTGGTCTCGAGACATTTGGTTTCAGGGTGCCGTAACTTCGTCAGCGGGTATAGAGGGTGTCGCGGTGAGGTGCTCTTGCGCTAGGGTTTAATCGGGAGAAGGGAATTAGGGTTTCTCTGGGTGTGGCAAGGCGGAGGGGGTCGTGGAAACTCTGGTGGACTCTCCCTCCCTCGCCTGAGTATGTTCGGTGGTGAGGTGCCGTAAGCGGTTTAGTGTGTACTGCGCATGCGTGATGTTAGGGTTTAACTTAGGATTTAGTCGGGAGAGGTGCATGTGTGACAGGGTTGGATATATTGGACGCACGTAAGGCTATAAGCATGTCTAATGCACATGTAATTATGCTGGTAAACGGTTTACGAAAAACGGGGTGTGACAAACCTACCCCCCTTAAGGCGAATCTCGTCCCCGAGATTCTTCAGGCTGGAACAGGTGGGGAAACTTATCCATCAGGAAATCCTCTCGTTCCCAAGTGGCTTCTTCTTCGGTGTGATTCTCCCACTGGACCTTGTGAAACTTGATGCTCTTATTCCTGGTCCGCCGTTCTGCACCTTCCAAAATCTTGATAGGCTACTCTCTATAGGTAAGGTCCTTGTCAAGGTTTAAATCCTGGTATTGGACCTGCTTCGTGGGCTGCTTCAGGCATTTTCTTAACTGTGACACATGGAATACGTTATGTTCTCCTGATAGCTCCGGTGGTAATTCCAACTGGTATGCTACTTCGCCTCTCCTCCCTTCAATCTTGAATGGTCCAACATATCGAGCCGCTAGCTTGCCCTTAATGTTGAATCTCTAGGTTCCTTTAAGAGGTGTCACTCGCAGATACACGTAATCTCCCGGTTTAAAAGTGACATCTTTCCGCTTAGGATCAGCATAGCTTTTCGGTCGTGACTGAGCTGCCTTTAATTGATCATGGATGAACCTCACTCTCTCTTCCGCGTCTTGAAGAATGTCGGGGCCGAAGATTTTTCCTTCGCCAGTCTCGGACCAATTTAAGGGGGTCCTACATTTTCTTCCATATAATGCCTCAAACGGGGACATTTGCAGGCTGGTTTGATAACTGTTGTTGTAGGAGAATTCTGCGTATGGTAAGCTATCATCCCAGCTATCACCATAAGTCAACGCACATGCTCTCAGCATGTCTTCCAGGATTTGGTTCACTCGTTCCATTTGTCCATCAGTCTGTGGGTGATAAGTGGTGCTAAAGCTTAATCGGGTTCCCATGGCTTCATGCAATTGCTCCCAAAATCTGGAGGTGAATTGGGTGCCTCGATCCGATATAATCCGTTTGGGTACTCCGTGCAAACTGACTATTCGGGCTAGGTAAAGTTTGGCCAATTGATCTCCTCTGAATGTGGTTTTGACCGGTAGGAAATGTGCTAC
Source organism: Stipa capillata (assembly GCA_019208055.1). Lineage (NCBI taxonomy): Eukaryota > Viridiplantae > Streptophyta > Magnoliopsida > Poales > Poaceae > Stipa > Stipa capillata. The sequence continues at coordinate 78,207 of JAGXJF010001375.1, read as the reverse complement.
TTTGGTCAATCTATCTATGATGGCCCATATGGAATCGTTCCCTTTTCTTGTTCTCGGAAGACCTACAGTGAAATCCATGCCAACTTCGTCCCACTTCCATTCGGGGACTTTGATGGGTTGCAATAGTCCTGCGGGTTTCTGATGTTCCGCCTTGATACGCTGGCATATGTCGCACTGGGCTATAAAACTTGCTATTTCCCGTTTCGTTCCATGCCACCAGAATTTTTCCTTCAAATCCTAGTACATCTTCGTACCTCCGGGGTGGATGGAATATCTGGATTCATGGGCTTCCTTCAGAATGAGCCCCTTAAGTTCCTCACAGTCGGGTACACATAATCTATCTTCAAACCATAGGGTACCTTCGTTATCTTCTCTAAACCCACTTGCCTTACCAAGCTTCATCTTTTCCTTGATACCTTCTATGCTCTTATGTCCCTTTTGAGCTTCTATGATCTTCGCCGTGAGGGACGGGGTCACTTCCAAATTGGCTACAAAACCTTTTTCAACTAAACCAAGGTTAAGCTTCTCAAATTCCTCATGTAACTCGGGTCAGGCTTCTTGAAGTATGGCATTCAGGGCGACTGGCTTTCGGCTAAGGGCATCGGCCAATACATTTGCTTTTCCGGGGTGGTAGTGAACTCCGAGATCATAATCCTTTATCAATTCTAACCATCTCCTCTATCTCATGTTGAGGTCTGACTGGGTGAATATATATTTCAAGCTCTTGTGGTCGGTGTATATTTCACAACGGTTACCGATGAGGTAATGTCGCCAAAGTTTTAGGGCATGCACTACTGCTGCTAATTCTAGGTCATGAGTTGAGTAATTCATTTCGTGGGGTCGTAGCTGCCTGGAGGCATAAGCGACTACTTTCCCATCTTGCATGAGCACACATCCAAGTCCATGCCGGGATGCATCGCAGTAGATGTCGAAATTCTTCTGGAGATCGGGTAATGTTAACACGGGTGCTGAGGTCAACCTCTTCTTCATTTCCTGGAAGCTATCCTCGCATTTCTGCGTCCATTGAAACTTCTGATCTTTCTTTAGCAACTGTGTCATGGGTCTAGCCAGCTTCGAGAATCCTTCTATGAAGCGGCGATAATACCCCGCTAAACCTAGGGAACTCCGGATTTCGGTTACTGATTTGGGTGACTTCCAATCAAGAACATCTCTAACTTTGCTCGAGTCCACGGCTATACCACCTGCGGACACTATATGTCCGAGGAATCCAACTTCTCTCAGCCAGAATTCGCACTTGCTAAATTTGGCATACAGTTGGTGTTCTCTTAGCTTATCCAGGACTATCCTCAAGTGCTATTTGTGTTCTTCGTCCGACTTGGAATAGATCAGGATATCGTCGATGAATACCACTACAAACTTATCTAGGTATTCCATGAACACTTTATTCATCAAGTTCATGAAGTAGGCCAGGGCATTGGTCAAACCGAAAGGCATGACTGTATACTCATATAGTCCATATCGGGTGGTAAAAGCAGTCTTTGGTATATCTTGCTCTCGGATCTTTAACTGATGGTAGCCAGATCTTAAATCTATCTTAGAGAATACTTGGGCTCCATTCAGTTGGTCAAATAGATCATCGATTCGTGGGAGGGGATATTTATTTTTAATAGTCACTTCATTCAAGGCTCTATAGTCTACGCACATGCGAAGTGTTTTATCCTTCTTTTCCACGAACAATACGGGTGATCCCCATGGCGACGAACTCGGTCGAATAAATCTTTTGCCTTCAAGCTCTTCCAACTGCTTCTTTAATTCCTCTAAGTAGTTAGCAGACATCCGGTAGGGTCTCTTTGCTATTGGTGCCGTACCGGGTACCAACTCAATCACAAATTCCAACTCCCGGTCTGGGGGCATTCCTGGCAATTCTTCCAGAAATACATCGGGATATTCTTGCACCATTGGAACTTGATTTAATTCTGGTGTGGTCAAATGGTTGAGGGTGCTGGAACCGTTCCGGGGTGGTTTAGGGGAAAAATTAACCGTCTTTCCTTGAGCGTTGGTGAGGGTGACAGTTTTGGTTTCAAAATTGATATTACCCTTGAACTTGGGTAACCAGTTCACCCCTAGGATCACATCTATATCGTCTGATTCTAAAACAATCAGATTGGCTAGAAACTCTACCCCCCTTATGAGGATGCTTACATCCTTGCAACAATGTCTAGTCTTAACCACTGATCCTGGTGTTCGTACTTGCATGGGGGTTTTCATAAGATGGACTTCTAATTGGTTCTTGTCAACGAATCTCTTTGAAATAAATGAATGTGATGCTCCTGAATCAAATAATACGGTTGCAGGTACGGTATTAACAGGAAACGTACCCATCACCACGTCGCTGGCATCCTGGGCTTCCTCTGCATCGACATGGTTCACACGTCCCTTGCTAAAGTTCTGGGTCCCCTTGGACCCTTGGCTTCTGGTCGGCATTGGGTGTCCTTGGCGTGGGTGTTGATCAGAGTTTTCTGGGGCTCTCTTAGGACATTCTCGGGCAAAATGTCTGCTTTCACCACACGAGTAACAGTTGCGGCTTCCCTGGTTCTTGTTTGGGCCTTCAATGGGGTAGCTACTAACATTGTTTCTCGGGGCATTCTGAAAGTTGCGAGTACTGTGCTGGGGAATATATGGGGTAGCCCTCTGTTGCTGTGGGGCTGAAAATCTAGGCTTGGGCTTCTTCTCATACCGGGGTCGCTGTTGTGGCTCCCCCGTGACAAAACACTTGTCATTCTTGTGCTTACGCGTGTCCATTAGTCCACGGCGTTTTTCCTCTACGTTGAGAGCAGTATTGACTAGGTCTTGGAGGTCCGTGAATTTTTGTGAAGCCAACTGGTACTGGAGAATTTGCTGTAAACCGTTCATAAACTTATCCACTTGGGCTCCCTCGGATTTTAAGTCTTCATCCGCATATTGGGCCAGCTGGGTGAACTTATGGAGATATTCGGTAACTGTCATATTCCCTTGTTTCAGGTCATAAAATTCTCTCTTCTTAATCCTGATTAGGCTGGCTGGAATATGATGTTTGTGGAACATCTCTTTGAATTTCTCCCAAGTGATCTCTGGATGTTTAGGTTGAGTACTGCGGACCCTTTTCCACCATGCTGTGGCGGGTCCTTGTAAGTATTGGGGAGCAAAGAGTACCTTCTCCCGGTCGTCGCATTTAGCGACTTGAAGTTTCTCTTCCATGACTAATAGCCAATCATCTGCATCTAGTGGTTCAGTGGAATAAGCGAAAGACTTGGTTCTTCTTGTAATATTTTATCGTGTCTTGTAAACTCTTATGTGTGAGTCTTGATTACTTTGCTTTTGCTCTAGACATGGTATGAATGCTTATGTTTTAATCCATATTATTTCACACCATGTTTACTCTAATATCTTACTCATAGGTTATGCATACTTGTCTCTCTCAAATGCTTCATTCTATACCCTATGCCATAACCATGCATTTGCATTCAACACAAATTTGTAATAATGCACAACTTTAGGAGGAACTCGCTCTAAATCATAGCTTCCAAATCACCTCTTTCTAATCCAAAATCAAAGCTTTAATTGGGTTGTCATCAATAGCCAAAAAGGGGGAGACTAAAAGTGCATCTAGGTCCCATAAATGAGTTTTGGTGATTAGTGATAAAATGATTAAGGAACTAATGTGTGCATCAAGTGTGGTCAGGTTATTAGTTCCATGAAGGAGTGCTTTATACAGCTTTGGTGACCCCTAAAAAGTTTGTATGGAAGGAAGAGTTGAAGAAAATCAAAGATTAAGGATATTTTTCTTGCTCTTTTGGTGATTCATTGAGTCACATTGAGTTTAGAGAAAGCCATACTATTAAGGGGGACTAAGATCACGTAGCTGGTGAGAGAACCTTGATGAACGCTTAAATAGGAATCAATTTCCAAAGAGGCATTTGAAACCCCACATTTTCAGCAAAGTCAGAACCTCCAGGATCAATCCCGAAGCTTCCGAGATCTAGTTCTGTGTGTAGAATCAGGGAACTTGGAGCCTCCTAGTTGCCCTTCCTGTCTGAATTTCTTAAAGTTAAAAGATCCGAGATTAGATTCTAGAATCATCTAAGTGCAATGTACTCCAATGTTAGAGTAACCGGATGTCCGGATGCTCCAAATCTTTTCTTTGGACTCTCGTTTGACATTTGTTTTTGGACCATCCGATTTTCGGTTCTGTAACTGCCAAAGTCCTAAGTGTTCAAAATTTGGAGCCTCTGAAAGTTCCTCGGATGCTCCAAGTCTTTGTGATGGACTTCTCCTTGAAATCTCAGAGTGCCCGAGATTCTTTCCGGAACATCGGAGTTTCTATTCTGTGAATGTCTCTAAGTCTTATGAAATCTCAAAAGTTTTGAGTAAACGTCAGAGCCTCTAGATGTCTGTTCTGGTGTTGTCTTGCTAAGGCAACCCTATATCCCGAAAGGTCTGAGTTCCATCTCGAAACCTCGAACATGTGCTTCTGTCCACTATGCTCTAAAAATCAGAACCTCCAGGATATTTTCAGATGGTTCGAGATCTATTTCTACATAGCAAAATAGCCATTTGTTTCAAAATGTCAGAACCTCTGGGTTCAAAGTCAGGAGGTCCGATGCTTTTTGCATTATAACTAGTTTTTGAGGGGTTGGCTATATATATACCCCAAGCCTCTTTGCATAGATAGCTCTTTGGATCTTTCATTTCCTGCTCTCCTAAGCCTCAAGCCCTAATTCCTCAAGCCAAAGATCTAATCCTTATGTGAAATTTTTTGAGAGAGAGAGGTTGAGCCCTAGATTGAGCATCAAGAAAAGTTCATCTCTAGGCCATCTTGATCAAATTTTATTACTCTTGAAGATTTGGCATCTCCTAGACGGTTAGGAGTCGTTGGGAGCCTTCAAGAAGACGTGTGAATTGCCCCATCAAGTTTGTGAGAGTTTGGAGCTCATCTACTGCAAGGTCAAGAGCTACCACAAGAGAAGGGAGGCTTCGCATCAGCAAGCCTCTTGAGGAAAGAGCAGTTTTGGTGCTAGCTTCGATCGTTGGGTCTAGCTTCCTCAATGGAGACGTAGAGCCTTGTCAAAGGCTTGAACTTCGACAACAAATTCTTGTCTTCCTTGTGTTTGTGCTACTTTCCGTTCCTACATACTCGTATTTTCTGCACATCTTGCCTACTAGTCTGCATAGGATTTGATTTGGTCATAGTTTTTGATAATTGCCTATTCACCCCTCTCTAGTCAATAGCCTTGATCCTTTTAGGAGGTCAATGCTATGACAGAGTGTGAAGCTCGATGCCATGACGGAACCTGAGAAGTCACCCCGCAACGGAGTGTCAAGCTCAACACCGCGATGGAGTGCTGATGTCGAAACTATGACAGGACTCGATGCCGAGAGGTCAATGCTACAACCGAGTGCTGAGCTCGATGCCGAAATGGAGCACTCAGGTTGACGTGGTGATGAAGCACTGAGAAGTTGGCACCACAAAGGAGTGCTGAGGAGTCGACACCGTGAGGGAGTGTCGAGGTCGAAGTCGTGACAGAGTGCTAAGGGGTCGATGCCATTACGGAGTGTTGAGCTCGACGTGGAGATGGAGCTCTAAGGAGTCGATACCACAACGGAGCGCTGACGAGTCAACGTTGCAACAGAGTTTCTAGCTTGGCGGTGTCACGGATCGTTGAGAGGTCGACACCGTGACGGACACCGCGACGGAGTGTCGAGCTTGGCATCGTGGTGGAGTGCTGAGAGGTCGACACCGCTATGAAGCACTGATAAGTTGACATCACGACATTGTGTCAAGCTCGAAGTCATGACAGAGTGTCGAACTCAACGTCCTGACAGACTATTGAGGTCGATGCCGTGACGGAGCACTGGGAAGTCAATGCCATGTCGGGGTGTCAAACTCAACGCCTCAACGGAGCGCTAAAGTCAACACCAAGATGGAGCGCTCAGGGGTCGACACCGCGATTGAGTACCGAGCTCAGCCCGAGAGGTCGACACCGTGACAGAGTGTAGAGCTCGATGCCACAACAGAATGCTGAGGCCGAAGCTGTCACCGAGTGCTAAGGAGTTGACACTGTGATGGAGCGCTGAGGAGTCGATGCCGCAACGGAGCTTCGAGCTCGGCAGAGCGCTAAGAGGTCGACACCGCGATGGAGCGTCAAGAATTCAACGCTGCGGTGGTGTCTCAAGGTCCTCCTAGTTTCTTTGGCAACATAACTTGTTCGACCTGCAGGTGGGTAGTGGTTTGTCTCGCAGCTCCATGGTGTCTTCACGCGTTTGGCGATGGCTGCGGTCTTGGTCACTAATGACTCCATGTTGCCCTCATCTATTTCTTTAAATTTGATCCTTATTCAATGCAATTTGACTGGGTGCTACTAATGACTAATTAATCACCGAATTATGCAAATATCTCTTTTTGGACTAAATGTATGTAGGATCTGGAAAAAAGGGCATATATGGATATATTTGGAAACTACATGTCCAGAGTGCCCACGTCGAAACAAGACCCCAACAGAGTTACAAGAGCGCAAGACAACTAGTCATACGACCGTGGCTGCCCGTACTGCACGGTCGTAGAAAGGTCATACAGCGCCAGCACGTCAAACCAACCAATCTTTGTTAAGAGATCCCAAGGAGAATCATGACAATTATTCCAGAAAATCCTAAACAACACCTTTGATCTATATAAGAGGAGGGGAGAAGAAGAAGAGAAGGGCGCCTGAGAGGAGGACCGTGAAGGAGAAAGGACCAGGAGAGAAGGAGGAACCTCATGCAGCCACCACCATAGCCACCATAGATTTTGTACTCTCTCCATTACTATTGCCAAGAAGCAAGGTTGGTTTAAGTATTTTTAATCAAAGTAATTTTTCCTTTTATCTCCTTGTTGCAATGTTTTCTCTTTGATTAGATCCTGGTAATTTCTATGGATTATGAGTAGTTCCATATGGACTTTGGTAGGAGGATTTTCTTACGTGATTAAAGATTATTTATATTGGATCATGTTTATTTTGTATCTCTATTTCTCGAAGCGAAAGTGACAGCGATGCGACGAGGAGGGGAACATGAGGAAACTCTAGAAAGACTCGATATAGCCACAATACTTTAAGCATTACTCTGCCTCATGCGTTAATAATTCTAGTGACACGTCAGGTGTTGGCATCAAGGTTGGACAATAGATCATATGAGTAGGTGGATGTCAGTATAGTTGGATGACGGACATGTCACCCACTTGATTATTTATCTTGATTATCGATGATATAATATTTATGGTAGTGATCCATGCACTAATATTCTGATCTATGGGGTAAACTCACTCCTAAGCCTATCCTTCATCATATTAGCAATCTTTGTTTTATTTATGCATTTTAATTACTGCTTTTATTATTATTTGCATAGTTTTGTCTCCACAATTACTTTTAGGAACAAAGCCATCCTTGAAGCAAAACACTAAGCATTCGTTGGCACTTAGTGAAATTCTCAAGAAAGATTTCAACACTGTGACCTTTTGCACGACACCTCTTTTCTTTAGGGTCGATAAATCTCAAAATACTTCCAAAGGAAAAATTACTTCGACCAATCTAGTCCTCTTGCTAGGCCGCCAACAACTGTATTTTCTAGCGCCGTTACCGAGAAAGCAAGCGTTGCTCGTGAAAGCAAGCGTTGCTCGTGGTAACGATAGCTTTCTTTTCGTTCTTGTTAATTTCAGTTTGTCTTTAATTGCTTAGTTTTATCTTACGCAATTTAGTGAAAATTCAAACAAGTTAGTTGATAATTGTTATTTACTTTTTTGTTCATTTAATTTTGCAAACAGTAATAATTAATTAAAATGGATGATCCCAAACTTGGTTATTTTGCTAGCCCAGCTGTGAAGACTACTTAAGGGCACTGATCACTCAGCCTACTGTTACTGCTAAAATTTTTGAGATTAAACCAGCTTTATTAAATTTAATTCAGCATAATCAATTTGGAGGAATTTCTATGAGGATGCAGGAATGCATCTTCATACTTTTATTGAAATATGTGATATGACGAAAATGAAGGATGTAGCACCTAATATTATTAAGCTTAAATTATTTCCTTTCTCCTTGAGAGAAAAAGCAAAGATTGGCTGCTTTCTCTACCAACAGGTACCATAGACATGGACTAAATGCTGTAATATATTCATGTCTAAAATTTTCTCACCTGCTAGAACAATGCAACTAAGATCACAAATAATAGGGTTTTGAAAAGAAGACAGAGAACCCTTTGCTTTGGCATGGGAACGCATGAATGAAGCTATTAGAAACTATCCTAGTCATAGAATCCCTGAATGGCTTACTCTTCATATATTTTATAATGATCTTAATCAAATTTTGAGGAATATGCTAACATTTATGACAAGATTAGTGGGAGATGCCCGCAAATTGCTTGATGATATGCTAGAGAATCATGCTCAATGGCATACCGAATGTTCAACTCCATCAACCAAGAGAGTGCATTCCATTGAAGGTAATGAAGCTAATAATGAGCTAGCTAATAAAATTGATAAGCTTATTGCCATGATGACACCGATAAATGAGGACAACAGTCCTATTAATGCTATTGTCGAAAGAGAGTCCAATGACGTTAATTTTATTTGTAGAAGTAATAATGGTTGGAGGAATTTTAATTCTTATAACAATGATTATTAGAAACCTTTCCCTAGCAAAATGAACAACAATGATTATGGTTTTAATGCTAATCGCCCAAGTTTACTTATGGCATCTCAAATGGAGCAAAACAAAAAGTTTACTCAGAAACTTAAAGCTCATGATGCTTGTTTAGAATATATGACAGGAAAATTAGGCACTGTTGATGTGGATATTAAAATTTGTAGGAGAGAACCACAAACATCTAAGTTCAGATTACTAAAATAGTTGAGAGTCAAACTCTCATTTTTGCTCAATTTGCTGGAATGCTTGAGCCAAATCCTGTCGAGTTACTCATGGGTATCACTATGGATGAAGGCCATCTCTACGGATGAAGATATGAGCAATGAAAATGAGGTAAAAGATAATGAATTTACTATTAATAGTACTATTGAAAACTTCATAATTGAAAACTTCTAAAAAGACCTAGGTCTCAGGATGATGATAATAACTATCAAGATTTTGTTAAAAAAGGTTGCTTTGAAGGTTAGAGAATTAAGAAGAATCCATTAAGATGAAAGTTCCCTTCAAGCAAGGAGACATTTGGGAACGTATAATTAAAATTAACATTGGTCGTTCTATTATTTGTGCTCTGCGTGACCTTGGAGTCAGTGTTTCAACTATTCCCAAATCTCTTTATGAAAAGCTTGGTCTTGGGCCGTTTAAAGATTATGAGATGAGATTAAATCTTGCTGATTCAACTTAGAAAAATGCTGCAAGTATTAAAGAAGTTGTTATCATTATATTTACAGATTGTGCTATGCTTATTGATTTAATTATTGTGGACATGCCCAAAGATGCTAATGGTCCTATAATTCTAGGGAGACTATTTTTAAGAACCTACAAGGCAACCATAGATATGCAAGAGGGAAAAATCAAGTTTATCTTACCCCCTCATCAATTATTCATGCATTTTCTAAGGAAAAAGAAGTCAAAGGTTTGTGCTATAGAACCCATTATACTAAAACTGATAACTCGTGGCCTCACACCACTAATGGGAGTTAAAAGGTAATGAGTTTGAGCTAACGACCTTAAAAAACGACACTTCATAGGAGGCAACCCACACAAAAAAGGTTTCCTAGGTTTATTTTCATTTTCATTAAGTGTTTTGTTCAACAAAAAGTGATTGGGCATCGCCAAAGGAAGAGAGAATTAATACCCATTAAGCATAATTGTTATGCACACATTTTTTTTCATATTTTTCCTATATGTGTACCCTAATATTATTGCAAAAAATAGTGTAAAGGATTTGGGGAAGAGGCAAAAAAATTTCTCTAAGGAAAAAGAGTCCAAAAGGTTTGCCAAGTAGTGGTATAACTGCCCTAGTCGTACCGCTCACTCTTACTGATTATGCAAAAAAATCTAGAGAAAAAAGAAAAACCAGAAGCTGAGCCGACCAACGGTACAGGTGCACTCATCCGTACCGGTCAGTCATACCGAAGGAATAATCAAACGAAGGACCCGAAGAAAATGTACAAAAGCTGAGCTGGCCTTCGGTACGGGTTCATGCGCCCATCACGAGTGGTCGTATTGCAGCTGAAAACAACTTAAAACACTAGGGGAGAAGCCCCCATATCAAATTTCCCATCTATCTCTCTCTTTCTTCCTCAAAACCTCATAAACCCTAGGTGAGATCTCCACCTATACTTGTCTTTGCTTCGATTCCTCATGCACAACTCATCTAAGGTATGAATTACTTCCATACCTATCCTTGGAACCACGAACTTGAACCCATCTACAAATACCGTACTGAGTTGTCACATCAATTAGTACCAAAATCAATCTAACAATTAGACTGACCACCGAAACAGTAATAGATCACATCTAATACCTCTACATATCACCATATGCAAGTAATCTAAATCTAAAACTACACAAGATGGCTCTAATACCATTGTAGGGTTATGGGTAGACTATGATAGCATAATTCAAAATGTTCTATCACACAACCAAGGAACCACTTCGAGTTATAGATCACGAGATTACCACTAGACGCGTAGACCTGTAGCGGAAGTAGAGTTGATGTTGCGCGTCGATGTAGAGTAGTCATACTACCTCCTGCTCCTCGCGGTTTGAGCGGATCTTTCTAAGCGCCGAAGTAACGGCGCCTCCAAGGTATCCACATGTACAGGACACGAACCGCCGAGAGGAAAGTGCTAGCTTCTCACCAATTGAGTAGAGGGAGGAAAAACCAATCTGTAGATCCAATCAACAGAAGGGGAGGCAAAGCTCACAAAGAACTCCACCAAAGCTAAGAAGGAGAGGAGAACTGGGGCTACACTAGGAAAACCCTAGGGGTGGCTGAAACCTTAGGAGGTGGGCGGCTTAGGGTCGACATCTATATTCTCCTAGACCCTTCCCCCACATTTATATCAGGGCAACTAAGGAGCCCTCCTTTTTCCACAAGCAAGGTGGGACTAGACCATGTGGAAACCCTAATGGGTTTAGGCCCATTACGAGAGGCAGGCTCATTTGCACCCTTTCTAGCCATTGCACATCCTATCCTATTTCTCTATTTTTCTCTGGATCAAATCCATATCTGATTTTGATCCTTTAAGCGTGCAACCCTATAGGTTCATATATATTTGACAAGGTCCAAATACTCCTATTCGACCAATGATCGGTAGCAATCCCTAGCAGAACATGCCGACCCCAAATATACATAAATATCATATCAGATGAACCTTTACAATTTCTAGTCATATGCATTTTCTTTTCCTCATGATATTGGTCAAACCCAAGGCGAGTAAGTATCATCCTTGTGTGGATAGGTCGACCACCCAGAGTCCCCGAACATGGTTAACTCTTTAACCATAGCATGGCCATGCATTGGCAAATCCCATCTTGATCGATCATGCCTCATAGCATGCTTCGTGAGACACCCGAAAGCCACCTTTACAAAATACTAAGTTACAGAATAGCGTTTGGCAACCCCTAAGTAAGTCATGACATATCTCAAGAACATACAATGATCTCAAGTATAAGGATATAGCATACACATTGTATATGAGACCAACTGATGAAATGAAGAAAGCAATGTAGCTATAGTGTCTCATGATGGGTCGATCCAACCCCATGTTCTCTAACATATGTCCATATTATTGATTTGGTATCTCCATATCTATGACCCACGAAACATGGTCATCAACCAATACATATGCTAGTCTAGACATATGTGTCATCATATGTTTATTGACTAGGGATCCTTTTAGAATAATCATTACATAGATAAATATGAAGTTTCATGAATAAGTCACGCACTTGTTGATCCATATTAATTATATTATTCAAGGACAACATAATGATAAATCATGAACATAAGGAAATACAATCATCTCTACGATTGCCTCTATCTCCTCTGCTCATCCAATTACTTTTGTCGATTATGGTCTATATTGTGCTAAATCTTTGGATTAGGTTTTCACTTGTGTAACCCTAACTTTTAGTTATTAACACCATCAATTTGCATTATCCATATGAGGGATTCATATTATTTAACTTGAGGATCGACTATATATTGCTATTTTGTTAGGAAATTTCTATTTTTGATTAGGTCATGGATCGCATACTCTATTCACACACCGCACGTGCAGAATGAGAGGCCCGCAATAGGCCTATTGATCCACAACACTTGGAGCGCGACACCCACCTCCAAAAGTAGGCTTACCAACTAGGAATCAACATGAACAAGGAGGAGAAGGAGCGCTTCAAACAACTTCGCAAGCGTTCGGTGAAGTCGATTAAGTGGGCATTGCTAACAACTACGAGCCATAATAATTTTCAAACTTTATGCCATAATGTCAGTATGCCAGATTTCTCTCCGCATGATAAATACACTTATCATTGACTCACATATGAATATTTGCTTACATTGTCACACACCGTGCATCGTTATTCTAGAATCAATGATGAGAAGATTAAGTTTAGGCTTACGAATGGTTAGTATGATTTAAATCTCGAGGAATGGTGTAATATTTTTAATTTTGCTAATAACGATGATCATGCCCGCTATGCCGCTGCTAATTTATTTCAAGAGTTAGCCTCATATTTTCAGCAGATTGGCATTGATCTATTAAGTTGAAAAACAAGTAGCATAAAATGCCCATCAATCCGCTATTTTTTTCTATTTTGTGGCTAACACTCTATGAGCAAGAGGGGAAACTGGAAAATCTAGTCAAGATTGGATGGTCATCAACCAAGCCTTGTATTCGGGCAATTCATCAAACACACCAAACTTAGCAGTGCTACTTCTACTACACCTCAACAAATAGTCTCGCCAGCACCAAGGAGCCATTACTTGTGGAGGAGTGATCACCGTCCTAACATCAAGGATTAGGGCCCAATTTGAAGAACTACGCCCCCCTAGATGATAATCACCACCTTGATATCTCTTTATTAAGAAGAATAGGTGTGGTGAAAACTATAAATCAAGTTCATTATTTTCACCCTTGGTGGATTGCCTTGTGCAAGCATCCGCTACTAATGTGTTCTCTCTAGAGAACAATATTTTTCTTAGAAATGATTTGCAGGGTCACATAAATGATGACAGGCTATATGAAGAGCTTGAGGGGGAGCTAGAAGAAACCACAGTAGAAGAAGTACCGCTATAGCCAGAAAGAGAGCAAGAACCAACGGGAAGAGGGAGAAGATCCTTATGTCACATACATCGACATTACCATGCTCTCGGGGACGATCAACAACATGTACAACATGTCCATTAATATGAGGGACAACATCGAGGTCGCTGTGCAGAACTTCAATGAGTGGAGCCATGCTTGGGCTCCTGGTCACTACTTCCCGCCACCACTACCACAACAGTGAAGCACTCAAGTTTTAGACTTGCAGAAGTCTATGCTTGGGGGAGGCCCACACTTTTAATCTATTTCCTATCATATGCCTGCTGCTTTATATTTATTTTCATGTTGTACTTTATGTTCAAGTGAAGGTCTAAAACACTTGCGTTGGATTTATTCCAGCACCATCAGTTTGTTTTCTGTTTTGTGTGTTTTAGTCGAACTGCCTTATTTCCTTGCACTTTTTAGGAGAGTACTAAAACTAGTTTTTGTTTTTCGTTTGTTTTTCAATCACAAAAAATCTAAAAATATTTTTATCTTCTTCTTTTATTTGTTTATCTTTGTATTTGTATGGTTGTATCTTCTATTTGTGCAATTATCTTTTATAGTAGCAAGTCAGAAGGCTCTAGAGACAAGATCCATCACGTAAGGAGAGAGTGAGTACTTATGAGGTACACTCTTAACCCCATCCTTGTAGTCTTTGGGTTTTGATTAAATATATTATCTTATAGATTGTGCACATACCTCTCTAGTATAAGAACTCTTCCTTTAGATTTTTAATTGCCTTTCATGGTTAGTAAGTTAAATAGCTCAGTGGTAGTTAGAACTTTAGTTGTCCCTATTATGTTGCCATGCTAAAAACAAGAAATAAATAATAAGGCGCAAGATCTTTTGAATCCATGTATCCGTTAGTGTTTGTTAATTGTATGTTTAATACTTTTTATAGTAACTTGACTCCATACTGTAGAGGTTGAGAAGTTGAAAATTACTTTCGATATCCTGTACTTAACTCGTAAGTGAAAAACTTAAGTAATTCTTGGAACAATGCACGTGCTTAATTTTTAAAATGATCAACAAAAAGGATCATTATTAATTAAATCAAAGTAAAAAGGAAGCCAACACTCCAATGGCCAATGAATGATGAGCTAAGAATACCACTCTCAAAAGGAGAGGAACTCACATTTCGGCTAAAAGTGTAAGGACAAGTGTAGTGGCAACGCTATCTCAGGCAAGATAATGGCTTAAAAATCCTAGATGCTCCAATGCATATGAGCACAAGCACCAACGTGAGGGACTTCATAGAATGTGCCAATGTTTGGTTCCAGAACTAAAATAAAAAGTCTTATCACTCTTTTTGCTCCTTTTCTTTCTTTATATATTGTTCTAAGAATGAAATAAGTGTCTCTTACTTGTTAATTAACTGATTGAAAGAGTATTTGATAGTTTTTAATTGATACACTTGTGAGTAGAATCATTTACTCATAAATGGTATTAAGCTCACAATTATCAAAGTCTAATTGGATACTCATGTACTTTAACTCTTTAGTTTGCTCCAATAAATCAGTGGCAACTAGTAGATATAGTTCTTAGTTCTCCTATTTTACTTTGTTACTTAGCTCACTAACTTTGAAAGTAATTTTCTACCTAGAGATGTGAGTCTATTACTAGATAAGGATTGCACATTATATAGGAACATATGTTTAATTAAGATTTCAGGAATTACATCGTGTGGAGGAACTCAAGTAAAAGTCCACCTAGCCCTTGTGTGGTTTAGGATGGATTGAGAGTTAATCTAACCTAAGTGTGATTTTGGTGATTAATGACAAACAGATTTTATGGACTAACCATTTTCCTTGAGTGTTGGAACGTGTATTGGTTAGGTACCACTTTGTAGGGTTACATCAAGAGGATGAACCTACAAGCCCGTGAAGCTCAATATCAATAATGCATGTGGTGATTGGGAGATAGATTCATGTGTTGAAGTCCATCAAATCATGTGAAGCATCAAGTGATCAAGAAGTAAACTTGAAGGATCAAGATATGGGTTCAAGGAGTGAATCACATTGATCAAGATGAAGTTATAGTGTAAGAGTGAAGTTGATCAAGATAAAAAAGTTCATGTGTTGAACCCAAGATGGTCAAGAGTGGACTCATGTGTTGAGCTATGGTGATCAAGACATGAAGCTAGGAGTTCAAGAGAAGAATACTAGTGGTGGCTTCATGTGATCAAGTGAAGGTAAGCAATTGTGTATTGCATTATATGAACTAACCCCATGTGCTATGTGCTATGTGTATGTTGAGGGTTAGGTACCATTCATGGGCAAGCATCGAGAGGCTGATCGTTAGTGCCCATGAGAGGCTAGCATCATAAGTCGATGGTCATCACGGCAAGCTCAAGATTGGCATCATGCGAAGACATATGCTTGAGGCTTGTGGGTCCATCAAGTGAAGATGATTTCGAGAGAAAACTTTCCCATAAGGATTATGAGGGAGCTATACGAAGAAGACTTCATAAGGTGACGATGATCAAGGCGATTCCGCTTGGAGCAAGGAAGATGGATATCATCGAGCTCAAGTGGAATACGCAAGGCAAAGGTATGTCTAGACTAGGTTTTTCTAGTTTGACCGGTCTCAAAGAGTTTGGAGAGAGACAGGATTATAGGTTAGATAGCCGTACTATAAAGAGGGGCTATTGGATGATTAGCTTGTTCACATCGTGTGTCGAGTGCTCAAGTCTTTAGATATGTTGCATATCATCGTGTTTCCTTTGTGGTGGAGGTGCTAGAACTTGTGTTCTAGTGTGTCCGGAGGTTCCGAGGTGCGAGTGCTCGGAGCCTTCGGGTGTAGTTCGGTGTTGCGTGTGTCGTTCCTAGACTTGGTGTCTAGGTGTGTGCGATCCAACCGACCTAAGTGGTTTGGTTGATCGGCTAGGTTCGTGGACTCTGGGAGGTCCATTTCTGGAGTATATGACCTAAGGCAAGTCCCCAAGGTGTTCTGAGTTGAACCAATGTGTTCGGGTTTGTTCGGAAGTGATCCGGGCTCATCGAGTGCTCCGTGGGAGTTGCTGTCCTGGAAAATCCGGACCCTCCGGGCTAGGGTCCTGGCCAGGGTCCGGGTTGAATCCGGAGGGTCCAGGTTGAACCCAGAGGGTCCGGGCCAGGGTCCAGATGAGGGTCCGGGTTATACAAAAGGTTTTTGGAGTGTCACCCGGAGGGTCCAGGTGAGGGTCCGGATCTGTACTAGACAACCCGGACCTCAACCCGGAGGGTTCGGGTCAAGGGTCCGGATTTTCCAACGATCACTTTTCTGACCATTGGTGTGTACCCGGAGGGTCCGGGTCAAATCCGGACAATTCGGATTTGCCCAGATTCCTCTCCAATGGCTAGTTTTCAAGGTTGGCTATATATAGTCTCCACCTTGAGTTGGCTTGGAAGATGAGTTGCTGCATCCATACTTCATTTGTGAGCATCTCTAGTGCTTTCCTCCCTCTCCAAGGCCTCAAGTGCATGTGTTGCCATTTGTGAGGAGTGAGGGAAACCTTTGTGCATAAGTTGCATAAGGTGTGTGCATAAGTTGTATTGTTGAGCACTCGGCATCGATTGTGTTCGAGCGAGAGTCCGAGTCTATTACTCTTGGAGGCCACCGACTCCTAGACGGCTTGGTGGTTGTGGCTCGGTGATCTCCTCAAGAAGCTTGTGAGGAGGCCCGGGAGATTGTGAAGTGGTTGTGGAGCTCGCCATCTCCGGGAGTGGAGGAAAAAGCTAACCATAGTGATCGAGGAGACTCCAGAGAGTCCTCGAGAGGAAGTGGCTTGAGAGAGAGCCCACCTTTGATCAAGCATGATCGGGTCCTCAAACGGAGACGTAGGATATCGGTGGATATCCGAACTCCGGATCATACATGGTTTGTCTCTTGTCTCCTTTACTTATCGCATTTCATACTTGCAATACATTACTTGTATATCTCCTATAGAAGTTGAATTGCTTGCTTGTCACCCTAGAATTACAAACCTTGATATGTTAACATAGGGCGGTTATGCTCATATGAAAAACTAGCATATTAGGATTTGAGCTTGTGAAAATCTAATTAGTATACTTCCGCATTAGGATTAAACTAAATCCGTAAGTGAATTTAAAAGGCCTATTCACCCCCCTCTAGGCGACATCTTAGTCATTAAGGTCCTTTCATCAAGACGGTCCAAGTGGTGTGCATTGCTCTAACCTCTTGTGAAATAATGATTAAACTTTATGTTCCTTACAGATTTGCCTTACGCGAGGACGAGCAAAGGTTTAAGCTTGTTCATGAGTCCTTTTTTTATTCATCTATTTCTTTAAGTTTGATCTTTATTAAATGCATTTTGACTAGATTAATTCCTAATTTCTGCTACCGATGACTAACTAATCGTCGGATTGCACAAATCTCTCTTTTGGACTAAGTGTGTACGATCACTGGAAAAGAGGGCATATGTAGATACATTTGGAAACTACACATCAAGAGGAGTGCCCATGAAGGAACGAGACCCCAGATGAAGTTACCAGAGCACAAGACGACCAGTGTACAAACGTGGCCACCCATACCGCACAGTCATACGACGCCACACGTCCAACTAACCAATCTTCGTTAAGAAATCCCAGGGAGAATCATGACGGTTATTCAAGGAAACCCTAAACAGCGCCTCTGATCTATATAAGAGGAGGGGAGAAGAAGAGAAGGGAGCGTGAGGAGAGGACCGTGAAGGAGGAAGGACCGGGAGAGAAGGAGGAACCTCATGCAGCCAACACCATAGCCACCATAGTTTTTTATACTCTCTCCATTACTATTGCCAAGAAACAACGTTGTAAGATGGTTTTAAGTATTTTAATCGCATTACTTTTCCCTTTTATCTCCTTTTGCAATGCGTCTCATTGATTTGATATTGGTAATTCTATGGATCATGAGTAGTCCCCCTATAGGCTTTGGGAGGAGGATTAGGTTAGTGGATTAAAGATTTTTTGTATTGGATCATGTTCAATTTATTTTCGATTCCTCGATATATTTGTCTCGTATGATCATCTTGATAATAGGCGTCCAAAGTGAACATTAGGGTGTAATTGTGCTACCTTCGAAGTGAAAGTGACAGCGATGCGACGAGGAGAGAAACTTGAGGAGACTCTAGGGAGACTCGGCACAGCCACAATACTTTAAGCGTTGGTCTAGCTCACGCGTTAATAACTAGTAATACATCAGGTATCGACATCAAGGTTGGACAATAGATCATATGAGTAGGCGGATGTCAGTATAGGTGGATTACGGACACGTCACTTACTTGATTATTTATCTTGATTATCAATGCTATAATATTATGCTACTGATCCATGTACGAATATTCTGATCTACGAGTGAGACTCACTCCTAAGCCTATCTTTTATCATATTAGCAATCCTTATTTTATTTACACATTTTAATTACTATTTTTATTATTATTCGCATAGTTTTGTCTTCACAATTGCTTTTAGGAACAACGCCCTCTTCGAGTCAACACACTAAGCATTCACGGACCTAACTAAAATTCTCAAGAATGATCTCAATGTCATGACCATTTTCACGACGCCTCGTTTCCTTAGGATCGATAAACCTCGGAACACTTCCAAGCGAAAACTTACTAGGACCAACCTAGTCATCTTGCTAGGCCGGCATCAGTCACATGGTTTCTTGGTAGTTTCCCACAGATGGTGACAACTGTCGTAGCAGCAAGACTAGATGGTGAACTTGTGGCACCCCCACTCAGTTAAGCAGACCTGCAAGGGACGCACAGGAGACTAGGCCACGGAGACACGCATTCATGTGCAAGAACCGCTTGATGCAAACACCCAAAACGACTAAAGACTGCGAAGTAGAGGCAAAGAGGAGCAAGTCTCTCTTTATTTCTGAAAATGGTATCCCTTTGAATGGAGGAGGTCTCAACTATCTATAGAGAAAGTGGAGGGTAGATAATGTTACAATTCTTTCCTCAGGTAAATTACTATCCTACCCCTAGGTGCACTAATGCCCTAGGAGGCGTGTCGGTCTTTTCCTCCGGGAATATTCTAGGAGTCTTCCGTGGGTCTTGCTTAGCATACCCTCTCGTTGACGTGAGCTTCCCGTGGATCCGAGCTTCCCGCGGATGCAAGGCTCCCGTTGATGCGAGCTTCTTGCGGATGTGATCTTTCCATTGATGTGAGCTTCCAGCGGATGTGATCTTTCCATTGATGTGAGCTTCCAGCGAATGTGAGCTTTCCGTTGATGCGATCTTCCCACGGATGTGAACTTCCCATTGATGCGACCTCCCGTGGATGCAAGCTTCCCATTTATGCGATCTTCCCGCGGATGCGAGCTTCCCGTCGATGCGAGCTTGGTGACCTAGTGATTTTTCTAAGTCTGAGAAGCTATCATGTCCACATAGTGTGGGGACCTCCTCCCCCAACACATATAAAAATAGAATAAGCTAAAGAAAGCTTCAGTAGATTCGAGCTCGGATCGCTAAAGTGTATATGAACTATAGATAAAACAATGTTTTTTCACAAAAAAAATATTGATAAAATTTGAGAAGGCTTAAGCTTGGCTCGACAAAAGATTAAAGAATATGCATTTAATCAAGACTTATCGAGTTGAGCTCAAACTCTTTGACTCGCGAGCTTGAGTCTAGACTCGACTTTGGCTTGTTCGGAGCTCGAACCGAGTTTGGACAGGTTGAGTTGAGCTCGAATTGCTCTTAGAGTCCGAGCTTTTTGGACAGCCTCGCTTGAGAAGCGCGATTTCAGATGACTTTTGGAGGGAAAAGATAGGTCCACTGGAATTTATTTAATCCTAATGTCTATCAGGGGAGGTTGGCAGTTTGGCACAACAAAAACAGCATATCAGGGGTAGGTCGGTAGGAAACAGTGGCTATGCTATGCATGTACCGAGCGCGCGGACGGCGACAGCTGACGTGCATACCACGCGAGTCTCATGCGCTATACTGAGGTGTGGGTCCGCGCCCACCGCCTCGTCACTGTTACGTCCACTGCTTATTTGGCACAAGCACTTCAGTGATTTCCCCATTTAACAGCATGCATGAGCTCTAGTGGGGATATAGAAGGATTCGTTTTAAATCTAATGCTGTGCTAACATATAAGCAGATAGTCATTTATTCTTGACTTCTCTTGAATCTTGATGTCTATATTCTGTTTTCCTTGCTTTCCACAAGCATTGTTGCCCGCGAAAAGGTGCTTAGTAGTACTAAGAGATTATTGATCGGATAGAACGAGTTTTTTCTTAACAACGGCAGGGAGTGTTTTGTTTCTTTTGAGCATTAAACACAAAGGTTACTTATACCCTATTTGGTTACAGTGGCAGACCTAGTGGGTATTCAGAGTAGGTCTAGATCCACCCTAAGAATTTATATTAGGTTATATACTATAGCCCTAAAAAACGAAAAGAAAATTATACTACTGAGTCCACCCTAGAAAAAAAAATTATACCAAATTAGCCCATTCTCGCTCAAAATCCTAGATCCATCACAGTTTAGTTAGATCCGGCTGGAATTAGAAAAACAATTAGAGGCACTACATATAAAACTTTTGCCTCTCTTACTTGATGGTAGAGTTGTGTACGTTTAGCTTATAACTCGAGCTCATCTTAATCCAGCACCACAAAATGATGATAATGGCTGGATCCATAAGAAGGGACAAGCAATTAAAGGCTACCAGGAAACACACAAAATTCCGAGTCATGCACCCCGTTCTTGCATCGCATGCATGCACCTCTGGAGTTGCAACTGCTCCTCTCAAAATCCACCCCCATCCGGGACCAAGACAAGGGGAAGGAACTCGATCTCCCACCTCCATTGCCCCGAGAATTGGCAGATCCGACAAAATCCCTCACATCGCAAGCTTTCCGTCATGTGAATTTTGCATTAGATTCCCGTTAAGGTCGGCGCATGCATGCGTGCACCGGCTGAAGAAGTGGTGGTCACTTTTTCTTCTCTTGTGGATGGAAATGCACCTCCGGCTCAGCATGACAACACTAGCTACCACACTAATCCAGCACCAGTTTTTCTTGTCCTTGATAATCCTTTTTTTTCTTAAGACAGTTCTTGTTAATCCTTGGGAGTTAGCGTAAGTGTTTAAATAATTTAATTGATCCGACTGTTAGTCCATTTCCGGCCACAGGATGAGCCGAAATGATGCTGGTGGTGGGCCCGGGAGGAAGATGGCTTTACGGATTTGGGATCAAGTCGGTGTTGGACGGCCATCCAACCAAGAGGCAATCATTATATAAACCAGCGTTCTCTTTCAGGGTACATGTCATACATAACCTCCACCATGGAATTTATAAGAGAAACAGAGGAGCTCTACATGCATGTGATATTATTCAATATTACCCGGACAAATATAGTATTTGAGCCTATATATATCATAAACTTTGGTACCGCAATACTGCGGATGTTAACTTCAGTATTATTTGGAGCTCCAGTTAAGTACCACGAAGACAATCTTGTTAAGAAAAAGTCGAGGCGTAAATAAAAAGATGCATGCTCTTAGAAAAATGCTAAAGCATATTTTGTACACGAACTTTGACAGGTTTAGCTGCAAGATTAGAATATTAAAATTTTACACAAATTGAATATTGCTTTTCTAGAAGGTATTTTAGACAAATGGAATCAAATTTGGAGGCTCGAAGCGCAAGCTTCTTTCACCATATCAAATGTAAAATAGTAAATGTTGTTGAAATTCTATCGAACATATGTACAGATAGGTTACAATTGAAATTATGGTATAACTAGCGGATAGGCTAGGTAGTGTTTGAGTCAAACATGTTGTAAGCCGGGCTCCTATAATAATGGAACACCGCTGCATGTAACCTAGAGTGAGACTCGGACTAGTCCGAGCCGGTACAGAGGAGGTGGTCAAACCAGTCTTGTGGCAGTCAGACAGGCCCTGCCGGCTGACCAGCCTCATGTAAGCCGGCGACAATGATGATCCTTTAATGGATGGGTCGGAGTGTCCGTAGCAGGCTCCCGAAGATGTAGTCTTCAGCTGAACCTTGCTAACAAACATCTGTGTCTATGTTTTCTCGTATGTTTACTTCGTTGATCCTACAATGCGCGGTCTCGGTATTAGCAACATGTGAAACTATGCGACCACGACAAAGCTCAACGATGTGCACATAACATCCATAAGGGTTTGGAGCACGATCGGCGAGGGTGATGGCATATGTGTCCCATGTGGGCATGCATCTACAAGGTGTCAAGTTGTAGGGCATGACGTTGTGCTAAGCGGACATGGTGCAAGGTGAAGCATGGTGACAATGGCTTTGTAGAGGAGGCCCAGGTCTAGAGCCGCGGAGCAACATCGTCAAGCAACAACGTGATCACAGACGTGAAGACGCAGGGTAATCGGTGGTCAGACCTCCCGAGAGGTGGTCAGACCGGCCGTTGGAGAGCAGCCACAAATGGTGGTTAGGATCGTGCGGGTAATCTGCACGGACAGTCATACAAGGCGTCAGACTGGTTGTCGGATCCAAGATAGATTCGGAGACGGCTGATGACGCGTCTCGTGCAAAGGCGACATGGGGTCGGTCAGATCGGCTAGGTGGGGGTTCAGACCAGCCAGTGCGGCAGAAGCAGCTCTAGGCGGGGTGAGCCAACGCCTGCTCGCAAAGCCAAGGAGGGACAGGGCTTCTAGTGTGTGGCGACATGCAGGCGTGGGCCTAGGGCATGAAGGTGTCAGACGGGGCCACACGTCTTTAATGATGATCCTATTCAAGCAATGTGTACATGAGAAAAAGGAGCCAGAGTCAGAGGGTGTTGGTGACGTGGTGGAGTCACAAGGAGTCTTATTGAAGGTAGACTTGAAGTTCAAGACGGGTTCTACTCTGAATCGGGAAGGTTTCCCGGCTGGACATGAAGTCCTATGAGGATTCGAGGAGTTTGAATCGGACAAGGAGAGGACTCTGGAAGGCCTTTAAAAGGTGGGGCAAGGGGGGTATGGGGTAAGAGCTCAGAAACTCGTAGCCTAAGCCTGAAAGTTTTCAGGAGCAAGTTTTTAGCAAGCGACGCGCATGAAGTTTAGAGGCGATGACTCTCGCGCAGTTAGACCAGCCCCCTAGGGCGGTCAGACTAGCGGTTCAGTCACGGCAAAATTGGACGAGGAAGTTTTGGCAAGCAACTTCGATGAGTTCGAGGAGGATGATTAGACCAAGGATCAGACTAGTCAGACTAAGGATCGAACTGTCAAACCATCGATCACACTGATGATCTCACTGAACGGTCAAACCGGCCAGGTGAGGCGATGAGACCGGAGGAGTGGTCAGACCGGCCAGGAGGAATGGTTAGACCAGTGTGGGAAGATATATCTAAGAGCACCAGATTTGAGGTGGCAAAATTTGGGTACGGGCAACTTTGCGTTATGGCAAAAAAGGGTCAAGGACATGCTAACACAGCAAGGTAGCTTGAAGGTGACAAAAGCTGGCACGGTCAAGCCTATCGAGATGAGTGCTGAAGATTGGGATGATCTGAAGCTTGTCTAATCAGGTCATGTACCATATGATGGATGAGGTTTTGCCGGATGCAATTTGGAGCAAGTTGGAAACTTAGTTTATGTCCAAGTCAGTGGCCAATAAGTTGTAGCTAAAGCAAAAGTTATACGGGCTAAGATGCATGAGGGGTTAGAGCTTCCGGGGCACGTCAACATCTTTAATCAAGTAATCACGGACCTAGCTCATTTAGAGGTGAAAATTGATGATGAAGATAAGGCTATTGTTCTATTGTGTTCATTGCCACCATCCTATGAGTATATGGTTACCATCCTAACATACCGTAAGGATAACATTACTGTTGAGGAGAACGCAAAAGAAAAACACTGCAGTGGAGGTCTCTCATGTTGGAGGGTTGCTATTCAAGAATAATAATAATGGGAAAGTGCAGGACAGGGGTGAGGCCGAGAAGTCAAATTCCAAGACTAAGTCACAGAACGTGCTATAATTACAAGGAGTGGGGACATATCTAGAGGGATTGTCCAATGAAGAAGAAGGCCAATGGAAGCACCAATGTGGTTTCTCACTTTCTAGGAGTCAGTCAACAGGACATGGGTTTTGGATTCAGCTAGTTCCTTCCATGTGACACCTAATAAAGAGTGGTTCAGTTCAAACAAGTCTGTTGATTTTGAGAGAGTCTACCAAGAAGATAACACAACCCATAGCGTTGTCAGAATTGCTGACATCAAGATCAAGACTAATAACAGCATTGAGCAGCTACTCAGGAGTGTTAGACAAGTACCAGGGTGTAAAAAGAAATCTAATTTCGTTGGGGTCACTTCATGATGATGGTTTTGTCTTCAAGGTTGAAAGGGGGAAGAAGATGATGAGGATCAAGAAGGACAAGATTACTATGATGAAGAGGAGGAGGATTACAAAGATACAACATAAGAGTATGTTGTTGCAGGTGGAGTCACAGAGGCACGAGGTGTGGCGCTATTTTTCGGTGGACGACAACAAGTCTGAGACCAAGTCAGACTTGTTGGGTCGCTCTGGTCAGTGAACTACGAGGAGAAAACCTAATTCTAAGGTACATGGAGGTTCGTGCAAGACGGCTTCAAGATGGTAAACATATATTCATCAAAGTGGAGTTTGTTGAAATTGTGCCGAATATATGTACAAGTATGTTACAATTGGAATTATAGTATAACTAGCGGATAGGACTAGGTAGTATTTGAGTCGAACACGTTGTAACCCAAACTACCATAATAATAGGGCGCCGCTGCATGTAACCTAGAGTGAGACACGGATAATCCGACCTAATACCGAGGGGACGGTCAAACTGGTCCTGTGGCAGTCAAACAGGCCACCCTTGTGGAAGCCAGCAATGATGGTGATCTTTTAGTGGACGGGACGGAGTGCCCGTAGAATGGCTCCCAGGATGTAGGCTTCGTCTGAACCTCGTTAACAAACATCGGTGTCTATTTCTTTCTCGCATGCTTACTTCATTGATCATACATTGCACGACCTCGGTATTAGTGATGTGCGGGACTATGCGACCGCTAAAAGTCATGGAGATTAGTCATGGCATTGTCATTGAGAGGATAATTTCACAACAGAGGGCCTATTATTTTGTGAATGATTTCCCCTGCTTATATTACCTAAAAAGGAGTTCAATAACCTTGTAAGAAATAGAAAGGAGTATGGAAAAACCAAATTACAGGGTCTACCCCTACAACCATGTGCCCGGTATCCCACGTAGGGGAAGGGCACGTGGAACTCCACGTGTCTAATGGCAAGAGCCGCTCTTGACGACTCGGCAGGTCCATCTCCTTCTTTGCCTCGTCAAACACGTGGATACCAAAGATGTGGAAGAAGGTCCGCAACAACTTTGGCTATTTCCCATCTTCAATAAGAACAACTACTAGTAAACAACACAACCCTTAAATGGCCAAAATTCAGACAACTGCATAAACAAGTGGTAGCAAGCTTGATGTTGTAGATTCCTCGCCGCTAGCAACCAGAAACAAAGCCCTTGACACGCCAGATATCGACTATTGGTGATGGGGAATACATGCAAGGGGGTTTATTTAGAAAGGAATGGGGAAAAGAAAGGGGAATGGTGACAGACGAGCATGAAATCATGGAGGAAGGAGGGGCTGGAGCAAATTGCACCTTAAAGCACCTCTGGCCCCACCGTTGCTGAGACAAGCAAGAGGTGACCATCCCAGATCTATATCTGAGAGGCGACTCTTATTGAGGGCAGATGGAGTAAGAGGAAAGGACCGATGCATCTTCATGGAGCACTCTCGTGACAGAAGGAGGACAGTGTGCCACCTTTGATCGCCGGACAAAGCAACTAACCGAGGGACGTTATGCACAAGGCGTTGGCAAAGGCTGGGGTAGCCTCCCCTCATCTCCGACTAGCGAGGCCAACGGAGGATAGGGGGAGAGGAGGCAACAGAGAGGGAGGAAAACACCAGAAGAGTCTTGAGAGGAAGGAGAGAAAGATTAGAAGACAATACAGGCACTATTATAGTTTCATAATAAATGTGAACCATGAGTGCCCAATCCACGCCCTGAGATTTGAAATTCCACGCTAGATATACCCTTCTAGAAAGCTGTGCTATTTTAGGCGATAAAGATAGAAGAAATCTCACTTGCTCTGGTCCAATAGCCTAGGATGGTTCGTCCTTCCATTAGATGCATGTGAATGTGATGAAGCTTTGACTTGGCAACTCTAGATTAAAGGGCGGTGGGGCACTTCGTATTTACTAGAAGCCCAGCAGAATTCAATACTCCCTCCGTCCCAAAATATAAGGTACGCACGCATCCCAAGATTTACTATTAGACTTATAATATTTTGATTATGTGATATAAAAGTGATATTGTTGGATTTATTTTGAAAGCACTTTCCAATGATATCATTTTTGTATCATATAACTAACATATTATAGATCTAATTGTAAATCTTGGAATGCGTGCTGCCTTATATTTTGGGACGGAGGGAGTAATATAGATTTGATTTGTTCTTCAACCATTGATTAGTAATGTGTGGCTTTGAGAAGATCTAACACTACTTTGGTTTTCGGGGTTTACTATCATACATTTCACTGACTAATAATTGCTCCATGGTTATGTTGCAGTGCGATGAAAACGCCACTTGATGTAGGTTTAGATTAGGATGATAGCCGATGGCAAGACGAGGAGATTTAATTGGGTCTTCAGCGGTAAGGGGAGGTAGCAGAGTGGGGGAGCATGAGAAATAAGGTGTATGTATGGTGGGGTTGCACAAATTATAGCGCAATGTATAGTGGGTTGCATAAATCATAGCGCGACCAGTAAACAGTTAGCTGACAGCTGGACAAATCCTCCTTAAAACCTATAATATTGTTGTGTAATTATTTAGGGGGTAAAAATGTTGGAAATTATTTGGCCCAATGTCCATCTAGCTAAGGCCAGAACAGAATATCAGGTTAATGCCAGACAAGGAAACGCTCTCTCCATTGTATACAGCCTAACTTACAACAAATTTCCAAAATAAAGGAAATGTGTTCCAACTTAAGCCCTAAAGAAAGAAACTTTCTTTTGTCCTCACTAGCCTTAAACCCCCTATAAATACCTCCAGTCGCAACCACAAAGACCGCGACACAGACACTACAACAACCTGTCAAGTAACCTTGCTTCCATTCGAGAGTTCGAAGAACACACTTAGTAAGCAAGCTAGCCACACGTACAATGGGCAAGGAGGTCGACGTGGCTGCCCTCGAGGCCGGAAGCGCCCGGGACTACACTGACCCATCGCCGGCGCCACTCATCGACATCGATGAGCTCGGCAAGTGGTCACTGTACCGTGCCGTGATCGCCGAGTTCGTGGCGACGCTGCTCTTCCTCTACATCACGGTGGCCACGGTCATCGGGTACAAGCACCAGACGGACGCGTCGGCCGGCGCCGATGCGGCGTGCGGCGGCGTGGGCATCCTCGGCATCGCGTGGGCGTTCGGCGGCATGATCTTCGTCCTCGTCTACTGCACCGCCGGCATCTCCGGCGGCCACATCAACCCGGCGGTGACATTCGGCCTCTTCCTGGCGCGCAAGGTGTCGCTGGTGCGCGCGCTGCTGTACATGGCTGCTCAGTGCCTCGGTGCCATCTGCGGCGTCGCGCTCGTCAAGGGGTTCCAGAACGGGTTCTACGCACGCTACGGCGGCGGCGCCAACGAGGTCAGCGCCGGGTACTCCATGGGCACCGGGCTCGCCGCCGAGATCATCGGCACCTTCGTGCTCGTCTACACCGTCTTCTCCGCCACCGATTCCAAGCGCAACGCTCGCGACTCCCACGTCCCGGTAAATGGATAAACTTTTGATAATTTTTCATTGCACATTACATTGTAAGAACTTGTGCTCATCGCCTCTCTTTTGTGCTGAATGAAGGTGTTGGCGCCGCTGCCGATCGGGTTCGCAGTGTTCATGGTGCACCTGGCGACGATCCCGATCACCGGGACGGGGATCAACCCGGCCAGGAGCCTCGGCGCCGCTGTGGTATACAACAACAATAAGGCCTGGAGTGATCAGTATGGGCACATTTTGCAAGATTTCAATTCCCAAGAAGCTACTACATTTGTAAAGTTGCATGAATTCAGACTTGTAGTTGGAGTGGCGTAATTAGCTGAAATTGCATTGCTCATATCTGACGCAGTGGATCTTCTGGGTGGGGCCGTTCATCGGCGCGGCGATTGCGGCGCTGTACCACCAGACCGTCCTCCGCGCCGGTGCCAGGGGCTACGGCTCCTTCCGGAGCAACGCCTAGCTCGCCCATCGACCTCTATGTCCAAGATGCTATTGTGCTCTTTCTCCTTCAGAATTTAAGGTGAATGGAGAGAGAGTAATGGTTAATGTGTAATAGAACTTCAGTCAACTGTCAAGCCGGTCTGCAGTGTGCAGCAGAGCTGCTCAAGTAATCGTGTGTGTGTGCGCGCGCGTTTGCGAGGAATTCGTATGTTGTGTCTTCTGTTGAAACCAGACGTAACTTTGCCCGCGTGCTCTTCTAGTTTGAAGTATCAGTCAATAAATCAAAATGGAAGAAAGCAAGTGATGAGAAAAATTAAGTGAGCCCTTCTTTACTGTATAACTTATTTGATTGACTTTCTGAAGAAAAATATCTTCTGGGGTAAAGAGAACTTTTTTTTTCAAGAGGAGGGTAAAGAGAACTTGTGGGAATGTGAATCCTAGTGGAGTTTTAGATAAATTCATAGAATAATCATTTTGTTACATCCCCCATTTTACGATCTGCAGTTTTCTTTCGCTGTAGCATAGAACAGATAACCACCTCAATATCAACATGTAGTACTAGTAATCACAGGAGAGTAAATTTCGCCATCACAAGCAAGTTCAAGCTAGGTTACCTAACTTATCCTAGCTATCTTTATTCAGTTCTTTTCCTAGATGACGTAAGCAACAAAGAATGCGCCACTGCAGACCCGTCTTTGAGGCCACCATCCCTGAGGTTTCTTCTGGTTCCTGTTCGTTCACGGGTCCTCATCTTTGCAACACCAAATGCACCAGGAGTCAAAAAGAGAGCTACTATAGGTCCATTTTTAAGCACAGGCTTCGGTGGTTTCCACCAGTTCATGGCGATTGTCTGTTCTGTTCTGGTGCCTCAGTTGCGCTGAATTATTGACGGGCACCAAAGTTTTATCGGGAAATTGCTTTCAAACAGGGTTTTGTCGGCGGTAAGCCAATTGTAAAAGAACATTTCAGCCGTCACATCATCAAGAAACTTGTCACACAGAGGACTGCGAGTCCCATAACAGCACATATATTTTGGCATTGCCTTGATGCTCAGCTAATTAGATCAAGTACAGCCCCGCGAGGGGCTGAAAGCAAGCACTAGTAACATTTGAGGCAAACTCCAGTTGCTGACAAGCGGGCAAGCAATTGATAAATCAGGGGTAATCAGTTACCGGCCAGGAGAACATATCGGTCCAAAAACTGCACAAAACTTTGAATTTCAATTGATGAACAGTAACTCCGGATGGTAACCAGTTGAAACCACCCAAATAAGAATTTAGAATTTAGATTTGATAAAATCTAGCTGGTAGCAAACAGGGTACCTCCTTAACAGGTACCAGCCAGGGTCCAACTTTTTCTGTAACCGACTTTTGAATCCTTGGGGCAGTCTTAAGAGAAGGAGCTGGAAGGATAAGCATATCAACAAACGACAGGGTACATCAAGGAATCAAGCCCTATGAGAAACCCTCTTCTTGGAAGGAGCTAAAGCACAACACAAAATCTTCATGAGAGAAGCTGATGACCCTCAAAATGAGGAGGTCCAGCAAAGGTACAAAAGAGCAGAGTTATGTTGGAATTTCAACAGAGCAGAGTTATGTTGGAATTTCAACAAGCCCCGTCCACATGTTATGGAATTCACCGAAGTTGGAGAGTGACGTTCCATACGTATATCAGGACAAAGAAGTATTATTCAATGTTCCAGTGAAGGAAGTGGGATTTTCGCCGTTATCTAGTATCCCCAGTAATCGTTACGGATCTCATCATCAAACTTCTTCTTGAGTTCAGGATGCTTCTCAAAGTACTCGTCTGCAGTCATTGTGCTGATCTTTTTCTGTGTGTGTAAACAAGATGTTAAAATGAATGTAAAAGCGACTAGTTTCAAAAAATTTAAAGATCCACCTCACCTTCATCTCCTTCATTTCAGCAATCTCCTTCTCTATCCTCTCTGATTCCTTCAGAGATGCCTTTTCTGCTTCCTTCAATTCAACTACCTACGTATGTTTAAAAGGAATTTTCATAAATATCCGTAAGGGTAATAGCACAAGTGACAAGCTAGTTTTACCAAAGTAGGCATATCAGGACAGAACAGGAAAGGTGAAACATAAAAAGAATGGTGAATCCTCACCAGAGCATCAAACTTCGGCTTGTACTGAGGAGTGACAGTGTCAACATACTTGGGGATCTCAATACCTGCATTGGTTTCATGATTGGTAACTCAATAAGAGGTCAAACAGATGAAACGAGCATAGACTCACAAGATTAA
Organism: Stipa capillata; assembly: GCA_019208055.1. Lineage (NCBI taxonomy): Eukaryota > Viridiplantae > Streptophyta > Magnoliopsida > Poales > Poaceae > Stipa > Stipa capillata. The sequence goes on along the minus strand of JAGXJF010001375.1, from coordinate 47,458 downwards.
CAATTGTACTGCAAAGTGCTAAATCATGTAGTATGCATTAAATCCAGGTCCATTGCTGAGTAAAAGTACTGACACTATCATACAGCATATTGTTAGTGGCGCCTTTAAAAAGATGAGGAAACCTGGTTTATTATAATGCATATATGGCGTATCCACCACGCACACGATATTATGATTGGATCATTTTAAACAAAACAGAAGCAAGTTATATTTGATATCCTAATAAATGTTCCAAATCACACATCAGTCACAAATCACATGGTATCAAAACCAATTTGCTTGCAATTTCATAGCACACTAGTTTCTTAGAAATGCAAATAAGTCGAGAGTAGAAAAGAGGCATACTATCATAAGCCTCCTTGTACATATCCACAACTTTTGATCCGATTCCTTTCCTGTAGTATTCCCAGTCAATTGGCTGGGCTCCTGCAATAACAATATAAACAAATCTCTCAGATCACCCAACATGTCAGAAGGGACTAAACATGTTTCCAAGGTTGCCATAACACTTCAATACAAGTTCAATACAAAGCTAACAAACAAAGAGGGTTAAACTTTACAAGCATTTAACCTGTCAGAGAAGGGCTACTTAGTTCATCCATGTGTCTTGTTGGTCATTGTTCAACATATATCTGCGCTATGCCGCTATTAATAAAGAACCTCACAGGGGGTTGCAATCTCTAGTTCAAAACCAGCGACAATGCTTGGATTACAACTGAGTTCAAATAGACCATATCCTATTCCTGTGGGTAATAGCTACCAATTGCCAAAACAAATGCTAAAAGCAAAACAGAATCAGCTTCTTGTTGCAGTCCTGTCGCTAAACCTACCACATGGGGGCAACCATACAGCGTCCAATATCACAGTTCATGTTCTTGCTCATCTTCCAAAGGACAAATTAGAAGAAACTACTCACCAATGTGCAAACCTACTTACATACTCGACTATTTTTGTATTACCAACACACAGCTCTCAATTTGGGCACAGGCCAGATTTTTCATCATTTTTGTCGAATTGTATCGTATGAACAGCGTAATGTAACCTATCTAACATAATGCGATGCTGTGGTTACAAGCACATTGACAGACGGAGATCGAGGTGCGCTTGATGCTTCGCAGTATCCATCGATCAACATATCCCCTCGCTCCACAAGCAGATCCCACGCGCAAACCGCGTCGATTAGCGAACACGAATCCTGATCTGATCTGACCGGGACCAAACCCTAGCCACATTGGCCAGATCGACCAGGCGAGCGCGAGACGAGACGATTGGTAGGGCAAGGTACCTGGGAGAAACTTGGTCTGGAGCTGGTGATTGACGTACTCGAAGGTGCGGCGGAGGGTGGCGAAACTCCTTGCGTGCCTCCTCGGAGACGAGCATCTTCGCCATGCCATCCCAGTCGATCGCCTTCCCGGCCTTCGCCGCCACTTCCGCCACCTTCTTCACCACTCCGTTCCCGCTCATCTTCGCGCCGCCGCTCGGATCTCCTCCTTGCCGTCTGCTCTGCTCACTCTGCAACACGGGCCGCCGCCGCTGGGATTCCTCCGATCTACCTCTCAGATTAGGAAGCGAGTGGGTAATGGTGATTGGATTTGGTTTTCTTTTGTTTTGTTCTTTTTAGTGGCTCAAATGGGCCTTGATAGGAGAACGGGGATGGAGATGGGCTGGACCGTTTTAAACTTAGTTTTGGCTCAGATACTCAGCAATACAAACTGTCGTTCCTTTCTATAACAAACAGATTTTTAAGGTCTCTAAAAAAAAAGATTTTTAAGATTGTGCTCCCGAGATCCTTATCTGGCAGTTTGGGTCGCACGCAGTTTCTACTTTCCTGTAACCTCCCTTCACTAGGACGCTATTGCGTTGCGGTGTATATAATTTCATGATACCGGTATTTTTTAAGTGTATTTGGTAGATTGGTTTCACCTAATTTGTACATACTCATACAAATTTAAGGCTGTTTAGTAGTCTGTTTGTTGACTTGGGCCGTGTCCAGCTGATACCCGAAAAAGCCCTCAGTCATGCCCAACAGGGAACCCCAAATCCACGTTCTCAGCACAGCCATGCCCGCCCGCTTCTCCTCTTCCCGCGCCTCCACTTCCTCTCCCCAAGTTGCTACCCGTGCTCTACACTCCACCCTCGGAGCTCCTCCACCTGTCTCCCGCGTGTGGCCCGTCCCGGCAAGCTCCTCCTCTGCACCTTCTCTCCCCGAGACCGCGGCTGAGGTTCCGAGCTCCGCTACGCGTCTCCAGCCTCACCGCGCGTTCGAGAGGCTCCGCCGCCTGTCCCCGAGCCCCGCCGCCCGTCCTCGGGCTCTCTTCGCCGCTGTTGTCGAGGCGAGGAGGTGCCAGGTGCGGCACACGGCGCCAAATCTGAGTGAGGACGCCGCTGCCGAGAGCTAACTCCCCTCCGTGCCGCCTCGTCTGCCAATGCTACCCCGACAAACGACGCTCATGCATTCGAGACTTGCTCGGCACGGGCAACACAGACGCCTTCGCCTGGAGCGCCTGCACCAACGACGAGGACGGCAATGCCAGCGCCGACAAGAAAGAGATGGGCAGGAGGAGATGAGTTCCCAATTAGAACATGAATGGAGAGAAGGAGATGACTGCTTATTAACCTGCTTATTTACTTGTATTGCTTATTAACTGATGCCATTTCTTACTATAGCATTGCTATATGATTGTAGCATACGGAAGACGAGGCCTCTTAAACATTTCCCTAATGATATTGCTTATACATGATATACTTGAGTAACAGCAGTATTTCAGTCTTCCCTTCAAGTTTTCATGTCTGATTGGTGTAATTCAGCAAGACATGGGACTTTGGTTCCCAAGCACAAGAGGATCTACAGCGATTTGGTTGGTACTAATGTTGTATTGGGATCTTTGTTGCTGATGTTGTAAAGTAAAGAGAGATATGTGTATGTTCTTGAAGTAAAGATGGGTTTCTTGAATGGAGATGACTCTGGGCTAATCTAGGGGGAAAGCTTCTAGGTTTGCTTGGCATTTTGGTGGATCAAGAACAAAAAAACTAATTGGAGGTGAAGTGTTGCTACTCGTTGTTTTTTAATCTGTAGATCTGGCCTATCATAGGGTGCTCATTTTCACCCTACCTCACCAGGAGGAAGGAGAAGAAGAGTTATATGCTCATGTTATGGGCAACCAAACAAGCAACATCTCAGCTCGGCATCTCAACTGATATGGGCAACCAAACAACATCTCAGTTCAGCATGTCTTAACACATACAGGCTACCAAACATAGCACAATGGTATCCACTCAGCATGTCCCAGGATCAGCATGACTCAGGAGAGATAGCCATGCCAGGGAGATACATGCTACCAAACACACCCTTAGGGATAAGACTATCATATGGTCACACTCCTTTTATGGTCTATATGTAGTCAATTACTATACAATTATCCTCATAATTAGCCCACAAAAGGAGATATGGTCTCCAATTATTTATACACATTATCGAGAGCTCGTACTGGTGAGATCCAATCTAATAAAGAGAAGATAACCACCTTATATCCTCATATCTATTAACCTTTCTACAAGTATTTTATCTACTAATGACGGTCATCAATTCAGCGATTATCTCAAAGTCATTGTAAAGATAGCCTGATCCGTAGGCTCGAAGAGTCTCGTGTTTATAATGTGTTCTTGATCAATCTAGTCTAACCTAACGGACACCATCCTATTGACACATGATTCAATAGATGGAGTTAGAACGATCACCATCCCGCACATAGTCAGGAACAGCATGCAGCTGGTATGGAACTGGTATGGAATCGGACAGAATCGGACAGACTACGGTTCAAACCCGGCAATGGCGTGCTAACAGATCGGCATAGTTTACTATTGCACGTCATGGCGTGAGGTCATCGCCTCAGCTCAAAACTGAGATTGACGCCATTGCCTCGCCCGAGAACATTGCTGGTACGACCGGACGACACATGAAGCCTCGCCGCTAGCAATAGATGAGTAAGATAGCATCGCAACCTCGCATCACCTTCGGCTACTATTAGTGCACCCGGCATTGTCGTGGCGCCACACATGCACCATCGGCGACACTCACCACCACGCTACATAGGCTATGGCAGGTGCAGCCACGCGAGTCCACGCACGTCGGGTGCTGCCGCGCCACACACTGTCACGCCACGCACTGTCCCCACTGTGCTTGCTGAGCACACGGGTCATGCGGGCAATCAGGCAACGGGCGCTCCCACGCCGTGCGCTGTTGTGCAGCGCGCTCCTGCACTACGCTTGCCAGCCATGCGAGCCAGGAGGGCAAGTAGGTAGTAAACACGCCACGTCACCATGCTGCGTTTGCCGGCTAGGTCGACAAGTGGGCTGCACTTGCCAGGTGGACCAGGCCATGGCGACACTCACGCGAGCAGGCTGGGGGCCCAGCCACACTTGCTGACCTAGCAAGCATGGCGGGTAGGAGGACCACGGTGTGCTGGCGGGGCCACATCACTTGCCGGCCTCACGAGCCAGGCGGGCAAGTAAGCCGCGTTGTGCTTGCCGACCTACTCGTATGCAAGCGGGCCAATGCATGTATGGGATCGCAGTGGCGCTTGCCAGCCATGAGGATTGGGCGAGCGAGTAGACCATGTCACATGCACGCAGCCACACTATTATTACCGGCCATGAGGACCGAGCAGACAAGCATGGCACGTAGCTCAGTCCACGCTTGCCACCGTGCAGGCTAGGCAGGCGAGAGGGTGATGACATGCTAATAGGCCCGTGGGTAGACCACGTCATGCTTGTCAGCCTCGTAGGCTTGGTGAGCAGGCCACACCGTGCTTGTGGGCTAGTGGGCAGGAGAATTTGCAAAGGGGTCCTTAGAGATAAATTGCATAAAATTTCTATGTAATGAACTCGTGTATTTTATTGAATTCATGAAGAATCACTAAAATTACAATCTCTAGTAGAAAATTTCATGGATTTCCTCTCACATTTATTTGATGCATATTATATGTTGTTTGGCTTATTATTTAAGTTGCTTTGATTTATTTAAAATACAATTTCTTAGGGAAGATAGTAAAGTTACTGAAGAATATTACGCCATTATATTGTATACCACTTGGAGGTTTTTACATGAAGTAAAACCTATTTATATTTTGAATGAAAGATGTAAAATGTATGGCTTATCGAACAAGGAGTTCACTGAGCTCGCCTCTGATGGCGAAAACTATCTGACATAGAAGTCTAACATGGAGATCATCTTCGACGCAAAGGACCTTGGAACGGCCATTGGTCGAGGTATTGCCACACTCACACAGAGGGGCTAAGCACTACACTTCCTTCGTCACCACCTCTCACCCACTTGAAAGGATGAGTATTCGGTAGAAAGGGATCCTATGGCACTATGAACTTCCTTGGAGGAACGTTTTATAGAACTCAAGTATGTGCTCCTCCCCAAGGCAGAAGAGGCATGGCGGAATCTCTGTTTCGTGGACCACAAGTCCGTGGTTGAGTACAACTCTACTCTACATAAGATTTGTACTACCCTTAAAACACTATGGAAAGGAGCTCACAAAAGAGAAAAAGATAGAAAAAATCATCTCCACCTTCCATGCTAGCAACATGGTGCTGCAGCGCCAGTACTGTCTTTACAAGTACTCTGACTTGATTGATATCACGCAAGTTGCTGAGTAGCAAAATGAGATTATGATAAAGAATCATAACTCTCACCCCGTTGGAAACACGATTGGGCGCAAAGCTCATGTCATCGACTAAAATGTGAAAAAACCCATCTTCAAGAAGAAAGGCTAGCAGGGCAAAAATGGGAAGACGATAAATGCTAGGACATCCCTACCCTCAATAGCAGAAGAGGGGAGGGAAGGCCAGGGAGCGCGAGAAGCCATATGGTCTGCAGGACCAGGCCTGTTTCTACTGTGGCGTGTGGGAACATTGGTCCAAGACTTGTCACACCCCCAAACACATCGTTGAAGCTTTTCATCAGAAGAATAGAGAGCAGAATAAGATAAAGGCTCATTTTGCTATCATTGAGGAGACAAACATAGAGCATGAAGCACTTGCCCTTGAAGGAGCTCATGAAGAGAAAGTCAAGACCCCCATGAATACCGACGATATCGATCGCATGGACACTGAGGGAGAGACAACTGCAGTCACTGAGGTGGCGCCCACCCATGCAGAGGAGTTCACAGACGCTCAGATCCAAGCGTAATTTGATAATTTCATCAGATATCTCTATAGTGGTTTTTTTAATTCAAACAATTATAGAATGGTATGTAAGCTCTATGGGAGTGAATATTTTTAAGTTTCTAATTATGTGGTTGCAGACATGTATTATCAGTATTTTATAATAATTCAAGTACTACTATTAAATTTTGTTATACTATTTTTGTCCTTTATCGCATATTCATTCAATTCTTTAATATAAAACTTGTGTGGTATACCATGACAAGTGTGACACAGAAGTGCGCATAATATCGATATCTTGGAATGATGAGAAATATAAGGATTCCCAAAAGTCACGAAGACTTTATGTACGCTATTCATGCACTGAGGAACAACTATTACATTTTCACATGAAGAATGGATTTGCAAGAATATTGATCAAAGAAAGTTCTATGAACTAATATTATGTCGAAGACATGCATTCTTGCATGAAGCAACTCTCATCAATCCTAGACTATTTGCATATAAGATTACTTTACCTTATGATCTAGTGCGAGGGGATGCATCCTTTAATGTTAACATTTGAATATTTGGATATAGTGTGAAGGTGTATGTTCCAAATAAATAATGAACCGCAATCGAACCTCACACGAAGGAGGGATTCAAGTCACTTTTTTTGCATTGACATCTACGAGAATAGAAATAATTAAGCCCAGAAAAAGAAGTTTTCATGGTTCATTCATTATATCTTCGAGGATCCATTCCCCAACATTAGGTGGAGGAAGTAGGACCCTTATGAAAAAATATCGGAAAGTCCTATGGCAAGCCAAAGGGATCTATATCAAGACCCACGCACTAACTACGGCGAACACTACAGTTCGAAGTAGAGAAGAAAAATGCAAACACTGAATAAAACTATCCATTATTTGACTAATCATATAGGCAATATAAAGTCGCATATTCAAAACAAATGCATAAAAGAGAGTAGAGGTCACGCCTCACACCATCTCTCGTCCATAGGCCTTCTTATATTTTATAAGAGGACGAGGATTCTGGCTACCCAACGTCTCCATACCTAGAGACGTCTGGGAAAAGCGAGCACAGGGACTTACTGCACAATTAAATACCTTATGTAGAAAACTAAGAAGGGGAGCCAATTGAGACTTTGCACACGTATGAGCCAATAGCACTATAGACATGAATCTCCCTATGAAAGGGAGTTACTAACAAAGAAATATGTGCACACAATAATTAAAGAGGTCATGTACCCACACTATGAAATATTAGGGTACTAGAAGGACATGATGAAGAAGCTCCTTACAAAGAGATTCTATCAATTACATTGATATGTGAGGAAAAAAGAAGTAGAAAGATGCATGAAAAACTGCAACTACTTGAAAGAAAGGAGAAGCATTTCTAGTGAGTAACACATGCTCCTCCCCACGTATATCCAATAAAGGTTTAAGTGGGTGCTCTTTCGCTAGAGGAACAAGCATAATCTAAGTTAATGTGGCACAGATTACACGGGCATCGGGAACCTATCGAGCGTGTGGGCGAGGCCGCCCTCGGCGTCTGTGTCAAAAATTTGGGCCCTAGTTTTTACACGATTTTGGGCCCAAGACCATCCTTTAGGTGTAACCTAGTGTCGGATAAAAACCTACACGTCGGCAATCTCGTGTTTTGCTTCACCGTGCGGAAATCCTAGCCGCCGACGAAGAAAAATAAGAAGAGAACGAATACCGCTTTTCCACCAGCGTTTCATCGGTTGGCCTCACCCCCGGTGGCATGTGTAGGTTTCATCTCTTTTAGTTTCTTCACCGATGGGAATGAAGGATGCCGAGATGCCAATGGGGAAACTGGAAACGACCACTCAGAAATCTAGATGTAATTTTTATTTTTATCAAGAGATTCTATTTCTCGATATTTATTTTAGTTTTCTTATGCGTAGTTAAAAAAACCTGGTTTCAATATCACCGACGGATTCAGTCTCCGACAATTTTCAACCGAACAGGTTCGGATCGCGAAAAGCAATGTTGTTCAGTATCCTATTTTGGTCGAGTTGGGCAATTTTGGCCGATGTCATTTCCCAACTAAATTTGGGTACATGTCTGGATTCCCGTATCCGGTCCCTTAGAACATGGGTAGAAAGATGATACACATAAATGGACCTACACGTATTTTAAATAAAGTACACGTCACATCTCAAACTAAGGGAGGAAAGCAACAAAGCCGCGACATGTCGTAGCTGGTACTAGAATGAGGTATGTTAATCCTAGGCTAACCTTTATTAGTTGGCAACAACTACATTATCTCATCCTCCCATAACGGAGCAAACAAACAAACACACAAGAGAGCATATGCAACGTCAGCCAGGGCTAACAGCTAGCCTGCCCCCAAACAATTTCTATTTGCAACATCCCACAGGTCGTTCGTTCCTTCGGACGCCCCAATCATGATTGGCACCTGTTAGCTCAAAGGTCGTTGTCTGACCAGAAATAATGTAGCTCGAGTTAAAAGAGATCGCGTCTAGTTCTTGAGTTCATTAAGCGTAGGCTTCACTTATTATTGCTACCGAAGGATGGGATTCGAATCATCCGCCTTACTGAAAAAGGTGTCAAGCTGATACAAACATCGCGCATTCTTCTCGCAAGGCTGAAAAATGGTGAAGCATGAGCAGATTGCGCATCTTTCGTTAGGGGCTGAAGCTTTTGGACGGAATGGATAGTGTGTGTAATCTGATGAGAAATTTTTGTTTCGAACAATTTGCGCAATGGACTGTAGAGATGGTGCTCAGAACTTCAAATGCGGAGCATTCTAGTCACGTCTCGTTACTGCATGAAGGTGGTCTATATATCTTGCCGTGTTTGTGCTCAATTATTGGGAGGCGTCCATTCGAAATTTCCATGCCACGTCGCTTTCGAATAGTGTGAGGAGCTTGTTTATGTCCGGATCGTCACATCGAGAAAGAAATGTGCCGACCAAAGGACTAAGTTCGCTCAGGTTTCAGTTGAAAATGTTTTGGCGTTTGCTAGCTTACGAGTTACCTATAATTAAACCAAATGTGTGTGTGAGAAAGGAAAAGGAGTGAGGTTTTTTCCGATTCACTGAAAACTACATCGCAACAGGAAGGCATGGCCACGGCATGGTAACGGCATGATAGGGAGTGAATGCACAAAATCACTATAATTGGGGCTAGGGTTTCAGAAAACCACCGGTTTTCCTTTTTTTAACTAAAAACTACCGGTCTCTGGGACGCCCGTTGCAGATTGCACTAATCGCTCAGTAACCGCTCGTTAACGCCCGTTTCTGACCAGTGGGGCCGCCCGTTAGGCTGACGTGGCAGGGGGTAACGGCTCGCAGGCGACGGACGTTAGACGGCTCAGTGATGCCATGGATGATGAGGAGTTTGAAATGCTAGATGGAAGCCTAACGTCCGTTGCCTGCGAGCCGTTACCCCGTGCCACGTCAGCCTGACGGGTGGGCCCCACTGGTCAGAACGGGCGTCAACGAGCGGTTACTGAGTGATTAGTGCAATCTGCAACGGGCGTCCCGGAGACCGGTAGTTTTTAGTAAAAAAAAATGAAAACCGGTGGTTTTCTGAAACCCTAACTCTAATTATGGTGGTTCTGTACAATTCACTTAGGTTGATAATTACTACAATAACTTTGTGAATCGTCACAGTTTAATTCGGTCTCCTGTTTTGTAAGGGAATAGTTTAATAAGAGACCTAGCTAATATGTTTACCTAGCCCCACTCAGCTAGCAGAGTTTCTTAGCACACTCAGCTAGCAGGGTACTTCAAACGGTTTTGCACAACCCGTGCAAAACCGGTTCTTCAATTGGGATTCTAGGTAGGAATTTTCATTAATTACATTAGCCGTTTCACGGGTGATGGTTTTGCACTGTTCGGATAAAAACGGCTTTGAGCATCGCTAATTAACAGCCAACGTCAATGAAACCATCCAATGCAATCTACAAAATGCCATCCAAATCGTCGTGGATTCAGTTTTGTCTTGTCCTAACAGCTTTAGATTTGGGATCGCACTACCGAAATGACAAGAAGAGATCGAGAGCCAGAATCTGACATGCATACCGGTTAAATATTGTTCCTTTCTACAGACCCACACTGAGATGTATATTGGGAAGACCATCGCCGAGATAAGATTCAGCAGCACTTGCTGACTTTTGCTCCGTAGAAATCTGTTTTTAGGTAGTCTACCTCATGGTAGATAACATTATGATTAGCCACCTGCAGGTACGCTAGCATAATCAGGGCGGGCTAGGACACAAGGGCTATAGCACCAATTCAGTCTAAATGCATAAGGAAGTAGGTGTGCAATATTTGGTTAAAAATACTGAATCCTAAGTCTAACACAATTCCTTTTTTATTTGTTTTGGGTCCGTCACTGAGCATAATAATTATTATGTGTTCACTTTATCTGAAAAAATAATATGTGTTCACTAATAATACATGTCCATGATGACCTTTTATATAGTTGATAGTAAAACTAGCAGGGTGCTACGATCATCTACGACTTCCAATTCTGCAACGCATGCGGCTATATTCGAGAGATTAGATATCTAAAATTGCGAGACCATTAATTCTTGCTCGGAGGAAGTCTTATATATCATACAGTCATGAACAAAATATTCATGCGATCAAAGGCTGTATGTCATCCTCAAAAGTAAGGGCTAATCCATGCTTGGACACCTCGTTGCTAATCCTCAAAAGTAAGGGCTAATCCAAGCATGGATCCACGCATCAAATCAGAACTAAATAATCCGAAACTGAAATCGTCAAATCATTAGCTAGCTTAATTATATATATATAGCCATCTCATTCTCCTGTATCTCCATGAATGGTGTGAGGAGTCGTCTTCAGCGAGAATCACATGTACCTTTCACATGCGTCACAAGCCATAACAGTGGCGATCGATGAGCTGCTACGCAACGGATCCAGACGGGACGAGAGACATAAAATACGTTTTGTGCCCAACCGGCCACGGAGAGCGACCGCGCTGACGTGGACGCCTCGTGGATGGCGGCGAAAAGGTTCCCCGCCGTGCCGCGTCCAGCAACAGAAGGGTTGTCCTATCGTCCTGCTGTAGGAGTGCTTGTTAATCCCCAGCCTAAATGCTGCTAACAATTCCCTCCTTTCCTTCCTTCTAGTAGGGTCTAGATTATCTATCTCTATTCACCAGTCATGCTATACAATATATAAATGCACGTTAGTTAAGCCCGATAATTCAAAGGTGCGCTAAGTATAGTGCTAGAGATCATGTGGGTGCACCCGGGAGCATGCGTAAAAAGAAAAACTATCGCATTTCAAAAAACTATAAAAATCGCACATGCAATATAAGACTTTTGTTTAAAATATGCATACTCGTGGCCTTTGGAGAAAATTAGTCTGGCGGCAAGAAAGTTGTTATTTTATCCCTTCAAATTTGTTCTTTTTTGCTCGGGACAAAAAACGTCCGATCTGTCGCGAAACTTGTAAATGTACAAGGTACTCAAACATTTGCAAGCGCGTTTACTTTCAAAATTTTTTGAATATGAAAATAATGTTTGAACTGTTTTTCCAAGGTGGGAGCATATGTTTCTGCGACTCATGTCACCGCCCTCGTTAAGCCCGTTAAATCTATCATATCTTTTCAAGTGTAATTCTTTTACTTATGTTAGGGTACTCACATACTTTCTTTGCCGTCTGAAATGCTTCAAAATTCGTACAGGACATTTTACCGATCATTTTGCGTTTACACCCTTTTATTTTCATGCTTTTTATGATCTGTTCTTGATCATTTTAGAGAGAAGAGAGTATACTTTTGTATATTATTTGTTCATAATTTTTATGCATCAATAAAAGATATTATGAACACAATATTTTGTTCATGAACATGGAAAATTTTTGGTCCATGAGCGTGGAAAAAAAATTCCTTGATTATTGTGTTCACGAACGTGAAAAATATCATTAACACAATATTTCTTATTTGAACATGCACACTATTAGATGAACTAAATTTCCACTAAATGTTATTAAGTTTACAATAAATGTGTTGCTTATAAATTAGTTGAGTGCTCTCATACTCAGGAGAGAGGACATTGTGCATAGATGAATAGATGAAGAAAGTGATTGATTGTAGGGTGATTTATAAAATGAAAGGGCTGCATTATGAAGAATGAATAAAGTTGTATGTTTTTTTATAAAAACTTAGCATAAATCTTAAACTAACGTATATGCTGTAAATAGTACATGAACACTCTATAAGTGAAATTATGTTTCTCGGTTGGATTTCTACTGTTTTTTCGAAAAGTTTAGTAGCACTGTAATAAACTTAACAATATCATCCAAAGCGTGGGTAGGGTGGATGTTGTGGTCACGTCTCAGTGACACGACAATGTTATGTTTCCAACTCCTACGATACATTTGCATTGCTACTGAGCAAACTGTCATGCACCAGTGCATTGAGCCCTGAGCAAATAGATCATGCGAAATCTACATGATAGATCTAGGAGTTAAATTTTGTTATGTCACCCTCTGGCACCTAACAAAAGCTTCTTTAGATTGTATGATTTTCATAGCGATCTTAGCGGATCCCAATTTTAAGAAAATTTCTTAGAAAAGCCTTTTGAACCATAGGATTAGAATTCTCAGATTCTTATAGAATGTATTTCTATGTTCTCAATTTTATAGTAAAACCAACATGAGTTCAAATCTTTTTTTTTAGAAATCCAATGCACTTTCTCTCTTCACTTCTTCAAAATTTCTATGTTTACTTCCTGTGAATTATCCAAAGATATCACTCCTAAACTTCCTATGTTTTAAGATCTGTAGGAATCTCTAGTATATAATATCATATTTTTATGTTTTTCATGTTAGTACGAGATCGAAAGAGACCCTTAGATCGCTAGCTCCCACTTGCCAAGACTCGAAGGTCAAGAAGTGCGCCATTCAAAAGGACAGATAAAGTGAATCATCAGCCCGTCATGACTTCACTTGCATGACCACCATCTTTCGGTAAAGTGGTACGGTGCTCGATCTCCTGGTTTGCCTTGCAAGCAATGTTTGCAGATCTGCTTGCAATCTTTTTCTCTCTCGAGTAGCTAGTGGGCGCTCCATTCTGCCTGCCGTGACCGTGAAAGCAGGGGGGCTAAAGACACATCATTTCTTACCGTAACAGCACATGCTTGCTTGGACACTGACTATGCTTGCTAGAGGTGGAGTGATTAGGACCCCCTATCATAATTCTTCCTCAATAACACGTGTTGGTATGGGTGTGGCGTATATTCGCCGTAGGTCGTGTTCTACAGCTTGAGCTGCTATACGAGCACATAAATTTTCTCCACGCTTACACATGAAATTCATGTATAATACGGGACAATTTCTGTAAAATTCTCAATTCCAAATATGTTCGTAATTATCAAAGTATAGCTAGGCTCAGTGTCAATCTACTTTTAGACCATTGGGTCTACACACAATGTCTCCATGCCTGACGGTCTGACTACTGTATCTCCCCTTTCCCTCTCCTCGTCCACGTAGACCTCGGAAGATGCATGTCTCACTGCATCTGTGCCCGCATATCGCCTCATCCGCCTTTTACCCTGTGCCGGCAATGGTCAATTTGTTCTCAAAACGGTCATCGTACACACGCCGCATGGGACGTCGTTAGCGACTCGTACGTGGAAAAGTACTTTCTCTGTCTCCCACTACTTGTCACCTCTAATTGTTGCCCTTATCAAAGCACATGGACTTTATTAAGTTATATGCATTAACTAACTAGTTTATCAAAACCTTAAACTGCTAAAAAAATGGGGTGGATAATCCACTTATACTTCAGTACTCCCTTTCACATGTGGCTTCATCAGACTTAAACATGGACCAAAAATAGATTATAATTTTTTATTTTTTATTGTGTAAGTCTTGAATTCGAGATCTCTTGACTCTGTTACCATATTGAGTTGCATGCACCAGCCAGTTCACTTAAAAGTTTAAACTCAGTATTGTATCACCGCCTAAAAGTCTAAAGTTCAAAATCCAGTCAACGCAATATTTATAACAATATTTGTGGCATACATTGATCATATATCTAAGATCTGGAGAAGTGTAAATATAAGTAGTGTTAAAATATATTGCTCACCCCTTCCAAACAATTCAATATACTTGACCTTCACATATTTCAATGCACATTTTTCTATTTTGCTCCAACCGTTGATGCTCCTTATTTTTCTATCCTTAGCATCAATATATATATATGTACTCAGAGCATTCACGTTGTGAGATTGAGTAGCCAGCTGCCGGATCTTACTTGTATCTTCCCCATCCCCAAAATTAGCAATCGCGGTGATGTCGTGGCATGAGATTAGCTACTGGCTTACCGCTTACGAATAGAAAAATAATACGCGAGTTCCCATGCGCTTTGACGGGAGTACTCACCCCGTCCTAAATCCTAATCCGGTCTGGTTGGTATGCACCGATCGATGATGCAATGCAAGTCGTTCATTTTGTGGCTGTGATCGACCGAGAGAGTAAAAAAGAAGATGCGAGAAGACCGGGCCTAGAAGGTACGCTGACTTGTTAATTATGAGCTAGCTTAGTTCCTGTGTAATCAATCACATGGAAACGAACAAAAGAGGCACTGTTGTACACATGTGATGTGTTCCAGAGGGGCTACTCGGTACTGTATTCTTGTCCTACCATTAAGTTATGGCGAGGTTCTCTAGGGTCCTCCGCAGAACTGGTATCTTTCCATATTTGTGTGATCAGGGATGGTTGGTGAGCTTCTCTAGAGTCCTTGCCTCTAGCAGTATTGGTACCTTTCCTAATTAACGTGTGATCGGGCCATGGGGGATGGCCGTGGTCTCACGGGAAAACGGCAAAAATGGCTCCCTGCTGAGTTGCAATGGCAAAAATAGCCCCCGCTCGCAGAGAACGGCAAAACTGTCCCCGCGACGCGCCGCGCACCCGACACGTGGTAAATTCGCGCGCCCGACCCGCGAGCCCCAAAATTCGCGCCCCAAACCGCGAAGCCCCCTCATCGTGCGCCTGGCCCGCGAGCATGCGCGCGTCGCGGCCTCCGCCCGCGGTGCTCGCGCGTCGCGCCCTGGGCCCGCGGTGCTCGCGCGTCGCGCCCTCGGCCCGCGGTCGCGGCTGGGCCTATGCTCGCGAGGCCCAACGCGGGCCCCGCACCGGCGTCGCGGCCTCGGCCCGCGGAAACAACACGTCGCGGCCTCGGCCCGCGGGACAGAAGACGTCGCGGCGCGGGAAAGAACAGATCGCGGCCCCGGCCCGCGAGCATGCCGGGCGTCGCGCGCCCGCGGACGGCAAACCAGCGCGTCGGGCGTTTGACCGAGCAAATTTCCTTTTTACTGTTAGCTTTTTTTTCCACTGTTTCAATGATGCTTTCACTGTTTGCTTTGGTTTGCTTTGTTGCCCGTGATCGACCGAGAAACACTGAGTGACGTGGTACAGTAATTTCTCCTTTTCTTTCTTCTTTTCTCACGCGTGGAGATTCTCTTCTCACCGCACCGCAGGCAGGCTTCGCGCGGTGGTCTTCTTCATTTCCTCACTCTCTTCCTCTGTGAGCTCTCTTGTTCTTCTCCATTTGCGCTCTCACTCTCTACCTCTGCGAGCTCTCTGGTTCTTCAAATTTGAGCTCTCTGGTTCTTCAAATTTGTGTGGCGAAATCTTACATGAGGTATACATTATTTTTATGTTTGAATACTTTGTATCTATTGCTTTTAATTAAAATCAAATTTTAGATTTCAGTTACTAATATCTTTTATGGATAACATCTTTATTTGATATACAGGATGTGGTCAGATAACACTTGATGGGGTTTCTTCTATTTTAAATTACAAAGGTTTGGAAGATGTCTTACTTCGGCACACGGTGAGTATGAAAAATGATATACTCATGTACCCATGTTCTTGAGATAGATGATATGATCTAAAATTCGTAAAGCCTAAATATTTTGTTTGGTATCATGTACGTGTATTGGAGGAATATATCATTTTGAGCATCCAATTGTATTCAAAGATAGCGTGACGTAATGTTTTTTATCTAGAGGGGAATGTTGCCTTAAATCGCTGCTGTGAAAATACATCTTTCACCATGATGTTTCAAATTTTAACCTCGTATAAAGCCCTGCTTCATGCCCTCCAATTGCAGTTAATTTATGGATTATACATTTCGCTGTTCATGGATTTTTGCGTAGCATATATTGTATAGAATCGAGGTAGCGGTGCCACAAGAAATGCAGCCAACTAGCTTAAAGTAGTTTAAACTCTATAACTGTTAAGTAGTTTCTGAATCTTGAGTATTACAGGGTACAGGTACTGGAAGAACCATCATATGCGATGCTATCATGAGAGTATAAACCACGGATTTTGAAGCTAGAAAGAGCAAAATCAGCCGTTCGAGTAGTAAGAAAAATTGAAGATCAACTCGAGACCTACACACGAAGGTAAATTTCTTTGACATGCAAGATGTTATCATACTTTTTAGTTAGTCCGAAATTAGAAAAATAACAATGTTAAGCTAAGACTATAGTTATAATTAAGCTGACACTGTTATTTCATGCATACGTAACATGCAATTTTCTCGAGAAACTAGCACAATGTACAGACTGATTGTGACAAAAAATGAGTACGCGAAATAAAAAAAATATTAGGCAGAACTGAGGAGTTTACTGTTATTTAAATTAGTTTATGCTGGTAAAATGAGAAGATATGATAAACTAATATTAAATATACACTATTTTGGCTACAGTTAAATTCAGAAAAAATAATGTTTACATGATATTCAAATTTTGATATTGCATGTACGTAGGTACAATGAATCAACTCTTAGTGTTCTACGGGCCGAATATAATACGTGACGGGCCGTACGGGCTCGACTTGTCCCAATGCGAGTACAAGGTTACACACATAGATGGTTTGGAGGAGATTAGTTTGTTGGACCTGAGGAGGTGCATACGCCGCGAGTTTGATCGGGACATAGCTCGCAACAAAATAATCATTGAAGCAGTCACATGTAGCAGCCGGGAGGACGGGTCATCAGTCCCCCTATGGCAGCTGCGCAAGGTGGTTGGCAACGCATCATGGGCTGGGTACATGCGCCTTGTGAGTACACCAGGGGCGTACATATATGGTCGACCCATGGTGTACGTACAGTTTGTTGAGAGCAGTCGCCTGTTGACTGCAGACGAAGGTTCCTCCGGAGCTGGTGAGTTACAGGTTGTTGCAACAGAAGGAGGTGTAGGGGCAACGGATGCGGCGTTAGAGGTCAATCTGACACATCCTGAAGACCAATTCGTCAGTAATGAAGATGCCGGTCCCTTCTGGTCTGCTCGTGTCGACTGCTTTGAACTGTTACCGAGCATGCCGAACGAGTTGGACTCTCCTGAAGACGGTAGCGACGAAGAGTCGGACGGTACCGACGAGGAGGGCGGTGATGCGGTACGACGTGGTCTACCTGCAGTAGCTGCTGGCGAAGAAATGGATGAACTGACGGTGCAGAGGCTTGTCATATCAGAAGATGTGAACTCACGGTGGGGTTTCGAAGAGAACACTCTGATGATAGGTCAGCACTTTCCAACCAAGCATGCTGCACACATGGCTATTACAAAGTATGCCACCTCCATACATCGTGAGTATCGGGTCAAAAGGTCGAATCCCACATGTTTGAAAGTTGTATGCACACGTCCAAACTGTCCTGGAAGGGTGCGTGCAAACCAAGCCAAGGGGATTTACAAGGATTTTGAGATAACTGTGTTGGTGCACCACACGTGCGAGCTATCCGAGCCCTTGACTGCGCACCGCAATGTGAGTGCCGCATATGTGGCCGAAAAAGTGCACCACCTAGTATCCAAGGACATCTCCGTCGGGCCAAAGTCATTGATGTCCACCGTGGCTGACGAAGTTGGTTTTCCGGTCAGCTACGACATGGTCAGACGTGCGAAGCAGAAGGTGATAGAGAAGATGTTCGGGACTATGAGGAGGGATATAATTTCGCCCCAAGAATGCTACATCAAATAGCGGAAGCTAATCCAGGCACTTACTTAAACAAGTATGAAAGGCCACATCCCGATGGAGTACCTGGTCATTTCATACTTGACCGTATATTCTGGGCCTTCAGTCAAACTATTCAGGCATTCAGGTATTGCCGTCCGGTGCTTTCAATGGACGGTACATTTCTGACTGGGAAATATAAGGGCACACTACTTATAGCCGTGGCTGCTGATGCTAATGATCAAGTCCTTCCTGTTGCCTACGCAATAGTTGAGAGCGAGAACTCCGATAGCTGGCTGTGGTTCCTTATAAATGTGAAGTTGGGTGTTGTAGGGGACAGGCCTAATGTGTGCCTTATTTCTGACCGTAATGCTGGGCTTCTAAATGCTATAGACACAATCAAGAATACTGCTGTTGCTGAGTACAGGTGGACTGATCTTGAGAGTAGGTGGTGTATGCGGCACCTTGCCGCTAATTTTTACGGAAGGTTCAGAAACAAAGATCTCATGAAGAACTTCAAGAAGCTGTGCATGCAGAATCAGTTACGGAAGTTCCAGCACATTTGGACAGCACTGGACGCTGCAACCAGCAGGTACAGCGGGGAGTCTCAAGTGGAAGGCCAGCAAGAAGTGCAGCATCCCAGAAACAGGAGGGCGATGAGTTTGTCGGAGTGGGTAAGTAGACATGCTCCCGAGATTGAGAAATGGGCCCTGGTGCATGACACAGGTGGTCATAGATACGGTATAATGACAACCAACATGTCTGAAGCGTACAACGGTGTGCTTAAAGGTATGCGGTGCCTCCCAATTACTGCAGTAATTGATGAATCATGGTCCCGGACTGTTGGGTACTTTCACAACAGATCAAAGGCTGCGAAGGAAAAATTAGACAAAGGTAACGAATGGTCCGAAGTCATGCAGAGATACATGGAAAAAAAAATAAAGAAATCTCAAAGTCATGACGTTCGAGCTATTGATGGCTTGAGGAGGAAGTACGAGATTCGCCTACGGCGGAAGCATGTCAGTAGCCATGCACGAGGTGATAGGAAGCATGAATGTAAACTTGATGCTGATATTTGCTCATGCACCTGCAACAAGCCCACGCTGCTACACTACCCTTGCTCCCATGTGTATGCGGCTTGTGCGGCAATCAAGCAGTCTTCGCAACAATACGTCTCAAGATACTTTGACATTCATCATCTGATGGGCACATGGGGCAGCGAGTTCTACTCGTATGGTCTTGATATAAGTTACAAGGATCTCTGGACCGACGTTGTTCAGTGGGTGCCTAATCCATCGTTGAGACAGCATAAGAAGGGACGTCGACACACTACTCGGTTCAGGAATGATATGGACGATAGCCAAATTGGAGAACCACGCCGCTGCAGGATATGCAAGACAAGGGGTCATAGCAAGAAGAATTGCCCGAACAAGCCGAGCACGTCGACGAGGAACTAGAATTTAGTTCCGCTGTGTTAGCTGTAGTGCGTACTTGAAATTATGTGTAAAAAATCTGTATGGGTCACTTGCCACTATGCTGTATGTTCTTCGTATTGTACTCGACCTTATCGAATATGTAATGTTGACCCTGATGTCATGTACTGTACAGTTTTATATTTTGATATTTCGTACTTCAATTAACTATGTGTTTCTATTGCTTTTTGCTTTGCAGGCGATGGCTGAAGTACCGGAACTGCTAGACCGGTATTACGACGATCACCACCGATGTCACTGTTGGCTGTCCAATGACATCGAGGTTCCACCAACGTTCACTCTTAGAGTACCCCGGACACAGTGGCCCTTGGACGAGCGCTTCGTTCCCAAGCTTGCCGAAAGTGGCCTCCTCCCCTTTGCTCGTTTTGGTTTCAGCTTCGCACTCTTTCACTCTAGATGGTTCCTTGTTGACAGCCTGGTCGATAGGTGGAGACCGGAGACGCACACTTTCCACTTTCGTTGGGGAGAGATGACGGTGACTCTTCAAGACGTTTCCATGATAACTGGTTTGCCCATCAGCGGAGAGGCGATTGTTCCACCTCCGAAGAGGCCTGACTGGATGCAGCATTTGGCTGCGAGATTTGGTGTGGAGATCCCGAGAACTGAAAGGGGGGCGGCTCAACGAGGTATCCCTTTGAGCTGGCTTAGGAGGTTTTGACACATGCCCAATCGATGCGGACGATGAGGCTGTTATGACTCATCTGACTGCGTACTTGTTATATCTCTTCGGGTGGTTCATGTTTCCGACCTCGCACGGAAACATAGTCTTCCCCAGCTACATCCACCTCGCGGAGGCCGTGGCTGATTCTGTGCTTGGAGACGTTCCACAATACAGCTGGGGATCTGCAGTACTGTGTGCGACGTATAGGGGGTTGTGTGACGCTACGGCCCGTAAGAAGGGCAAGGAGCCGATTCTTAGTGTGTGTCATACTTTGCTGCAGCTATGGAGTTGGGAGCATTTCCCGGTCGGACGGCCCCGCATAATTGAGCCGGTCCACCCGTACCCACCTGGACAGACCGCCATAGATGGTCCAACCATGAGCACTAGGTGGACAGGTGCCACGTTAGCCTGGGCGCGGGACATGTCCGCACGGTGCTACCCGTTCTACCACCAAGAGTTTGAGATGTTGGATCAGCTAGGTGTCGTATGGTTCCCCTGGACAAATGAGCATGTCTTGAGTGTGGCACCTGCGGGGTTATCGATGCAGTGTTTTAGAGACATGCAGTACTGGATGACGACGTGCCACTTAGTATTCTCAAACATGGTGGAGCCGTACGCGCCTCAACGTGTGATGAGACAGTTCCATCGCTTCCAGACGGTGCCCCCCCCGACTAGCAGATGGCTGGACAGAAAAGTTCATGAGTACGCTCTAAAATTTGTAACCATTTTCACTTTGCATTAGTATTGTTCTTATTACTAATTTTGACCGTACGGTTTTACAAAATGTAGGCAGGGGAAGAAAGGAAGAAATGAGCAAGACTGGAGAGAGACGCAAAGCACATGGAAAGATATGTGGGATGGCATGGCTGCACAACAGATCGTTCATGAGGCGAGGTATTTATTTTAATCTATCCGTTCTCACATGACATGATGAATCGTTGTCCGTTACGTAACGACGTTACTTGCAGGCAGTACGACGAAGTCACCTACAACGAGTATCTACAATGGTACCTGCCTAGGACGCGGGCTAGACTAACCTGTGCTCCACCCGAGAGACCCACGAGCCTCACGCATGCTGAGCAACTACAATTGGGGATGGATCGGCATAGAGCTTCACGTCGTGACGAGACGGTAATAGTACCAATGTTTTGCATTATTCGTTGAACTTATCGATCGCACGGTTTGAAACATTGTTTGGGAATGTAGTTCGATCGGGTTGCGCGGATCCATGATACTGCCGCGTCCGCCATCCGCTCAGGCCGTCCGCAGGATTGGTCGAGGGTAGTACAGAAGTTCAAGGACATCTACGAAGATGCCAAAGAAATCATGAAAAACTTGAGCTGTGGTCGCACGGACGACGTATTACGCTCACATTCAAACTTGCCGGAGCAGAGGTCCGCACGACCCAGTGAGGTACAACCCAGTGAGGCACGACGTAGTGGGGCGCGGACTTCAGGAACCGTTTCAGGACGTCGAGAGGTAACGTATTTCAGTGCTTCGAGCCAAACTGTTGAATATAGGGCGTGTACCATTTTTAGTTAACCATATTATTATATTTTCATAGCATGATGCACGGGCAGACACGTCTGTACAAAGGATCTCTTCTAGGCGAGCTGGTCGAGGACATCAGGTGCGCATAATTGATAATTAGTCACACATACATAGTGCACAAATGTACACTCAGAGTGTAATTGGCATGGTGCAATTTGTAGTCCGACGTACGTGGGGACACATCACTCGTGCGGATGTCGTTAGGATCAAAGGCTGCTGCAGGATATGAGGTGTGCTTTACTCTTCGGAAGAACGCATTGCAATATTTAGAAAGTGTGCTTAGTCTTTTGCAATGGTTACTTTATTTATGCAGTACGACTCGATTGAGGATGAAGGCCAGACCTCTCAGGGAGGAACATTTAGTGAGGTATGTCAAATTAAATTATTGTTGTCAAAACAATAAACTTGATTCTTAATTGGTATACCGTTTATTCTGGTCATTTTCAGACATTCAACGATTCGCCTCCCCACGAAGAGACTTTTACTTACCAAAATCAGTTTATGCGACCTTCACTTCAGTACCAGTCTCTAGTTCAAGGAGGAGGTTCCGAGCCTGGTTCGTCCCACCAACAGGGTAATGAGTGGGTCGAAGATTTGTTTCGACATCCCCAGAAATCGCTCATAGCCAATTCCTAGTCAGGGACGATCAGGGAACTTATGAGACTCCCCAGTACAGTCTCCGAACAAACCCAAGACCGACCGAGCAATTCACTTTCCCCTCAGGTCACATGCCACCGAGGCATAAGAGGGGAAGAGGCCCGTGATCGCAACTGTTTTTGTTCCTTCAATAATTGTGCTATTGTACTTTGCCGTATGCAGTACTTCATTTCTCACTTATTTCGCGATATACATAGAAGCTTAGGTAGTCCACCAAACAATATAATACCCACAAGATGAAATTTTTAACCAAATAAACCATCACAAGTAGCTAACCCACAAGATCGCTCGAATGGAACGGAATATAGAGCTGGACAGATCGAGAGGGAAATTAAACAATAAACATTGATCCAATAAGATGATATGGTTAACCCTAAACATGTGCCCAAATTGATGGGTTTGTTTTCTTTACTTAATCCAACATGAAATCTTCAACCAACCAAGCAAAGAGAACGAGCTGATTCTTTCCAAAACAGCACAAACGCCGGTGACTCTGGCGTTAGTTCAGTTAGGAAACGCCACGTTATTTGACAGACCAGAATCATCTTTCTCAGTCGTTCTGTTTTGGACAAACAGCGGGCGTGTGCCTCTCAAGGGCAAACGCCAGTGAATGTGGCGTTTGGCTCGCATGTAGCAGCAGCCGCGGGCCCCGGGCGCGACCAAAGCATGCTCTCGCGGGCCGCGACCAGTACAAAGCAAACAGTACAAAGCAAAAGCGGAACAGTAAAAAAAAAGAAACAGTAAAAAGCAAAAGCGGGCGGCGTCGCGGGCGGGGTCGCGGGCCGAGGCCGCGAGGGGCGCGGCGTCGCGGGCGGAGGCCGCGAGGCGCGGCGTCGCGGGCCGAGGCCGCGAGAGGCGCGGCGTCGCGGGCCGAGGCCGCGAGGCGCGGCGTCGCGGGCCGAGGCCGCGAGAGGCGCGGCGTCGCGGGCCGAGGCCGCGAGGGGAGCGGGCGTCGCGGGCCGAGGCCGCGAGGCTGCCGTGCTCGCGGGCCGGGCGCACGGCGAGGCGGCTTCGCGGGTTTGGCGCGCGATTCTTCGGGCTCGCGGGTCGGGTCCGCGATTTTGACACGCGTCGGCTGCGCAGCACATCGCGGGGACACATTTGCACTTGCGCGCGGCGGGGGGCCAAAGTTGCGTTTGCAACTCGGCAGGGGGCCAAATTTGCCATTTTCCCGTGGTCTCACCACCGGAGATATTGGGAATCGGGCATGTCGGGGTCCCAATGGACAGGTGGACGCCCCTGTCGCCAGAACCTAGTAAAGAAACCAAAAGAGAGCTTAATTACGCAGAGATCGAGCGTCTAGTAGACGCATCCATGCACATCGCAGAGCGTGGCAATGACTACTGGCAAAGTCTTACGACTAAAACAGTAGACGCACGAGGTGAATGTGCGAGCATCTCGAGGGACAGAGCTGGGGACAGAAAATTGCGGCGCCTCAACCGAGGCGCGACACGTAGCCGTTGTGCTTGAAGCTGTGTGGCCGCGCGCGCCGTGGCGGTCCTGGCCGGCGCGCCAGCCAACGGCAGCTGGCGGCGCTCGTGATTGGCATGGCGCCACAGTGCGGCTGAGAAGGATCTCGTGGATAGCTAGCTACCTACGGAGATGGGGATCGAGGATGGCCTCGGACTCTCGGAGGAACATTGGGGCGCCGGGCCGCGTGCCAGCGAGCTGATGCGTGCGTGAAGGCGTGCAGCGATCCGCGCTGGTTGCGGATTTGGTCACCCGAGAGTGGCAGGCGACAGCTAGGATTTTAGCATGGCGTGTGTGGAGGAGCGTACTAGCGGTAGGCTGCACCGGCTGCGTGATGCTTATTCGGATTGATCTAGTTTCCTCGCGAATTCCAGATGCATGCATGTGCTAGATAGGTAGGTTTCTGCTTTGCTTGCTCGCTCGCTCCGCTTTGCTCTGCCGTTGTTGCACTTGTCCACACTACTTGACAGTGTTGCATGCAAAAAGGTACTAGTGAAAAAACGAGATTGATTTATTCACACTCCTGTTACGAAATAGTACGCACTACAAAACTACAAACTGAAGTCGTAATTTTTACATTCTAGCACGGGGACAAGAAGAAAAGTCTGTAGGTGGAGATGCTCAGATGCCCTTAATTGGCTCGTTCCTAGCTACTGGCTGCCCGTGCACAGAAACTTTTCAGAAACAACAGCTGAAGAAGTCCAGCAAAGAAAAAAAAAGGGAATTTATGGTTAGCACAAAGGGTGAAACATGGGGCAGGAGCATGAGTAAGAGGGAATGAACTAGTGAGAGAGCACTTTACACGCCAGCTACGAACGGGGCGAAGGAAACAAAGAGCTCCCCGACAGACTCGCTAATTTTGGAATCCAGGAGGAGACAGGGTAGCGATCAAGGACAATCACCATATGTATACTTACAAAATTAAAGGCGTTAGGTCATGTATGCTAGCCGCAACTGCCCTGCTACCCGATGAATCTTTCCACCCAAAAAGTGCCCGGTTCGATCGGCTTTGAACCGTTATATTCTTTTTGTATTCAATTAAGCTTTTGCGAATTTCATGCATGACGTCGACGTACATACTTGTTTCAATAGTTTGTGAATCTGTAACCAAAAGCCGGTCTTATAATTCAGGCAATTTGAAAAAGAATTCGAGCTACTAACTATGGACCTGCTGATTTTGCAGGGTCGTTCCTCGTTTGGTGGACATCGGCCTCTTCATCGGAATAATTAGCACTTTTAAGTTTATTTTAACTTTTATAAAAATTATGACTAGGAGAATTATGAGCGTTACTACACCTACAATCTAGATATGCTAGTAATTACTAAAAAGACATTCAGATATATTTAAACCAAACATAGATGCTAATATAACAGTTAAAAATATAACAAGAAGGTACATGTTATACATATCGCTATCTATAAGGGAAGTAGAAGAAGTGATTTTGATAGAACAAAGACCACGTCGAGGAAGTAGTGGCCGTAGACGAGCGGCGAGTACTCACAGGACATCGTGGAAGTAGGTAAACGGCTAGTAGTCGTACGACATAGCAGAAGTAGGTGGACAACGAGCAGTCGCGACGAATGTCACTCCCCAAAAATCTTATTCGTCCCTCATGCGATGCACACTCTAAAGGGGTGAAGGCTTCGAAGACCTGCTCTCCCGGTAGATGGTGCACGCCGTAGACGGGATAGAGTAGTCGACAAGATGCAGTACATGAAAAGGAACAAGTGCTTGTTACGCGTTCATGAGGTTGTGTCGTATTTGTCTCAGGGAGAAGAGGCCCTCTTATGTAGCCGCGTCCAGCTAGCTTCCATCAACCGTCCCATTTAAGCCTACTATTACTAGTAACATGCGTATTATTCAACTGTTCACAGTAACTTAGGAATTGATCCAATCATTTACTATAACTTTTCAATTAGCGTCCATTTCTTCTACAGCAGCAAAAACTCACCTAGATTTGACCATCGGCTCGGCCGCGCCAGTCGAACGCGGCGAGGAGAGCGAACACGTGTGTGTTTCTCCCTTCCCATCGAAAAGATCTAGGCTATCGACTAAAGGGGAGAGTGAATAGGAGATTAACAAAACTACTACCAAAAATAAATTCTACACAATAATTTTATAGCATTAAGCAAAACCTAGCATGCTAGTGACCGAAATAAGTAAAAAAACAAGTATAGAGAAGTGCAAGGAGACAACCACACGAGAGACACAATATTTGCTGTCTAAGTTTGAGCTTTTAGCGAGGCTCCACATCTTCGTTGAAGAAACTTGATCCAGTGATCGAAGTTGGCACTGAATCGTGCTCTTTCCTCAAAGGGCTCGCCGATGTGAAGTCGCCTTCTCTTCTTAGTAGCTCTTTACCTTGCAGTAGGTGAATTGCAACATTCACAAACTTCTTAGCTTCTTCACAAGCTTGAAGACTTCCAAGCAACGCCTAACTGTCTAGAAGGCACCAACCTCCAAGAGTAATAAGAACTTGGCTCGGCTCGGAGGTGGTCGCTTAATTGGATGCTCAATGGAAATTCAATCTAAATGCTTAAGATTTCCCCCTCTCAAAGTTTCTCACAAGAAGGCAAAGAGAGGAGAGTAAATGTGCAATCAGGATTTTGGGACGTAAAGGGTTCTCTCCATCTAGAGAGGATCGTGGCTTATATAAGCTACCTTCAAAAATCTAGACGTTACTCACAGAGAAACCTCGCTCGGAGGTTTCGGACAACCTTGCTTGGAGGTTCCGGAATTCAAACACAACGGCTATTTGGGAGAAAAACACTACTCACAGGGTGCAGCTCGGACATACTAAAGAGTTCAAAACTCTAAATATCAAAGACTGAAGGGTCCTGATTGAGGACACTTAAATGTTTCAAACGAAAACAACCCTTCTGTGTTGAAACAAAAAATTGACTCAAAGGTTCCAAGAGATTCTCACTTGGAGGTTCCAAATGAAAACAACCCTTCTGTGCTAAAACACAAATTAACTCCGAGGTTCTGAGAGATTCTCACTCGGAGGTTCCAGATAGACAAAAACGAAGCCAACTTGGTTTCCTCAAAGGTGCTGGACCATAAAGATCTGGAGGAAAGAAAGCACTAGGACAAAGACTAAGTCCTGACTCAGAGATTCTAGACGAACTTCCCCTCGAAAAATTCGGATAAAGCCAAGATTTTGGTACAAAAGCTTTGTCTCATCCGGAGTGTTTAGGCAAACCTCACTCGGAAGTTTCGGACAAGATGAAACACTCTGGACAAAGCTACTGAGTGGACTTCAGATAGTCCGGATGAATTTCACCCCGAAGGTCCAACTGAAAAATGATCTCTGCATAGAAGCTCTGTCTCGCTCAGAGAGTCCGGGTAGACTTCACTCAAAAGGTCTGGACAGCAGGAACTCAACTAGACAGAAGTTCTGAAAAGTTCTAAATACTCCGACCAAACCTACTTGGAGGGTCTGTTAGAACCTACTCTCACACACACATGGACATTCCGACCAATTGGTCTGGAAATCACTAAAGTTTGGCATAGAGAGTTTTCCAAAAACTTTTAGAAAGGATTTTCATTAAGCACTTAGCTAGTTATCTTCTTTCATATTGTTAAGTAGCTCTCCTCTTTATAGTACGACTATTGTATACTCAATGTGACAATTGGGATCACTAAAAGGACTAGTAAAAGTTCTTTATCTTCTCGAATTCATGGCATCTCTTTTTCAATCTTTTAGGGGTTGTCAATGCATGTTTCAACTTGTAAATACCTGATCAACATCTTGATGCACACATTATTCTCTTAATTATTTTTTCATTAATTATCAAAACTCACTTAGGGATGTGCACTTTACTCAATGCTACAATAAGGTAGAACACATCCCACCTTATATGTTGATGTCCTTCTACCTCCACTAGCAATATGGAACTAAAAATTTTACACATGTCTTATAATTAATGGACCTTTTTGGTTTATCTAGGAATTATTATTAATATAGGCTTTTGACCCAATATTTCTAATAATCTCCCCCCAGATCCTAGAGGCACATAGATTGCCTTCTATTCAATGTATTGTTTCATATACCAGTTTTTCAGTTGAGACCTATTAGGGTTGAACTCGCCTAGAACATCCAGCCACATTTATCCATAACTACACAATGGACTAAGTCTTGAATTGACATTTTTGTGTAGAGAAACTTCACTTAAAGTCTGAACTGATACTAGCCTTTCGTGGGTTACCCCCCGGGTGGAGCATATAAGTCATACTCCTGATCTCTTAATGAGCTTCTTGGATATTACCTAAGTCTCATAGAATGCGACCAACAGTCGGGCTCATATAGGTGTGTTCTTTCAAAACTGCTCTGTAGGACAACATCAATCAATCAAAGTCATGAAACATTTTTCCGCCATTCATCAACACACCATTCATCTCACAAAGATCTGAATGTATATGTTCTAGAGGTGCTAAGTTTCTCTCCTTAGCTGCCTTATGGGGCTTACGAGGTTGCTTGGGTTCAACACAACTATGAAACTTAGAACCTTTGACTAGTGAAAATTTTAGGATTAAATTCATGCTGGAAAGTCGATTCATGCAACCAAAATTAATATGACATAATCGTGAGTGCCAAACATTTGCCTTATGTAACACCCTGAATTCCAAAACCCAAAAATTAGGGCCAACAAAAACTTTTTGCTAATGATGCTGATCAAAATACACCAGATTAAAACCTTTGTTCAAATCATGCTTCTGCTAAACCCTAAAGTGAGTCAACCAAAATCTTCCCCCTCTGTTCCTCATTCCTTAATCTCTGCTCTGCCGAAGCCCTGTACGGCAGGGAATTTAAACTTTGCTCTACACCTTGTCTCTATGCGTGGCCACTCACCCTTGTTTTCCGCCACGAGCACCCCTTCGGCATCCCTCCCCTTTCTCCTAGTCAGTGCAACCTAAACCAACACCTGCCGCTAAGTGCCCACTCGGTACTTCTGCGAAATTAGAACATATATACGTCATGAATCTCTCCCGAATGACGTGATCTGCTGCCACCTACTCCGCCATGTTCTATCGCAAGGATGTGCAAAAATATACTGCCTTAATGTATATGCACATATACAAACCCTAACCCTCGGCACCTCCTGTTCCCCTCCTATCGTCGAACCTCATGCATGTATATATGCACGTATCAGTGGCAGAAATCAAAACCACGGCTCACCGTAACTTCGCATGTCCATTCCATCCACATGCGAACCCCATATATGCTAAAATATTCAAGTGTATGCGGGCCCAGACACTCCAAGCCCTGGTTCACTCTTCTCGGTGAAACCCTATCCACCGTAGTGCTTTTCCTTCTACCACATGACCAAGAAAATATCCTCAGCCATTCTACCATCTTTCTTTACCAATATATATATATATATATATATTCCTTTTTCACCCTTATCCCTTACACTTACCAGGGTGATCTCTTTCGGACCTCTATCTCGTCTTTTATTTCCCCAAACTCAACCTTGCGTCCCTTGATGCAAGGCAGTCCCCGCCTATCTTTACCCTGCCAAGCTTATTTCATCTCTGCTGCAACCCTATACAAATATATACACTAAAATTTCTAGGGTACAGGGTACATACACTCTGAGCTCCGGTTCAAGTCTTTCGAATGAAATGAGGTGTCCAGGGCCCAAAATTCCTCTCTGGCCCCTTTTATCTAGTCAATTATTCGAACCATACATTCGTGACTCCATATCCGTGCGTATATATATATATATATATGCAACCACGCACAACATACATTGAAACCCTAGTTCTGCTGCCCTCATTTTACATCATCTCAATCCATAAATTCCCTCTACTCAAGCATAATCTTCTTCGGCCATTTGACCAAACATCTAGTCCATGCATTGCACCTGGGTCCTCCCTGTCTTCTAAGTGCATGCAGAACATACCAACCCAAATAACTCTATTTTGCTATGGCAACAAGCCACGCCACTCTCCCTTTTTCTGCCACGTCCAGCAGACATTGAAATTCAACAGCACGGCATCTAACTCCGTTTGAGCCATCCCATCCTGGCTCAGTTGTTTTGCCCTTGCTCCACGGCACCTCATAGACACCCTACCAAGAAACATGGCCTAATCTGTACTCCTCAGCAGGCCCTGCCGCAGCATTGCACTGTCCATGTGCTCCTCTCCATTCCCCCATCTTATCCTACAAAAGCTGTCTGCTGGAAAAGTTACCAAGGCACGATTCCTTCTTCCCTGCCAAACCTGCCAACCTCCTCACTCTCCCATGAGCCAACCATGCCGTGTCAATATGCTCCAAGGAAAAAGCTGCCGTGCAGTGTCACCCATCTCCCTGTCCTCACTCTTTTGCTCCAGCTGCTCACTTCCCCTTCTTTAATTCTAGCAGCCAAGCACGGTAGCCAAGTCTTGTTCTTCACCCCTCTACTTTACCTGAGCTGCCATCAACCCCCGTACCCGAGCACCCAAGTAGCGTGTTTTTCCTTTTTGTTCGCTCCTTCTCCCCGCGAACAAAATGCTTTATGGATCCCTATACCAGGAAACCACCGCTGAGGAACTCACCGGGTTCACCAGCATCTTATGGACCGTAGCTCAACAAACCCTCGGGGCAACTCAACGCCCTAGGTATCATGTGTAGCTAGGCGATGCTCTTGGTACTCTACACGAATTCTGGGCAGCAGTACATATCTACCCAGCCGACACTGACTCAAGCATGCCCCTTGGTTTCATCGGGAGAACCATGCCTACTTCCACGATGGCCATCCAACTGGTTGCGTGGGAAGCTATCTCCCATCTTCGCCGTCCGGTTCCAGGCATGACCTTATTTTTCTCTTGTATTACTTGGTGGTCTGGTTGACCTTATTTTCCTTCTGAACTTGTGCGACGGTTCATGCACATCCTTTGCCCGAGCTTTCTCCTTAACATCAAGAGACGCTATCAATTTCTCAACAGAGATTTCTTGTCTCTTGTGTTTCAGTGTCGTGGCAAAATTCCTCCATGAGGGAGGCAATTTGGTAATAATGCCCCTAGCCAGAAAACTTGTCGAGAAATGCGCATTTGAGGATTTCAAGTTCCTTCACAATGAGTTATATCTCATGAGTCTACGTGACCACAGAATGAGCATCTACCATTTTGTAGTCATGATATTGATCCATGACATACAGTTCACTGCCTATGTCTGATGTATCAAACTTAGCTTCGAGTGCATCCATAGTTCCTTTGCGCCTTTCATGTGAATATACACATCGCAAAGACGATTAGAAAGAATGCTAAGAGCGCCACCTACAAAGAGCGTGGTGGCATCCTTGAATTCCTTCTCCTACTCAAAGCTAAGGTTCATTTAAGTTTGCCAGGCGTGACCCAGTAGACGTTCATAGCCATCAACCAAATAGTGGCTTTGATTTTCCATCTCTTAAAGTGCACATCATTAAGCTTGTCCAGCCTTCGTGCGTCGGCAAGACAAAGGTGCCTAAAATAAGGTTTTTTGGATTGTTGAAATAATTAGCAGTTTTTAGTTTATTTTAATCCATATAAAATCATGACTACGAGAATAGCGAGCATTGCTATAGTATCATGTGAGCATGGCATGTACAATCTAGACATGCTAGTAACTACCAAAAAGCATTCAAGCATATCTAAACCAAACATACATTAGCATGTATGTGCTAACGTAGTAGTTAGAATATAACGAGAGGGTCCATGTTATACCTGCAGCTGCCGATAAGTGAAGTACAAGAGTTGGTGTTGATGATGGACGAATTGTTTTCCTTAGTGACGTCGTGATGATGAGAACAGAGATGATGTCGAGGAAGTAGTAGTCGTAAATAAGCGACGAGTAGTCGCATGAGGTCGTGAAAGTAGGTGAACAACTAGTAGTCGCTGGACTAGTGGAAGTAGGTGGACAATGAGCAGTCGCGACGAACGCCGCTTCCCAAAACCCTTATTTGTCCCCCATGCGGTTTATGCTCCCAAGGGACGAATGCTTCAGAGACATGCTCTCCCGACAGACAGTGCACACAGTAGTTGGGATGGAGTAGCCGATAGGATGCAGCACAACAAAAGGAATAAATGGGTGTTAGGCATTCATGGGGGAAAGGGAGGTCATGTCGTATTGTCTCAGGGAGAATTGGCCCTCTGATATAGCCGCGTCCAACCAGCCTCCATCAAGCTTGCTATTACTAGTAATATGTGCATTATTCAACCATTCGCGGTAACATAGAAATTAATCCAGCCGTTTACAGTAATGTTCAGTTAATGTGTCTATTTCTTCTCCAACAGCAAAAACTCACACAAATTTGACCATCGACCAAGAAGCGAGCGTACAGGGCAGGGTGAGCGAGCGAGTGCATGTGTGTTTCTCCCTTTCTCCCTTTCTCATGCTACAAGGAGGTGTGACCCATCCCATATTATATATTGATGTCCTTTCACCTCCACTAATAATATGGACTAAAGATTTTACATATGCTTTGAAATTATGGGCATTTGAGATTTGCCTAGGAATTATTATTAATATGGGCTTTTGGCCCAATATTTCTAACAAATGATGCCATCCTTTTATGGATCATGACATAAAAATGCCACAAATCTAAAGTTTCTTACATGTGTATTAAACAACTTTCATGTTTAAGATAAACTTTCACAAAATGACATATATTGCTTCGGGAAAGCCAAAGATCATGAAGCTCGGTACACCGAATTTTTTGGATGTGGATGTGTTCCTTCCATTTTTGATACCTTGATATCCCAATACATTATAAGAAACTTTTGAATAAGCATTGGAAGGGTGTGGAGGATCGCTTCGAGAAAAGACTTAGTAGCTGGAAGGGACGCCACCTCTCTGGGGGTGGTCGTCTTGTACTAATAAACTCAGTACCGAGTAGTTTACTTATGTTTATGCTCTTCTTTTTTGAGATACCAGTAGGGGTGCACAAGAGGTTGGATTACTATAGTACATATTTTTCTAGCAAGTGGTAACCACAAGTGCAAATATAGGCTTTAAAGTTGGGAATTTTGTGTAGCCCAAAGGGCCAAGGTGGTTTGGGGATACAAGACCTCAACCTTAAAAACAATGTCTATTAGCAAATAATTATTTAAACTAACAAACAAGGAAGGAGTGGCAGGATATTCTTAGAAAGAAATATATAAGGGCAAACCTCTATCCTCTGCTAATGACTCCCCCTTTGAGTGGGTTAATGAGAATTAAGGAACAGTTTATACGGTTAGGTTTTGGGATGACAAGACATGCCATGGTCGTAAAAGTGATGGGTTTTGTCCCTCTTAACATCTCCTTTCAGAGGGCCATTGTTGGTCCAAATCTGTGGCTTGGAATGCTCTAGTTGTTAAGGTGGTACTTTTCAACCTCATTTTAGAGCAAAATGAATTTAAACGGACTCTTCACACTAATGGACTATTTCGGTTCATTCAATGGATTCTATATTTGGTGATTTTAACTTTTAATTTTGTCCCAAACATATGGCGTTTAAATATACCCCTGAAAATAAATATATTCTTTGGTATCTTTGCCAATGGGTGATATTGACAAAAGATAAATTACTAAAACGAAATTGGCATGGTAGTAAACCTTGCACTTTTTGTGGTCACGAAGAGACAATTAAATATCTCTTCTTCGAGTGCCACTTTGCTCATTTCGCATGCACGTGATCTACGTAATTTCGGCATATCTCCACCTCGTAGTGTCTCTCACATTTTTGGGAATTGGCTATGAGATAGATCTCATGGCTCATCATTTAGTGGGTACTACAGCATTATGTGGTCAATTTGATTATATATAAATGATATTATTTTTGTTAAAAGACACTAACAAATTCTTTTTAGACTCTTTTCTTATGTATCAATTGGTTACGATCATGGTCTTTCCTGTAACAGCAATCATTCGAGCAGGAGCCAGACGGATACTTATGCCAGGACGTTGGACTTGGCTACCAGGAGATTTATATCCCCTAGTTTGGGTGATGGTTTAATGATACGCTATGTAATGATTGATTTGTACAATTTAAGCTTATCGCTACCTATGTCGTCGGTTGGTCAGCTGAAACTTATTATAACTTTGTAATAATAGATTATATGTATCTTTGGATGCGTAGATGGAAAAAGTTTCTGTTTCGTTATTAAGAAAATACCGTCTGATCTTAAACCGCGGGAAAGTATCGAGTTTTTCTCCGTACCAAGATCAAATGAGAATTAAGTAGCCTTGAACTTTTAGGTTGGGGCTTGTGCTGCCAGTGTTGAATACTTAGGACACGTGCTTCTAATTCACTTGTTGCGAACATTTACTGCGAAAGCTAGCAGAAATCGGTGAGCATCGCATGCAGATTCATCCACTGCATGTAGGCTGCCTACGTAGCCCAGCTCCACACGCACCACCACCCCACCCCCAGCGCACACGGGCGCCCCGGGACGTTGGTCCACTCGCATGCGGACGGGCAGGCAGGCCACCACGATCCTGCGGTGCGCACCGAGCTGGCCACACCAACCATGATTTGATCTGCGTCCCCTCTCTCCGGGCCAGCCGGGCGCGCGCAACTTGTTCGCGCGCGCTTCCAACTCGATCGACCACTCACCCGATCACCGAAAACTACTGCTGCTGATTTGTCCTGCACCCACCACCCAGCTAGTACATCCTACATGCACACCAGCAGCACACGACATGATACGATGTGCATGCATGCATGGACCTGCAGCTGCAGGCCGGGCGCTGAACAGGCTGCCTGCGCCGCTGCGACGAACCAACGACCGATCAACTAGCCTGCATGCAGGTGCGTTCTCAAAGAAAACTACTCCCTCCGTCCACAAATATAAGACGTGCACGGAATTAAGGTTCAACTTTAATCAATAATAATTAATAATATTAAATTATATAATATAAAAATGATACTATTTGAAAATACGTTTGAATATAAATTTAATGATACCACTACTATGTCATATAAATTAATAGTATAATTTAATTATTAGTTAAAGTTAGATCTTAAATTTCATACATGTCTTACATTTGTGGACGAAAGGAGTACTAGCTAGCCAGAAGCCAGGCAGGTGGTGAAGAAGATATAGGCCCAGTTCTTTTCGGCTTCTCCAGGGGCTTCTCCCAGAAGCTTGCCCCCTCCCAGCTTCTCCCAGAAGCCGCTCCCTCAAATTTGTCGGGGCTTCTAATTTAGACATACCAGGACTAGTTTAGAAGCACCGACGAATTTGAGGGGGCGGCTTCTGGGAGAAGCTGGGAGGAGGCAGCTTCTGGAAGAAGCCCCTGGAGAAGCCGAAAAGAACTAGGCCATATATCATTGTGCGCGCGGCAGGATAACGAACGATATCGAGCACCCACGCTCTGCGCAAACCCAGAAGAAAAGTCTGCGCGTCATGGATTACATGCATATGCAGTGCAGGTCGGCCTTGGGCGGCCGGTTGATGGATGCGTCCACCCGCCAATCATGCCCATATTCCATTGCCAACCTCATCAACCGATTCGCATAATGCTGCGCGTACAACCTGTTTTATTCCCCCATGCGGGTAACAAGTCCAGCCCATCTGTGTTTTATATAAGCAGATAAGGTGACGCGAGTCTGCGCTCTCAATTCGTGTTCGGAAATGCATGAAACGATCGGTAGGAGCGGGACAGAGCGACGCCGGAGGGATACTAGTGTACGTTAGCTCGCGCCACATGGTCAGGAGATTTCGGGTGTCCGCTGCAGTTATGGTGGTTGCATGGTGTCCTGATACCTAATTAATTTGCCGTGCGAGGAGCGTCTCTTTGGAATTCCTGTCCCTGGTCCACGTTAGGCTCCTGTATGTCGTTCATATTGGAATGAAATCTTGCGTGCCTCATTAATTCAACCATTACCTCAGTGGAATTTTCGTGTCTCCTGAAAGAAATACAGGTGAATTCCTGCATTCCAATTTTTCCATGGGGATCCTCTTATGGACACACTTCGCTTTAGGGATTATGGGACACACTTATAGCAGAGAAATAAATAGTACTAATATAACGAAGAACGCAGTTTAATTAATCGCATACAATGCCAGCTTGTGAGCCACATCAATGGAATCAATGAATCATGCAGCACTAGAGCACCATCGTTCTGTCACACTGCTCAAACAGTACATTGATCCTTATATTCCCACGCCGATATACATTCCCCTTCTTTCTTGGAAATTTATATTTTCGCAAGAAGATATACCCGTGAATTCTGGAACCCTTTTGCACTACAGTGCAGCACATACCCCGGTAGCTTATCCAACCAGGCATCATTGGAGCAATGAAACCAAAAGGCCCATTCATTCAATCTTATCAACAAAGCAAAATAGTAGGGGCACACACAGCTCAGTTTTCTGTTCCATTAAGGGACTAAGTGATGAATAAACAAGTGCCCGTGAAGGCAAGGATAGAGGCCCCACAGCCAGAGCCTTTTTGTCTTTTACCTACTACTCTCCTCTCTTCCATAAATACCACCTCCCTCTCATCACTCCCCCACCACCACCACACACACAAAAGCTCAGCTCCATTCTCTTTCTTGCAAGGCTGGTCACTCTCTTGCAGCTGCGAGAAGATACATGGCCAAGGACGACGTGATGGAGAGCGGCGGCGGCGGCGGCGAGTTCGCTGCCAAGGACTACACGGACCCACCCCCGGCGCCACTCATCGACGCGGCGGAGCTGGCGTCGTGGTCGCTATACCGCGCCGTCATCGCCGAGTTCATCGCCACGCTGCTCTTCCTCTACATCACGGTGGCCACCGTCATCGGGTACAAGCACCAGTCTGACGCGTCCGTCAACGGCGCCGACGCGGCGTGCGGCGGGGTGGGCATCCTCGGCATCGCGTGGGCGTTCGGGGGCATGATCTTCGTCCTCGTCTACTGCACCGCCGGCATCTCCGGCGGCCACATCAACCCGGCGGTGACTTCGGTCTCTTCCTGGCGCGCAAGGTGTCCTGGTGCGCGCGCTGCGCTACATGATCGCGCAGTGCCTCGGCGCCATGTGCGGGGTTGGCCTCGTCAAGGCGTTCCAGAGCGCATACTACGTCAGGTACGGCGGCGGCGCCAACACGCTCGCCGCTGGCTACTCCAAGGGCACCGGCCTCGCCGCCGAGATCATCGGCACCTTCGTGCTCGTCTACACCGTCTTCTCCGCCACCGACCCCAAGCGCAGCGCCCGCGACTCGCACGTCCGGTAAGCATACCTCGGACTTCGGGGCAAGCATAGATCTCTTTCTTGTTTCTATTTTTTTTCTTTTGAAAAATAATAATCTTAGCTTAGTGAGAGCTTAAGTGAAGATAGCATCTTCGGAGGATAGATCATGCAAATGGAAAGAACGACACATATGAACAAAAAGGGGCGAAAAGCAGCACGAGAATATCCTATCCTCTAAGAAAAGGAGGAGAATTTTGAAGAGAAGGAATAATTTGATACATAATACTTTTCTCAAAATGAAAGAGATTCACTCATGAGCTATGATTGCGTACGTTTCTTTGAACTACCAATTTACCGAGACTTAAGTTCGGAGTTCTGTCGATTTCTAAAAAGAAAAATACAGTAATACCTGATGCTTATCCTTCCTAAAATTCTCGTTTTCAAATAAGTACACATCAGCATTATAAGCCTTCCGTAGTCTTAATTTCTTTTCTTTTAAAATAAAAACTTTAGTGATTCTCCGGCTTCCGTGGTCTTAAATGTGGCTTAACAAATCTACCGCGCAATTGATTGACAATGAAGATGGATCTAGTAGACTAGTACACGTCCCAGAAAAAAAATGCATTTCTGTTGCGTCCATTTCTTATGTTGCATCTTATCACGGTAGCATTTCCTGGCCGAGCGAGAACATGTGGCCCCTGCAAAAAGCTGAGCTGGTTCGTTGTACCACTTGGTCCCATTTGGTCCAGGCCTATGGTGAATTTATTGGCCGGTCTGGCCCCAAGTCCTCCCGTTTCATGTGGCCACCACGACGAATTATTGGTTGCCCCGCCCGTACAAATTACGCCGCTCCGTTTTCAATACTATCTATCCTTACATATTTCTCCACCAATAACACTACCGATTCTGTATTCCGCAAAAAGGAATACTCGAGCACAAAACAAATTGTAACACCAATTAGCGCCAGTTTTCCCCTTCTTTACAAGTTATATAACTATTAGTTTCCGCAGTGTAGCGCAACACAAGTTCAGAGCATGTGGCTTGGTGAATTCGGAGTTACTTTAGTTTATGGTCTTTTAGTGGCCGTGAACTTGTGATGGTGGGCATCGCCCCTTTCGTGAGGTTTCCGGAGGTGACAAAAACGTGATGTCCGGGCGCTTTGCACGAGCTAAGCCAAGCCCATCTCGTCAAGACATGCCGTGGTGGTCTGCCTTCGGTCTTTCGGGGATGGTGAAATGCGCACTGAGCGAAGCCACTGCGAGGTTGGCGTGTGTGCCAGAGGGAGGGTAAAAGGAGCACCAGCACTTGTTCTTGCTCTAGTTTCTTCCTTGTGAAAGAGGAATGGTAAGTGGCCACAGCCACAGCCACTGCTTTGGGAGGCCTCAATAGTTCCTTGATGCTGATGGCGAGAGCATGCATGGTCATGCTTCACGAACAAACCTGAAAACGATGGCACGTTGAAGTGCTAATTAACGGGTGACATGTGTTGTGTAGTTCAGTTTTGGGGAGGGGTTATTGCTGTGTTGTGCTGTACTGCACTGTATCGAAAAGTAATTTGGTTAATTACTCACTATAGAAAAAAAGGAGACTCAAAGTTTGCTTGTCTATGGCTTTTCAGGTGTTGGCACCCCTCCCATCGGCTTCGCGGTGTTCATGGTCCACTTGGCCACCATCCCAATCACCGGCACCGGCATCAACCCGCCAGGAGCTTGGGAGCAGCCGTCATCTACAACAAGGACAAAGCCTGGGATGATCAGGTACTTACAATTTACAAAAACATGAAGATATATGTCATGTCCTTTGATCAGATCAACTCCAACCATTCAATTTACCTAAAACTTGCCTTGGTCTGATCTTGTTGGATGTGATCTCGCTCTGCAGTGGATCTTCTGGGTCGGCCCATTGATCGGCGCGGCGATCGCGGCGTTCTACCACCAGTACAGTCCTCAGAGCCGGCGCCATCAAGGCCCTAGGCTCTTCAGGAGCAACGCATAAGTTACCTGTGTCGACTATGCCGAATGAGTGTTGAAGCAATGGCGACTTGTGTTGAAGGAAGCTGCCGGACAATAAGTGGTTTTTACTACCTTTCAAAAGCTTGCCGCTGCACGGTCGGTTTGTTCAGCTGCTGCATGCGTACGTATTTGGCTCTCTTCATGTAATCACTCATGCGTCTGTTGGTGTATTCTGCCCATGGGATTCCAAGTCTTAATTAGCATGTATTCCTGTTTCTATTTAATTTAGCGACAATCGATCGAATGAATATCACCTTCTATCTAAATCAATCCACCAAGTGATTCATCCCAAATGTTTTTCTTTTGTTTATCCGGGAGCATCTTGCTGCCGCTGCTGCTGTGAATTCTGCCCAACATTGGACATTACATATCGAGTGATCATGTCATGATGTGCCACTCCTTGTTTTCTCTCTCTCATTGTATGCTTCCCCCTTCATGGTGCTCCAAGGTCTCATCCACATTAGTTTGCTCCTTTGGATTCCAATAATCCAATTTCCAGAACAAATCATGTCATTGCGAGACAAATGCACACTCGTTTGTGCTCCATGGATTCCTATAGCTGTCACTTGTCACCGTTTTTAGACCTATCATGGGATGTTTGTGATCCCGGAGGATTGCCATCGCCAGCTGTCTCGAGCTTGCAAAATTGTCCCCTTCTCCTGAATGGTACGCGATGTGACGAATCCACCTCGCATTTTTCTGCTGCGATTGATGTGGATAAACTCTAAAAACTTCCTCTAGAGCAGTAGGTCTGTGAGTAGCAACTGACAGGTAGCCCGGCATCTCGGAGGACGCGCGCGATGCAACCGTTTCCACCAGAGTACTCCGTATCCTGCTAGATGCTAAACCTTTTCGTGGCATAAAAATCCCTTTTTACCCTGAAGTAGAAGTAGATACTCCAATAATTACCGAAGTACTGCATGCATAGAGATGGCAAAACAGTGAACAGACAGGTACAGGTGCAGAGAGAGACGCAAGGATTCCAAAAAAAAGTCCTTGCATCTCAAGAGCCATGTTCCGTGCAGCACCAAAGCCAGCCAAGGACGCCATCGCTCCATCAGCACGGCACCATGATCCAACCATGTTCTTCCTTCTCCTGCAGCTGCTAGCCTGAGACACTGACGGATGTGCTACCGCCAAGGCGTGGATGAGAAGGATAAAAAAAGTTCTGACGTATGCACGTCGATGTTATGTTATGCACGTCTTTGGCTAACGTTAAAATTTGACCGGCCCCTCCTCGGTCATCTCGTCTCCCAGAAGTCAGGGGCAGAAGAAACGTGCCTGCTCAGTTTCATCATCGCAGCCTGTACTAGTCTGAAGATTGCAGGTGCTCTCCTGCTACTTCTGCGTAAGCGAGGGTAGGCCACGGGCTGCAGACCTTGCAGCGTTGGGCTTTTCGGTTTTCTGCTATTATTATCCGTTTCAAAGATACCTGCAGCAGTGCTATACTACTTATTGCTCGTACGACCAGTGTCAAGAGGTCAACATTGCTATGGTAAATATGCTATGGTAAATATGCTAGCAAGTACAGGATGAACCATTGCTATATCCCTCTGCCTCGGACTGGTGGAATTTTTGTCTATTTAAGCCCCGTTGATCGTTATCGGTAAAAATAGCCCTCTTCAAATATAATTGCAGATTCATTCTCATGATAATGTCAGACGGCGAAACGTAGCATATTTATCTGCACAGTCAGGCTACGATGAATTGCGCATTCTGACTCGGGCACGAGTGCTCCAGTCGCGGACAGTTTGGCTACCGTGCAGTCGGTGACCGCGATAGTAGCGTGTCACGCCCGGACTGCGCACTGGGCCAGTGATGCCGCTCTGTGCCTGTCGCTGTTGCTGTCGACAGGGAGTATCACAGCTTCCCGAGCGTGATAGGAGACCTTCGCATGCCTTTTAAGATATGGCATTGCTATTGCATCTTTTAGTGCTAGTAAACATGTTTGTACACAACCTTATGAATTAAGTGTAACCACATGCTAAATGGGTACTGGCTTTAGTGAATTAGATATTTTCATGCTTGGTGTTGGCATTGTCCTTACCTGCACATGGGGTATGGGTTAGGCATCACCCTCGGACAAAAGAGGAGTCTGGAATGTGAAGTCTGTAATCTGTGTCGTACTGAAACTTATGGGAAGTTCACATTCGGTATGACCTGTTGAAAGACTTTATCACGGTTTCTCTATGCAAACACCGATGGACGTGTGTTTCAAAGCTTGATTAGCCTGGTGCAACGGGATGACTGTGTCATATGGGTAGTATACAACCTCTATAGAGCGTAAAACTAATCAAATAGCCGCGTCCATGGTTATGGACGGCACAAAGATCAGTCATGTTGAGGAACTTCTTTTCTTCTCACTACTTTTTCCTCTAAGTATTTGAATAAGTATAGCTGGTGAGAACCTATTGTCAAGCTAAGAGATTAGACCTTCTTGATTAGTGTTGGTAATTACAACCTTCAGTAAGTTGTAGCCCCAGTGATAAAAATATTTTGATCTAAAACCTGTTTCCAAAATCTATTATAATAATTTATACTACTTAAAATGTTTTGTTTGTGCAAAAGAGCCATAAGCCTCCTTTGTTAAAGCATGCATGTGGCATTAGGTTTCCTTTAAAAGGGGTGTGATGAGACATGGCACCCAGGTATCATCAAGGCGGATGAATCCGCCTTCTGGACATAGGGTGGCCGGACGACCTGACTACTCGGAGTCCGACTTCTACACGGGGCGCCTCAATTGACTGGAGTAACAAAACAGGTGAAAGTACGTATCCGGCAATTCTAGATTCTGTTGTACTAATTAGGAAACCAATCTGTGAACCGATTTTGGACTCTTGTAACCCTACCCAGGTCGCCTATATATAGGCCGGTAAGGGATCCTCGATCGTATGTTCATATACGCTCTCGTATCCCATACACACAAGCCCTAGCAACCTTGAGGTCTGTTCTTGAGGACTTGCGGCAGTTAGGATTCAAGCAATACAAGCCACCAAACACATGACGTAGGGTATTACCTCTTCTTGAGGGCCTGAACCTGTCTAAATTTTGTCTCCTCCGTGTGCACCCATCTAGATCTGCTGTGCGTGAACGCTGCCCCATAGATCCATCCATACAGATCCAGATGGGTCTCTTCGCACACACAAGACGGCTTCGTTCCGGGCAGCATTATGAGATGCGCTTCCCTGGACGTTTGCCCCGAACGAGGACAGCTTTCCGATTGGAAAGCTGGACTTCATCGCCGACAAGATCGGCAAGCTTCACCTCTGCGACTCGGCTCCCTGCCGATTCAAACGGAGCTGCCTTCACCCACATCTTCACTCGGACATCCCCGCCGAGTCCGCACCTTCGGTATCCTCTCCCCAAGACGGGGCTACGCCGAAGTCGGATCTGCTGTTCGCAGAGCACTGGGTTCTCACCCTCGAACAGGGATCACGACTGGTTGCTGTCGATCGATCTCTCTCCTGCCTGTCCTTGAGTATGACTCGGACGACTTCGAGAGCTCGGGTAGTCACCACTTCCCGGAGGTCTTCATGGCCAATCTCGACTCGCTTGGTCAAACGACCATGACCAGTCAACCCCCATTGCGGAACAAACACCGCTGAGTCTTGAAGCCACTCGGCTTCGGCCTTCTTGCCAAGGAAGAGAACTGGTCTGAGCAGTAGACCAGGCTCTGCTGGTCTAACGTCAGCAACGAGCAGCAGCGTAAATGAGGACATGCGAGATCGCGGACGCCACGGTCCATCACTGGCTTCCGCAGTGCGTGAAAGGGACGGCGTCTAGATATTCCCACGCTCCCAGTCACAATGTCGTCACCGCCACGGTGGTGGCACGTGCCATCAATATCCCTGATAGGCACCCGCAGGTCACGACGAGCTCGACGGCTTTGGATCCTGATGGAGGAAGCGGTCCTCCAACAAGCTGCGATCTCTGAGGACCGTGTGTTTCCTCTGCGAGCGCCAGGAGTCGGCACTCCCCCTCTAGTGATGTACCCGCCGCGGAGGGTCACCATGCCGATCCCGACCGTCACCAGCCAGACAGAGCGGTACGCAAACCGAATCGCGGCCGAACACGTGACGCACGAGATACCATTGCTGCAAGAAACCGCTTGTCCGTCAGGATGCGTGACAAGAATGCTCACGCAAGCTAGGTCGGTCCATAGCCGACTCGGACCAGACCGCGATGCATGTAACCCCCTTGCTACGGACGAAACGTTCGTCGGGATCCAGAGAGGGACAACGCAATAACCAACACGGCGATAGCAATGAACGCAAGCGCTACAGCCGGTGGCCGCTCCCCGACCTCCTCTGGTATGGGGTATCGCGGGCCCAAAGGCGTTCGGATCCCCGCATACGCAGCGTCATTTTTCCCGTCGCAGGTATCCGGATCACCGGCATCGAACAAGTACACGGGCAAACTCGAGCCAGATATCATGGTTGGCAGACTACCACACGGCCGTGCAGGACTAATTGGAGGCAAGATATGTTGCAATCACTACATGCCCCCTGTTTTTAGTCGACTCGGCTCGAGCCTCGCTAACCAGCCTACCTCTAGGTTCATCCAGGTCATGGTCCGACCTCGAAACCTTTTCGTGAACAACTTCTAGGGTACCTATAATCGGGGTCCCGAAAATGCGTGGGATCTTCACAGTTACACCCAAGAGGTAGTGCGAGACTCTCAGAGAGTACATCCAACGCTTCTCCAAGAAGAAGAACTCTTGCCAGAGTGTCGAGAGAAGGAGATGTCATCGCTGCCTTCTCTAAAGGTGTACCAGCACCGACCTCGTCCACCAAGAATTGCGCGTAAAACCCTACAAACGAAAATCGCGTGAACTCTTCGATATAGCCAACAACTTCGTGACCGGGCGAGGAAGCTGTTCGTAGAGCGACCAAG
The DNA here is from genome assembly GCA_019208055.1 of Stipa capillata. Lineage (NCBI taxonomy): Eukaryota > Viridiplantae > Streptophyta > Magnoliopsida > Poales > Poaceae > Stipa > Stipa capillata. The sequence goes on along the minus strand of JAGXJF010001375.1, from coordinate 3,446 downwards.
ACAGACAAGGACATAGAGGCAAGGCGCCCGAGTCCCCGAGGCAAGGGATCGTCGCAGGTCGCCCAGGAAGAAATACCAGAAGCGCAAGGGCGGGCGACCTCATTGCCACTGCCGACCGTGCTCTCACAGCGCCGACGCTCCGCGTAGCGCCGCCACTTTTGATGGAAATGTATGAGTCAGCATGCCATTTTCATGGGCCAATCTAACCACGTCACGCGTGACTGCATCTGAAGAACTTGGAACAAGCCTTCGTCCACAACACTGGAACAAGAAAGAACCCCCTCCGGACGAAGGTGACGAGTCTCCCGAAGGAGTACCGCTTGTCTGATGATCTCGATAGCCGCAACGGCTACGAGTCTAACGCCGCCAAAAGATCATAGAACAAGAGGTTAATGCAGTCGAGCCAGTTGTTCCTCAATACCTCTGGTGGTGCGAGTCGCATCATTACCTTTCGTCGCTCAGACCACCCCGACTACATACTCACCGGCAAGTTTCCCCTTGGTGGTTGGACCCGATTGTCTACGGTGTCCGCCTCACCAAGGTCCTCATAGATGGAGAGAGTGGTCTGAACATCCTCTACGTCAAGATCCCACGGGCCACCCTTCCACGGGGTTGTGTCCAGTAAGATGGCAAGTCCAGCTCAGTGCAAATCAGTTTGCCTGTCACTTTTCGGTACTCCGCGACAACTTCCAGACCGAGACCCTCACCTGTGAAGTCGTCGACTTCCTCGGTCATATCACGCCATCGGCTGTGCGCCCCTGCTATGCAATTCATGGCTTTCCCCAGCTATGTCGATCTGAGAGCTCAAGATGCCAGGTGCCCCACGGGATAATAACGGTGCGACAAGCAGCTTCCAAGCACGCTTACACGTGTGATCTGAAAAACTGCAACCTTGCCGCGGCCAATCGCTGCGGTCGAGCTTGACAATCTCAAGTCGGCCATGTAGAGGAGGGCGCCCGCTGGCCAAAAGAGCTTCAGCAGCGACATCATCTCCAATCCGTCGTGGTAACACTAAGAGCGATCCCAGCTTGATCGGAAGACTCCTCCAAAACAACCAAATCGGTACTACGCTCAGCGACAAATATAAAAGGCGCCTCGTCAGCTTCCTCTCCGTAGATAACGGAAGATTTTCGCTAGGGACAACGACCTCCTGACTATGCCACGGAATTTCGCACGGAGCTACCGAAGAACCACTCCCCCTAAATATTCAACCAAGGCGCCTAATCCCGCAAGTACAAAGCAGCGTTTGCATCAGATTTGCTGAGGATAGGCGGTACCACACCGCAATAGAAGAAGAGATAAGCCAAGCTCTTGCCGGCATGGCTTTATCAAAGAATGTATCATCCCGACTAGGTTACGAACCCAGTCCTTAGTTACGCAAAAAGAATGAAAAATAGAGGTATGTGTGTTTGATTATACGCAGTCTTAACAAAGCATGTTCCCAAAGATCCATTCAAACTCTGCTTGCCATACGTGTCTACGCATGGCGAGCGGCGGGGGTGCGAGTGGTTGATCGTCCACCGGCCGGGCCTGGGTAAAGCTTTATGTTTTCGATGCGTCTGGACGGGCCGTACTCGGTTTAAGCCATCTGTTTTCGATGGCAAGGTAGATGAATAGAGGAGGACCAAATCAAAACTAGATCAGTATCATAGTCACCACTTCGGCGTCACTGGAGTCCTCCCCCCAAAACCCCCACCCCCCCCGGGCCTTCTGCTTGAGCGTTCCTATGCCTTGTCGGCTTGAAGAACCACCGAGCGCTTACGTGACCAACCTTTGGCATACATGGCTGCGCTCAGGGGCTTTTTAGATCGATAGTAGAAACGTGTGCGGTCCTCAAGTGTGCGTTAAGTCGCTGTGGTAGTCAAATCGCGCAGAGTGTAAAGAGATCTTTTACACAGATTTGGCAGAATATGTTTGCCAGCCTCCGACTATGGCAGCAGCATTAATCTTTAAGGCGCGGGAGAAAAATGTGTCTTGGGTTGCGGCTTGGGAATAGTGCTACTTCGGTTCTATAATCTTCTCGCGGATACGGGGAATTGAGGCTAGCCTTCTAGGAGAAGATCGTACGTAAAGGGCTAAGTCATCAAGTTATAGGGCCGTGCGCCGAAATACCTCAAGTATCAGTCCACAACATCACCGAACTGTCTGGCTTTACTCTTCGAGGGTCCTGGGTTCATTTCGGTGCCGTCTCAAAAGAGTCTCGTCCCGATAATAGGGCTGCCTGCGCGGGTTATCACCATTTATCAAAGCTCATGAATAAGTAGAGGTCGGAGTACAATTTCACCGTGGACATCTGAGGCTGCAAGATGGGGCCTTCTGAACGGCTTAAGAAACTGTCTAACACCACAGCTCCATATTGGAGTCGGGCGCACGCAATGCGCCACTAACGAGCCACTGGATTGCTTTACATCGCGGTGCAACCCCAGTCGGGTGGTACAGCCAGCGTTGTCTACTATAGGGGGGGGGGGGGGGTTGTTGATTAAGCGGCCGCAGAGAACCGCTGGAGATGCGCCGGTCGCATCAATGCCAGAAGGTTCGCATGGCCAGCCTATGCTTCATCAGTGAAGTACTTTCCGAGTCTAAGGTGCTATATTAACACAATATAAAAAAAATCGATCTATGGGGTCGGTGTTCGTCAGGGTAAGGGGGGACGTCTCGAAAGTTGGTTCAGGGCTACTTTCCTAGGGCGGTGGCATCCGATCTTGATGACCATGTGTGTTCTTTCCCGATCAGGCCGTATGTTCATCAAGCAATCGGGACGATTCACTGGAAGCAGGAATTGCAGAGTGTGGGCTAATGGAGGCTTGTTGGCATTCGACATGGCATCTATACTCGCTGCCCCCGCACGGCTATCAAGTCCCAGGTCTCGGCCCCGACTTCGTAGCTGAGGTGGAGCAAGAAGTGCTGCAATCGCCACCCTCTATCATCGACGGTCCTCTGAACATTGGACTCTATTTTCGTGAGCTTGCTCGCTGATTGGCTTTGCAGGGGCGGCAAGGGCTAGGCATCGTACTCATCTCTCCGGCAAACAAGAGTAACGCTTCAAGTATGTGGCTGTAAATTCGCATCTTTCGGCTGGGCATCTAACAGACATCGCCGAGTACAAGAGGCCTAGCTCACATGCGCGCTAATGTATTGTGACCTCGACCGCAGGATTCGCCGACATCCTCGCACCCGCGGGGACATTCGGAGGTCTAGTGTTGAGGCAAGTTCATGAAGAGTGGTCATGGCATAATGAAGATTGCCCTAGCCATCGAAGCCTACTAGTGGGCGAAGAGGTGTGTCAAACTTGAAGGTCCAAGTTCGATGGATCTTGAGATCATACTATGCACAGGGTCCTCTCCGCGCCCGAGTTGGACATGAGGGCAGCCGACTGCACACTCGGCAAAACTGAGGGTCTAAGGCTGGGGTTGTCGACGTGATTGGCCATGGGCGCGTCTTTGTTT
>JAGXJF010001374.1:0-140295 GCA_019208055.1 Stipa capillata | reverse complement strand
GAGTCGAGAGTAGTAGTGAAGAATTTTGCTGTAGCCAAACGATAACGGTTTTAAATTCCCCATACCTTTGGGGATATGTTGTAAGACTTTCTGTTGTATTACCAGTTTGTAAATTGAGTTTGTAATATTTAGACCATTGCAATGCTTCTGTCGTGCTACTCTGTGAGATATGTACAGTCGAGAAGGCACTTCATCTGTGCGTATCACCGCAGTTTTTATCCTCTCGTCACTGGTAATGCGAAAATATATACGGCCTGCGCGGGACTTGGGGAAAAATTCCCCAAATCCCGCGCACCCGCCCTAATTCCCCAATCCCCCTCGCGCGACCGACGCCGCCAGGCCGCCGCTCCTCGCCTCCTCGTCTGACGCCTCCCTCGCCGCCTCCCTCGCCAGACGCCACCCCCCGCCCGCCCGCCGCCTCCCCTCCGCGGCTGCATGTCGCGCACCGCGCCACCCCCGCCCGCCGCCTCCCCTCCCTGCCGTCGTCCGCCCCTTCCCTACGACCGGAGATCGACGGAGTGAGCGCCACAGCCGAACCCTTCCTGCTGTCGCCGCCCCCTCATCCTCCCGCAACCCCGTGCCCTACGGTGCCTCCATCGCTGCCCCCACATAGGCAACGTTAGTATTGTGGTACCGGCTCGGTTTTTTAAAAGTATAGATGGAATTGTAGCTCTGCTTTTTATTAGTTAGACGAAGATGAACTCTCGGCTCGAATGTAGAATGTTAGAGTTAGATTCGTATGCAGCTGCAGCAGTTACTGTTGCCTTGCATAAAATCAGTGACAATATTGTGGTACCGGCCATCGAGCCGAGGCAACGTTAGTTGCTGAATGTTTATTTTTCAGGGACAATGAGTTGTCAACATTTTGTCAAAATGTTGCTTCGTCAACGTTTTGTCAACGTTCGACACTCAATTTTAGTTAATTTTAGCAAAGGTCATGCCGAAATTTTGTATTTTCATTAATTTATTTTAGCATACGTATGTTGTATTCGGGTTATTGTAGTTCTTTGTCATGCTCAATTATATGCATTTTTAGCCTTTTAATTTTATTAAATTTATTTTTTAACAAGTTTTCATTTAGTTCCAAAATGGCCGCAAGTACCCCCTCTTCGTCGCGGACACCAACGGATGCCCCGGCATCGTCCCGAGATATCGAGGGGCGTACGGAAGCACCCCGGGATCTGGTCCTCGAACAAATCTCTCAGGGGGCCACCATCGTCGACGACCCTGCTGCCGAGGACAACAACGAGTACGACTCGCAGAGTCCGGCGTGCTGAAGACGTGACCGATCGTGACGAAGGGACCGCCGTGAAGACGAGACCGGTTTTGACGAAGAACAGGCGGACGGGGCTCCACCAGCTAAGCGAAAAAGGCGGCACGCGCCTAGGAGACCAAACAAGTTGAGTACCGACACCTTCGTAATCACTCGAGTCGACGATTTGGGTAAACCTGCCAGTCCAGTAAAAGCTGCACAGGGGTACTCAAACGCCGTAGGCTGCATCCTGCGTGAAACCGTGAAGATCACAACCCCCGATATAAGGACGAAAGAAACCGAGCATCTCCGAACTCTCCTCTTGGACAGGCTATTCAGCAGGTATTCCGTCCCGGAGGCCGACAAAAATAGAGTCGCAGCTAAAGCCCTGAGCATGATGTCCAAATCCTTGAATACATGGCGATACCGTGCCAATAAAATGAAGGATAAAGATTTCGAGACCGTGATAAAGCCGCTATGGCCTACGATAGATGAGGCGGACTGGACCGAGTTCATTCAAACTCGCTCGGACGATGAATTCAAGAAGTTGAGTGAGTGGGGGAAGGACATGCGGGAGAAGATCGTGGGTAACCACAGACTCGGCAGCCGTGGTTACCCAGGGAAGAAGCCAAAATGGGACAAGGAGGATGCAAAGTTGATTGCGGCTGGGAAAGAACCCCCTTTCTCGGACATCCAGCCAGGGCGCGGAAAGGATTTTGTGAGGGCCCGCGCAAAATTTGACCCAGTGACGGGGGAACCGATCTTCACACACGAGAAACTGAAGGAGGTGCACGAAGAGCTGGTAACCTCTGAACCCATTTTATTTTATTTGTCCTACGTAGATTAATTTCTGGAAAGGTACGTTTCTAAACGGTTGATGTTACTTGCAGAAGAAGCTAAGCCAGCAACCTGAAAAGCTCCCAGGACTCTGTCGATAGCGATAGGTGGCAAGACCCTATCAACAAGGCTCTCGGCAAGCCGGAGACTCGTGGCCGTGTGATGGGTGGGTACGGGGCGATGGGCTGATTATTGTCCCCAAACCCGCGAGGTTGCCCGCGAGAGGAGGAAAGCCAAGCAAGATAAAGAGTTCGATGCGCGAGTGGAGGCGGCGGTGAAACGTCTATTAGGGCCTGTATATGAGCAACTACAACGTCCACCCATGCATCCTGATACCCAGCCGCCGCCCTTGAATCTTGATACCCAGCCGCCGCCCTTCACTGCTGCAAGGAGTAGCAGCCCCTCTGTCTCGGGCATTGGCCCCGGGTCGCCAAATCAATCGACGGCCTCACGGTAAGCGTCGTCGGCTCAACAAATCGTTCTAGTACGTCTTGGTTTCGTTGTTCGGACTCTAACATCCACGACGCATCCACCCGTATATATGTTTCGCAGGTAATCACTCCGTGCCATCTCCAGGCCCAAGTGCTCAACTCGATGGTGACGTCGCACACGGTCGAGTCCACCCAATAACGCCGGAGAACAAGATGCACTGTGTGGATTTACCACCAAACTTGGCGAGGGTGGAGTTGACTAAGGTGGTCGGCAACTTCGAGGACTTGGTTTTGAATGACCCCCTGAAGAGGGATACGAAAAACTAGGAGCCTGCAAGGGGTTTTTTCTCAGGTGGCCGAAGGACGCGATAAAGTTGATTGAGACCTCCAATCGCGCAACACCGTCGCTGAGCCACACCCACAGTCCATCACCAAGACCATCTCCGTTTGGGTCTTTGCCCACCTCTATCGTATAGGGATCTGGAGATGGAGGGCGCCGATGAGGGCGCGGAGCATGGCATGCCTCGTGACGAAGAGGCACAATTATTTGTAGATACGCCGCCACCCCAGCATGACAAGCAAGCCCAGACGAAGTTGACTCCTAACACACTCATGGGCGCAGCCAAAGAAGCGATGGCCGGTCAGAGGGCCGTATCTCTGGAACCGCAGCGTACGAGGAAAAAAGAGGCGAAGAAGACACATGCCAGCACCGGTACTAACGATAGACAGGGTGAGGCGAGGTTGAAAAAATCCTTAACCTACCCAGCATCTTCCCAATCAAGACAGGGAGCAACGGGTCGTCAATGGCGGGCCTATCATGTCCCGGGTCACCCCATGGTACCAAGGGATGAGTTCGACATCCTCCCAAACGAAATGAAGATTCTGCATGAGAACATTCGACAGGTGGAATTAGCACCTGATGAAAATAATGTCTCATATTACACGGTGAAGGTGCCAGAGGGTTTCCATTTCGTCGACTAGTATCCCGCGGACAAATTCTATCTGGAGTTTGCGGAGATCTTCGGCATGTTCAACCTTTATAGGCTCGAAGCATCCTTAGTCAGGCTATGGGCGTTGTACCAAGCCAGAGAGACCAGACGCCTGAATCTTCCCGATGTTGGAATAGTAGATCCGTATCACATGCACGAGAACAACGTTCGCTCCGAACAAGGTAGAGAGATTATGAAAGAATACCTCGTGAGTGCGCTGCTAGCGCATAAGGGCAAGGACTACCTACTCGTGCCCTACAATCCCATGTAAGTCCTTCTCTACTTTGTGCTTTCGTAAATTTCCTTTTTGCTTGTGCACCTAGCCAACTTCGTGGGTTAATATTGGTTTGTTCACATGTTTGCGCAGCGACCACTGGATCCTCTTACTACTACTGCCGAAGGAAAGCAAGGCTTATTACGTTTGATTCCATGAAAAGGGAGAAGAAAAACTACACCCTACTCAAGAAAGTTCTGGATGATGCTCTCTTCGACTTCGCACACAAGGGAGGAACTGTGACAAAAAGAAGTGGTCCTCCACGCTTCAAACACGTGACTGATTTCTGTTGCAGACAGCAGCTGGAGAATAGTGTGACGTGTGGCTACTACGTCTGCTCCCACATGGACGACTTTGTACGGGCGCGGAACACGTTATGCAAAAGCTGAGGACTTAGGTAAGTGGAGTAATAACCTCGAGCACAAGCCGTATGACTGGAAGCAAGAGTTTGCACGCTACCAGAATGTGTTTGCGAATATCATCAATAAGGATGTCGTCTTGGATACCGGGCTTTTCTACGGTGGCAATGACCCACCGGAGGAACATGCGGCTCGCTCAGAGCAGCGAGCTCGGCAAATCCCGCCCTGGTTCGACACCCGGGAAGACGCTGTCGCCTACATGCAGCTAGGCCCGTAGAGAAGGGAAAAAAGCGTCAAGATAGGCCCTAGAGGAGGAGAAAAACACTGCATATGTATTGTGTTTGTGGTCGTGTATTGCCAAACTTGTCTACTTTATACGCTTGTGGACATATTTATGTCCAGTTACTTTCTACACTTGTTATTTTCGTAGTCGATCGGTTTGAGACATCTACATATATATTGTGCTTGTGGTTTCAAGTTGCATGGATATATACTGTGATATATGTGTGGTGATCTGAATATGATATGAATTGAATTGCTGTGGAATTTGAATTATTAATTGCTGATTATACATATAAATACAGTAATGGCTGGGCCTGGTGCAAGTACCAGTGACGTGCGGTCTGGAGTGCTCGTCACTGGCGTTGGGCTCATCAGTGACGGGCGGCTCCGGGCGCACATCACTGGTGAGGTGTTACCAGTGACGAGCGGCTAGGTGCGCCCGTCACTGGTGATGAACTTACCAGTGACGAGCGGGGCGCCCGTCACTGGTAACCACTTACCAGTGACGGGTTTATCAGTGACGGGCCGGCCCGCTAGTCACTAATGGGCATTTTAGGCCCGTCACTAGTAGGTTTTTTTGTAGTAGTGTACGGGCTATGGTTATGGAGTAATGTACCAGCAACAGGCTATATAGATTTTATTTTTTTCCGAACAAACCGATGAAACAAACAAAACACCGGGACACGACGTGACGGGCCGCGCAATGGGGGTGGAACAGCTACGTGCGTGCGTACGTGAAGGACAGCATCGCGCGCGATGCCTTGATGCGGCAGCAGCAGCGGAGCATCGCATTCCGGTGCGATTCGGCGGCCACGTCGTGACCGCGACCACGACCACACCGGCACCGGCTAGCTTAGCTTAGCTTTGACTGACATGGAACCTGCAGCCGGGTCACATTGGCGTGTCAAAAGGAAATATTCACGTTCCATCTGAGATGGGCACAGGAGTGGCCGCCTGGCCGGCCAACTTGTGATCTTATGAGACGGTCAGCGATGACAATGCAATCCCCTGCAGGGATGCTCTCCAACTGGCCCTAGAAAGATTGGGGACTGCTACGAGTTGTACTTGGCTCGATGGATGCCCATGGACGTGTTAACATAAAACCAAGAGTTGAGTGGAAGGTTCAGCGATTTTAGGCTGGCGACACATCTTTGTGCTTGGCAGATAAATGCTTCTGTTTCAATAGAATACCGGAGTTTCCTTTTTATTTATTATTTATTTTTTTAACATGAGAGCTTATGGGCATTACAAAGTTTAGGCTGGGCAAGTGGCCTGCCAGCAAAGGAAAAAGAAAAAGGGAAACTGTGTAGCGGAGTATCACTTAAGGTTTCTGGCTCCTGCCTGAACCCAGGTGATGGCTCCCCGGCTATCAGGTTTTTAAGGTCTGGTGCTCCCACGGCAATGCCGTTGAAAATCCGTCAGCTTGGCTCATCCCATAGCTGCCGTTGGTGAGGATAGTTAGGGACGCATCCCCCGGCCTATTGTTAGCGGGCGTGGGCGCCTGGCCGCTTGAATTTCGTACCACCACTCCACCAGTCGCTCCCAGGACGAGGAGCACAAGGCAGGCCCCACGACTAAATCACCCGCAATTAGAGACCAAACCTTCCTGGCAAAACACGCCCGGCGGAGGCACAGAACGCATGCGTCGCTTGCATCGTCGCCCCTGAACGCCAGCCTGTCCGCCGTGGGCTTAGTAATTTCGATGGCCGGACCACGCGAAGATCTTGCCCTTGCAAAGATGTACTTAGCATGAATGTGCTCCACTCCATTAGAATAAAGCTTCGGGTTGGTTCTCCAAAAACAAAAAGGTTTCTCGATCTAGTTACTATTTATCTGATGCTTACATACCAAATCAACTGCTACGTTAAAACATATACATACTAGTCAAATGCAACGGAGATCGAAACTCTGCAGCTAGCCATCTAGAACCACTCAAGAGCCAGACATTGCAATAAAACCGGTGGACAGGGCAAGTTTCATACAACCACTTAACTAGTTCGACTCAAATCAAAGTCAGCTCCCATAGCTCCCGATGTTATTGGACCCACAGATTGGCCGCTCGTGCTTCGGCGTTCCTCTTCTTTCCGGTGCCAACGGAACGTTTTCACCATGTCGCATTGTAGTAAAACCAGCATATGGAGGAGTTTCCCTTTTTCTTATCCTTGTCTTTTCTGTTCATTGTTCAAGGCGTCGCCGCGGTACAATCGGCTTTCAAAAATGAACAGTACTTCAAGACAACATATTATGTGTACAAATATTCAGTTTTAAAAGTTTGATCATACAAAGCAGACCATGACATGCCATATATTTTTCATTTAGAAGTTAATTGTCAAAGTTATACTTTAGACTTCGATGTCCGATATTTGCAGTTACAGGTAGTACAGTTATCCCCGACTGTATTAAAAAAAATTCTCCTTCCGCGCAATCTGTTGTGCTATTTTCTCTGAATTAATTATTGCCGATTCGCTCAGAGAATTTCTTTTATATTTCCAAGGTTTTCAGTTAATCAAGATTTCAATTCTGAAACAAAGAACAATGTCCGAATGTGCTGTCTTCAGGCAAGAATGATAATGCAACTGGGATGTATTCAGCCGGAAGCATTTGAGACGCATGCTGTACATTAATTGGGAGAATTATGGATTAGAAACAAAAGAATCACCTTCGGATTCCTATACATGTAATTCCGTACAGAGTTGCGTGGGTGAGAAACTCCATCTACAGAGTCATTGCCTATCAAGATCTTTTAAGGTTGTGCTATATCTGATGTCAAGTTTTGTGCTTCATCTTTGCTTTACAACCTTCTCATCGGCAGTCCAATTTTCAGGTACAAAAGATATCCATCCTAAAGGTAACAATGTAGCCAAACTTTGCAGCAAAATACCCAAAGGCAAGTTTGAGTAGTCCCCAGCAGATACACCAATCAGAGTAGACAATCCAACACCATAGACACCACTTAGTATTGCTGAAAACACCAGCCCAGACGTGAAGAAAGCGAAGAGCGAACCTTCGCAACCAGGCGGACAGAGGCTTGATAACAAAACCGAGAATGGCAGGACCTTGAATTGAGCAATTGCTTCAGCAAGAGCTGAGAAACAAAGCACATATATCTCATTTGGTATTCCCAACATAAGGTTTACTTGTTTCACTAGGATCAATTCTGACAGAACTGCCAAAGCATACATTATCTGAACTCCACTCACAAGGCACCTCAAAGGGATCCTTTTAAGATAGCGGTTGTAAAGGACAGTGAGAGATAGGACCATGACCTGTCCCATGACTTTCGAAAGACCAATAATTGATGAATCAAGCTTCAGATATTGTGTTTGAAAGCAGAACATCGTTCCAGAAAGAATAGGCACAACAGCAAACGAAGTCATGATCCATGCGAGTGGGTAAAATTCGTTTCTTCGTGGATTGCCGTCATCAAGTTTGAGAATTGCTTGCGAAGATTGGCTGACAAAGAGCTTCTGACAAGAAGACTGTTGGAGTTTCCATGGGAGCTTGGCAATGTCTCTTTTGTACTTATGGAGAGTGCTAGTTGGAGGCCCAGGAGGATCGAGAAAGCTGTGAACATAGTCTTTGGTTCCTGTGTTCTCAACAGAACGTAGCCACCTGACAAGTTTCCTAACAGGGATCTAGCTGCCAGACCTATTGTAACAACTCAGTTTTGTAAATACGTGATATATGATTGTAAGATACCGAAGAAATAAAAACTTTACTCTTTTGGTCATCTCATGCATGCATGAATACCTTTTAGCAATGGCTTAATTTTTTTTTAAAAACCCTAATAAAGTGATTAGAAACCCTTCCTAAATAAAGGTTTAAAACAATTCAATTTTAACCAAAGTACTGTAAAAATTGTACTAACTTTCAAGTTTTATTTGAATTCCTTTTTGTTTAAATGTTAAAAAACCAAATAACCATAAGAAATAAATAGGAAAGAAATAACAGACCGCCGCCGCGCTTATCCCCATCCACGCAGTAGCTTCGTAGCTAAAACCGTCATTACACGCGTCGTGCGTCACCAACGGGATACCCCTGAGCTACTGCCCAAGGTGAGGTCTTCCTTCTTCCGTACTTAGCAGTCTCACCCTTTGTTATTTTTTTTTCTGCTCTTTCCACCGAGCACTTCTCTCTCTCCTCCACAGTCGGCGAAATCCCCGAGCCTAGCTCCAACACCATATCCTCCGCAAGTCTCGTCGTCGCCAGTTCTCGGGTGAGGATCCCGATCGCCCAAGTACTGGCTCCTTTTTTCCTTCCGAGTCCGGACGTTCTCTCTCTTCCTAATTCCTTTCTATTTCCTAAGTTCGGACAGCACAAGTAATGAGACGATTTGGTAATAAACTAGTGCTGAATTGGTCAAGGCGGCAGTGGTTAGCTCAATTAGTACTGTCTAAATCTTAAATAATCACTACTACCATTAATTCTTCATTTTGATTCGCATTTGGACAGAGCATGGCAGTGTTGGTTAGGGCTGGTTTTAATCGAGTCTTAAGTGTGGCTAATGCTGAGAATATTAACATTACAGACAGTATTCATGCTCCAGTAATAAAACTTAGTATTAGTGTTCTTGTGGGTCTGTTATTTCTTTCCTATTTATATTTGAACATGAGTTAATTAACCTATTGACATATTAAAAGGAAGTATTAAACGAACAGTGTAATTAAGTACTACTCTACTAATTTCATTCGGACAGCACTAATGCCACATTAACTAATGATTGGTAAATAATGTTAGAGTTAATTAATTCCAAGTGCAATTAATAATTTAGGCACAACGTTGTTAGAGTTAACGATGATTAGCTAGTTATTTATGTTTGGACACATTAATACTTGGTCAGTGCGTGTAATGAGTGGGATGATTACACTGTGAGCTCAACCATGAGTGTGACGCCATGGTCCCATATATGATAAAATAAAGGATAAAAGGAAAAAGAAAATGGAAGAAAAGAGTAGATTATGACAGTGGGCCCCACTGCCAGTTTTACCTGGTCAACCTTGACCAATATTTGGCTAGGACACACCTGCCATTGGGTAAGACTATAAAATAGTTGGTCATTAAAAATATTTAATTATTTCATTTCTGTAAAAAGGCAGGAAAACAATTAAAATGATTGAACCTTGAAAATTCTTAGCAAATTTAAATCAATTCCAATTGAGTTGATTCTTGTTTCCAAATTTATCTTTTTAAATGCAGCATCTAATGGTGTAACATGCATACGTATTGTTCATTAAAATTTTAAGTTATTAAAATAATCAAATAAAGCCATAAAATGCCAATTCCAACTCTAAAAATCCTAACATTCATTTTAAAATTTCAAATGACATGGAATTTGTGACAAAAATCTTTAAATTAAATTTCCATCCCATATTATACATTTCATGTCCATCCATCACATTGCATTCTGAACTCTTATTGATTTTGTCATTCTCTCACTGCGGTATTGATTCGGTATGTCATAGGAACGGAATCTGTTGACGAGAATTGAGATCCAAATAACTCTGAACACCAGCAAGAACAGGAACCTGCTAATCCAGGCAAGCCGAGCTTGCTGACATTACCATGTCGTATTTACTTTACTATTGAACTTACTTTCTTGCCATGCAATCAACTAATGGTTATCGATGGATAGATACCCACTAGTATGAGTAGGATTTGATGTTGTTTGTCTTTTCATGTGATGAATTGAAAATGATACCTAATTGAACTTGAACCAGAAAGTAAGAGAGACGAGGGGACTAGTGATGGTGACAACTTGGGGGTGCAATTGGTGGGTAGCCAATTCCATCAGATATCTGGTGGTTATCCAGTATCACTTCTCATGGTTACGGGTTGTTCACTCGATTACCTCCTAGTAGCCGCATGTGAGTCGTGAACCCCATTGCGAGTTATTCCGGATTGGATATCATCTACGTGAGGCTTTGCAACCCTTATTTGGAGAACCACTGGAACGCTTGTCAGTGAAGCTAAACGATTTACATCTTGTGTGAATTGATAAGTTGGTTATAATTGGAAATTGGGTGGTTAGCCCAACATCAGAAAATGAATTGTTCTAATGGCACCGGAACATCATTGAATGTAATACCCCTGTGTTATCCCTTTACCATTGCCATGTTAATTACTTTTATTTCAAATGTCCTATGCCATGTTATTTCCCATGTCACTAGCACTACTAAGTCTTGCGAGTACGTTTGTACTCACTGGTAGTTACACTAGTGCAGAACCCCCTTACTAGTGGCGTGCTCAAATAGCTATTAGTGGCGTGTGGGGAGCACGTCACTAGTATCACGCCGGTGGTAATTGGTTACTAGTAGCGTGCTGCCCACACGCCACTAGTAACACTCACACTAGTGGCGTGCTCCCTTCCGCCACGCCACTAGTAACAAATATACTAGTGGCGTGCCGTACGTAGAACACGCCATTAGTAATACACTCAGTAGTGGCGTCCCTTTTTTCACACACGCCACCAATATAGATTTTTCTAGTTTAAAAAAATTGTTACTAGTGGCGTGCTCTTTAGCCCACACGCCACTAGTAATTAGTATACTAGTGGCGTGCTCTTTCCTCCATGCCACTAGTAGTTGAAAATTTTTTTAAAAAAAATTATATGTTATTACTAGTGGCGTGCGGGCTTGGAAGCACGCCACTAATATATTTTCTAGGCCAAATTTTTTTTAAAAAATTTTAAAAATTTTAAATTTTTTTAAAAAATTAAAAAAAATTATATATTATTACTAGTGGCGTGCGGGCTTGAGGGCACGCCACTAGTATATTTTCTAGGCTAAAAAAAATTATGAATTTAAAAAAATACATCATATTTAATTTATACAGATCATCCATTTCAAATACATGCCTAGTATGAGAATCCGTATTTTCTAAAAACCCTAAACAGTAGAATTAGGAGTTGAATTCAATCATTGCATTCATACATATCAAAAGTTTGAGAGAATTTAAAATTTATTGGCTTCATTTTCTCTTCAACCTTTCCTCTGTTCCTCAATCTTTGATCTTCAACTCTTCTCCAATTCTGTTCTTTAACCTGCACATAAACAAAAGCAAAATACTACAAAAGAGAGGGTAGGTTAAGAATTAAATGTTGCATTTCCAAAGTGGAAGAAGGAAAAAAGGGTATAGGATCTGTTCTTATCAGCTTAAGGAGATAAATAAGCCAAGTTCAGAGGTAGAATCTGTTCTTATCAATTCAAAATCTGTTAAAAAAAAGGAGCTAGAGAAAATATGAGAAGAGATAAGCTAAGAGAAAGTATAGCATCTGTTCATGCATCATTTATATATCAATAAATAGATAAGCCTCGAAAGCAAGCCAACAGGGAACATAAGCTAAAATAAGCATATATCTGTTCTAATTAAGTTAACCCATTGATCTCAGTACTTGAGCAAATCAGAAAAAAGACCTAAATGCTATCTTCAGTATGGATTGGTTAGTAAACTAGATTTATAGCTCTTAACCATCGACTCGGAGCAATAGGATCAAAGGAGCCGAGCTCTTGGCCAACTTAGGAATAAGGTAACACTTCATCTGAACCATCTCAGCATATATATGCATGAAGAGGAAAGTTTGAGACCATATATATGCATCCTACATATACATGGATCAAGGCAGCTATTAGGCAACCTTCCTTAGTATCTGTTCTTATCAGCTCGGTCAACCAATATTCAGATGTAAAACATCACCTTAAACTAACCAATGAAGCAAGGAGTGGAATCTGCCCTTCGGTTTAACCAAACTGATATAGGCATACATAAATATGAGAGAGAGAGGCAAGAAGCAATCAACTAAAACCAAGGTAGAGTCCGTTCTCATCTCAATCTTTTGAAAAGACTATGGCTCAGGTTGATTAACAAAACGATGCTTCAACAACTTTTATTTACGAACATCACAAAACAAACAATCAAACAAATCTGATATTGCGGTTTGTTCAGAATGAAGGGAAGACTATGAAGCTATATTGTTTTGAACAGGGAGATCAAGGCGGATGACAAGATCATTGCAGTCTGCACCGATGATACTGAGTACAGGCATTTCAATGTTATCAAGGAGCTCCCTCACCACCTAGGTGAAATCAGGCATTTCTTTGCGGACTCCATCCTTCTTGTTACTGTCTTTTTTCTCCTTATCCATGAACAATAATATGAGGCTCTGCAGCTTTTCATCGGCCCTGTTTGAGTATTTTTACTAACCAATAGCTCTCATGTACATATTCCGGCTATTTTGACATTTGGATTAGTTTATAGATCCAGATATTTGGGAGAAAAAATACCTACGGTGTATGACTTTAGATGGACGCCTAGTAACTGTTGGTCTTGTAACCAGTGAGTAGTTTATTTCTGAGTTCTGACCAGTTAGAATATGTATTGGAGAGTGCTACTATCTTCTTAGGTTCAATGTTTTTCCGTAATTGGGGAAATCAGAAAAGAATGAGAGTAAGGAGGTGGCTGTGAATGACTTTCTGCCTGCAACTGCTGCTTATGAGGCCATACAGCATTCCATGTCAGTTTTGATTCTCAACTATGCTTCTTGATTCATGGGAAAACATGAGCAACTAGCGAACTATTATAACTTCTAGATGATATGCATTATGCAGATGTAGCACCACTGCTTTACAGGGAGCTTTATGCTAGTTACACTGTAGATGGCCTAACCGCCTAAGAAGGTAGGAGGACACTGCTTGATGATCTGGTGCCTTTTCACTTGCTGGGCGGCGTTGATGAAAAATGTGGAGAAATTACATTATAAGCATATACATTCTTATTTTGTGTTACTTATATACTAGAAAGAATGAGCTACAGCTCATCTAAAGCCTTGAAGGAGGTAGGCCAGATAAAGAAGACATTCATGTTGCTTATAACAGGACATGAAATTGTTCCCCAAACAAGCATTCATGTTGACCTAACAATAGACCTTAAAAACCATTGCTATTATTTTCGCGTCAGGGTGGAATTAACTTAGCTGACATATCAGGAGTTCCTCTCATTTTTTCAGTTATCAACAGTTAGAACTATACAAGCTGACAAGTCAGAGGACTTGTCTACAGTGCTAAAGTGGGCATAAGACTGAACTGAACATACGTATTGGTGGTCATGCAAATTTAAGAAATCCACACAGCACATATTCAGGGCTCTATTTAACATCACAAATTCCCAACACAAGATGTGATATTAAATAAGAATCTTACTCATCTAAGCAGCCGCATATCATCCGCTGTTTACATAGTTCACCCGAATGGTCCTTCCATCAAGCACCTGAAACGATTATCATGTGGAAAATTGTATTAGCAAAAAAGACAATACCTGAAATAAGAACTGCATGTTATCCTCCAAGAACTTGGATTCTGCTATATCTACAAACAAAGTCAATGAAGCATACTTCACCTCATGTAAATTCTAAGCCTTGAAGGATATAGGCCAGATAAAGAAGGCATTCCTTTTCCAGTTCACTTAAGTAATGTCAATGGCTGACTGAGCTAATATGAGATGTTTCGTAATTATTTTCCCATTGAGAACCTCTGCTGAATCATTTGTGTTTGAAGAGATGCAACTGTCTTGTTGCTAGATTTTCCCAAAATAAGCTGTAATTTACATATTTATTAGCACTCTAAATAATTATCATATCCAACACTTGCTGCAACATACGTAAATCACTGTTTTGAACAGTAGCAATGGTGTTGCGTGGCTAACCATTTCCCTGAGAATCGCTCCCTGTCATAATTCAATTTTTAATCAGGATATGAAACTGTACCCCAAACCAGCGTTCATATTGACCTAAACGGACCACACACAAACCATTGCTATTATTTTCGCCTCAGAGAGGATGAACATTTGCTGACAGATCAGGTGCTCTTATGGTGTTTTCAGTTATCAACAGTTAGAACAATACATGTAATACCAAGCTGACAATTCAGAGGAGTCGTGTACTGGTAAAGTGGGCATAAGATGCAACTTAACATACCTATTGGTGATCATGTCATGCATTTTTGAAGAAATCTACATAGCACACATCCAGGGCTCCATTTAAAATCACACATTCCCAACACAAGAAATGATATTGAATAAGCATCTTACTCATTTAAGCAGCAGCTGAAGAGCAAATCATCTGCTGTTTGCATAGTGCACCCGTATGTTCCTTCCATCAAGCACCTGAAATAATTATCATGTGGAAGAATTGTGTTAAGCAAAAACTGCAGTGAAGCACTACCTATTATCCAGCAAGAACTTGGCTTGCTGTACTATCTACAAAGGCAGTGAAGCACAGTTTACCTCACCGCTCATCTTGTCCAATGCTGCAGATGCTTCGTTTTCTGAAGAAAACCTGACAAAACCATATCCTTTGGATTTCCCCGTCACAGGATGGCATATTACTTTCACTGTCAGACATATTCATCAGTTAGAGGACGATCTCTAATACCACAGAAAGTTCAGATCCAAACACCGAAGAGCATCAAAATTGACAGATATTAGCACCTTCTATAATCTCGCCATACTGAGAGAATGCATCCTTGAGAGCAATTTCATTGGTGTCATAAGACAGACCTGCAACTCAGTAGAAGCAGCAGCAAGACATCAATCGCCATCAAAACATTCTCAACCATAAATCAGCACTACACCTGCATTGTTCAGGCAGATTCTACCTAGCAATTACATTTGCTTAAAATTGGAGACAATTGTCCGCACGAATTTAACCAGACGAAATAATAAACCGCGTTTGAAAGCAACAAGCAGGATGCTTCACAAACTAGAATGAAACCCATATTCCTAATAAGGTTGGCAGATTGCCAAATCTGACAGGAAACCCATCAGACCTAAAACCCCGAAGAGCATTTGGATTCAAGCAGCAAAACAAATTGCCCAGGAACTGAATGCCAGTAGTACACAGGAAGAGAGATCGACAAAATCTTACCGCCAACGAATAATTTGGAGCATGAGGAGAAAGCGGCACTTCGATTTAGCAGCTTCCAGATTGGAATTGTAGCAAGAGGCACCGCCGTTGACTTTGACGCCGCGCAGGTCGACGATCTGCACGACCGGCTTGAGGTTGGTGTCCCCCGCCAGCGCCGCCCCCACACCGTCTGGCGTTAGCCTCGCCGACGCCATCGCCATCGCCGCAGGCGCGGATTCACTGGGAGCCTCGCCTCGGCGATCGGATGGAAGGAAGGTTGGAGAAGGAAATGGGGCGGACCCAGCGGAGAGCCGGCGACGGCGAGCTACGACGCCGGGCCCGAGCCACCTCGGGCGACACGGCGGGACAGCCAAGGGGGAGCGAGTAGGCCGTGCTCGGTTGGGAGAGGACGGCGCTGAGCTTGGGGAGAAGAGGAGGAGCACTGGGAATCCGGTGGTGGCTCGGTTTGGGGAGAACGAAAAGGAGGCATTTTCTTGGAGAGCTCGGCAAGAGAGAAAATGGGGAATAGAGAAGATGGGGAATAGAGAAGATGGCTTGGGAGGACGCCCGCAAAGGAGTTAAAACCAGAAATGTACCAGTGGCATGCGCTACTACACGGACGCCACTAATAACTTGTTATTAGTGGCGTGTGTGAGCACCCGCACGCCACTAATAACATCTTGTTAGTGGCGTGTGCCAGGACCCACACCACTAGTAACTTGTTATTAGTGGCGTGTGTGAGCACCCGCACGCCACTAATAACATCTTACTAGTGGCGTGTGCCAGGACCCACACGCCACTAGTAACATTTCTGGTTTTAGGATTTTATTCTATTTTTAGGGTTTTTGTTTTAGTATTATGTTCTAATATTTATATATATTTAATATAGATCATTAAATGTTTCATGTAAAAAGTTGGCATTTTTTAGGGTTAGTTTTCTATTTTTAGGGCACTAAATGTATTTCTAGGTATTTAAAGGATATAATGTAAATTTGAACTACAAGTACATTAAAAAATGCCAACAAGTTGGTACAAAAATCATATTTAAGTTTTTGAGTATATATTTAGGTGTTATGGAATAAAATATTAGAAAATTCAAACATCTGTATGGGAAAATTCAAACACTAACTTGTAGTAAATGGTTTTTGAATTTAAAAAAAATGTAAATTTGGTCTGAAAAATATGAAACTTGGTATGGTGTCATTATATGACCTACAGAGGCTGTGGTAAAATTTTGAGAGAGTTACAAATTTTTTTTGATATAAGTTGCTTAGAAACCGAAGGATATCCGGGGAAGAATCATAGTTTCGAAGGGAAAGTGTGAGGTTTGAGAGAGAGCTGATAGTTTTGTTCCTCATTTGACTTTGAAATTTTTTATACATTGAATAAACACCATTTAAAGTTCCATGTCAAATTTTGAGATTTTTTAGGGCTAGTTTGCTATTTTCAGGGAATTAAATGTATTTTTCTGGTAGGTAGACACATGCCACTGGTAAATGTATTTCTAGGTATTTGAATTTTAAAAAAGATATTAATAAAGAATGTGAGGGTGGGAAGATACATCTATTTATTTTACAAATTTAGAAAAAAGAATCACTTAATTTGGACTTATAAATCAAAAGTTATCGATATTGAAATAATGCAGAGATTACTAGTGGCGTGTGCATATACATGCACGCCACTAGTAACTGTATTACTAGTGGCGTGCCCTCTAACACCCACGCCACTAGTAATTTTTCAGGCCCGATTAAAAAAATACACCATATGCATCAACTATTAGTGGCGTGTACCGCTAAAGGCACGCCACTAATAGCACATTTACTAGTGGCGTGTGGGGAAGGAGCCACGCCACTAGTATGCGGTGCCCGGGTATTAGATACTAGTGGCGTGTGGCTCGTAGGGACACGCCACTAGTATTCTATTACTAGTGGCGTGGTGTGGAAGCCGCACGCCACTAGTAACGTATGCCTGTTCTGACTGCTGGGTCCCGGCTACTAGTGGCGTGCTTTTTGGCGTGCACGCCACTAGTATTATGTTATTAGTGACGTGTGGAAATAGTGGCACGCCACTGGTATTTTGTGGAGATAGCAGTGACATGGTGTTTTTGGGGGACGCCACTAGTAAGCTTCTCCTATAAGGGTTTCTGCACTAGTGTTATCTTGCATGCATAGGAACAGAGGATCTCTCTCTCGATGAGTACTATCAGGACGATGCTTGAACTGGTTACCTTCATTAGCATTCTAATCTTTTGGAACTGTAATGGGTACTTTTAGGTTTATAACATACTTGTTTGTATCTTGGACCACTGAATGCTTTACTTCCGCTGTTTACTGTTTTCATATTTATGACCTTCGGTCCTTTGGTTGTAATATAAATACTTGCCCGAAAGTAAGGGATATGAATTATTATCTTGTAATCCCTCTTGTAGAGTTGTGTGATGATCTCTAAGTTGTTCACCACGTCTCCCCATACACATTGCGTGTATGAAATGAAGTGTATGGGGGTGACGGTAGAGTATTGTTATCTGTACCTGTTGCATTTATAGTGATTATCTTGGTTGACCCGCTAGCTGAGATGCAATTGTCGGCTAGGCAGGGTGTGGATATCTGTGTCGGGTTTTCGAGCGACCCACTAGTTCAAGCTTCGGCCAACTAGGTTGGGGTGTGGACACTGGTATCGGGCTCCTCTAAAGAATTGCTATAATTGCGACAGAATACAGGCAACAAGCCTCTATAGGGTGTTTTGGAATTGTGTTTGACTAATTGAATAATGTTAGCTTCTAGCCGGCTTGACCCACGGTGATAGATACATACGATGTAATCGCGAATGGTATGTGGGTCCGGTGTCGGTTTATCCAACGGTGATAGATACATACGACATAAGCACGTATGGTATGTTGGGTGACTTCTCGGTCTTTGGCGATCAATTATTCCCTAAGTCAGGTATTGATTCCGAGCCCCGACAGCTTGGTATCAGAGCAGAACTGACTGTAAGTAACCTTGCAGGTGGACGTTACTAATAGGACTCAGTGTCTCCGAGAAAACATTATTTCCGAAAACTAAAAATGATGTGCAAACACTATAAGTAGAGTTCCCATTTATTTCATCTCCTGATCCATCTTAGTTCTAAACTTTCTTATCCTATGCAGTTGTTTTATTTGGAGACCTAATCTAACTCCTTAATCTTTTGTCCCAGATGGCTGAATCCTATATCACCATGGCAGGCACTTCCCACTGTTTGGTAGTTGGTGGTGCTCCTCCACTCTTACTTCGGATGTTGGCAAAGTTGGGATACATGTGGCTTCCCGAGTATACCATCTATTACCACAACCGTCGATTTGGATTAAGCGACTATATTGCTTCTATCTTCATCAGGCCACATCCTTTAGAACCGTTGCAAACACCCCTTATGCCGTTGGGACATCCTATCATCATTGAGGGTCGTGATGGCTCCTATGAAGGAGCTGTCCAAGCAGCCGCTCACAATGCCATGAGTTTTCTTCGTTACCACTATGCAGGACAGCTCATGAATTCTCCTTTTGGTTATTATGTGGGGCAAGAAGACCCCAATGCACCGATGTGTTGGCAGGAATTCATTATGCACCCTGATCATATGATCGTGGAGATGGCCCCAATACTCAATATTACACACCATCTTTATCGAGCGGCCGTCTATGATCGTGATTGCTACCATTATCGCTTGTGCCATGCCCTTGAGTACATCCACAAGCACATTGGCACACATCAAGCCCCAGTGGACTTAATGACAGCTCGCGTGACTTGACATGGTTGATATGGGAATCAGACCCTAGTTGGTGCCTATACTTCTGCCTAACAGAAAGACATACATCCCCTGCCTGTTACACTTTATCCAAGGCCGAGAGAACTGAGTTTTGCAAGTTCTTGCATGGTGTGAAAGTTCCGTTGGGCTACTCCACCAACATAAAGAGGCTCGTCTCTATGCAGGACTTGAAACTAATCGGCATGGAGTCGCATGACTGTCATGTTATGATGACACAGATGCTCCCAATTTCAATCAGAAATATTGTGCCGCCTAAAGTTCGAGGAGCAATCATGAACCTGTGCTTCTTCTTTAACAGGATTTCACAGAAGGTGATGGATATGTTCAAACTAGATGATCTGAAGTTAGCGGCGGCGGAGACTGTATGTCAGCTAGAGATCTATTTTCCATTGCCTTTCTTTGATATAATGGTGAATCTCATTGTCCATATTGTGCACGAAATCAAGATGTGCAGGCCAATCTTCCTTCGGAGCATGTACCCATTCAAAAGATTCATAGGAATCTTGAAGCATTATGTGTGAAACAGGTATCGACCAGAGGGAAGTATTGTCAAAGGTTACGCTGCAAAAGAGGTTGTCGAGTTCTGTGTTGACTATATGGAGTCAAACCAACCGATTGGTGTGCCACGCTCTTGGCACGAAGGCAAGCTAGATGGTGTTGGGACCATCGGAAAGAAATAAATAACCGTCGATCAAGCTGGGCACGCTAGCTCTAGCCCATTTCACGGTGTTGCGACACACGACCGCCGTTGCCCCGTACATGGACGAGCACAAGGCAAAGTTAAGGCAGGACCATACAAATATAACTAATGTGTGGAGAACGAGAGAGCATAACAAAGCATTCAATAGGTGGTTCAAGGAGCGTCTCTATTTAGGATCCCTTAGCGACATGCTAACCTGGTATACGAAGGGACCAACATTCAGAGTCATCACCTGGCAAGGATATTGTTGGGGAACGTGCTACGCAAAACAAAAATTTACCACGCACAATCCACCCCAAGATCACTATCGAGGTGCAGGCAACGAGATCATACCTTCGACGATTACGTCAATGCAGCGGAGAAGTTGACCGATATCGATGAAGTCCGCAGACTCCCGCAGCTAGGTTATACCTCCCAGCCGCGAGAGCGATCTCCTCGCGAATAGTTCGCCCGATCGAACGCCGAAGTATACGACGTCTCCGAGGTATCCACGCGTACCGGATCAGTGACACCGCAGCACACAAGAACAGCGGGGATCTACGAGAAGGAGAAGGAGAAGCAGCAGCGCGCCGGCAGCTGTACTAGATCCAATCTAGAAGAGAGAGAAAAAGAAGGCTGTGGCCAATCTAGAGATGGCTGGCCTAGGGTTTAGGGCTGCTTTTGGGGCTGCCTCTGGGGCTGCTCGGGATGCCCTTTGAGGTGCCCTGCCCCTCTATTTATAGGGGTTGGGGCAGCTCTCTCTAGGCAAGTGGAGTCCTAGTCCAGCAGGGACACCCTGTTGGAGTTGGAGTCCAACTCCACAAGAACCTTCTAGAACTTTTGGAACCTTCTAGTACCTTCCGGAACATTTTAGTACCTTCCGAAACATTCTAGAACCTTCTAGAACCTTCCGATACTTTCCGGAACACTTCCGGACATCACCGGAACCATCCGGGACCTCCCGGAACACTTTCGAGATCATCCGAAACACTTTCAGAACCCTTCTCTCTTGTTCTCTATAAATAGTAGCATTCCTAAATGTCGCTAAAACGTTAAGCGTGTGACCCTATAGGTTCGAATATATGTGGACATGTCCGGAACACCAACGAAGATCTTTATCGAGCGAACCTCGTATTACCGCATATCATCCTTTTGCCTCACGATACGTTACACAACCCGAGGCGAGATTTTGACGGTATCCCTGTGATCAACTCCTTGATCACCATAACTAGTTATCCTCGTTACCGCTTTGTACTCTTTTCTCGTTTTTGTATTCCGGTATCCCCGTGACTAACCTTTTAGTCACAATACCTGGCCAGGCGATGCTGGACACCGTAATACCGAGTGGGCCCAGAGTGTATCTCTCCATCGCCGGATGGGCAAATCCCAGTCTTGAGATATCTAGAACCACGATATACTTTCTGGTGTACCTGAAAGTCACCTTTATAATTACCCAGTTACGGAGTAACGTTTGATGACCCCAAAGCAACCATCCGGTATCCGGGTCTACGATATTCTCATGGTCTAAGGACGCAAGTAAACGTTAACACATAATGAGAAGATACTGACAACATATTGACGAAGTGATCTCGCAGTATCTCATAAAGGGGTCTATCCAACACCATTGTTACCCTAACAATGTGTTCCCATTATTGCCGGCATCCTTGTTACATTAACAATGCCCATGATCAGGAAAATAAGACCATCAACAATACATGAGCTAGTCTAGAGGCCTGACTAGGGATCTGAATGGTGTTTATTATTCCACACATGCAATTAGGTTTTCCTCTGAATCTCATATTCAAGAACCAATGCAATTCTAGCATAGAACATAAACTTAATCATGAACATGAAAATAGAATAATAACAACTTTATTATTGCCTTTAGGGCATATTTCCAACAGATATAACATTAACGGATACACATTCTACACGAGAGATCAAGATAAGAAAAACACATTTCAAAATAATGGAGTCTGCATAGAGGCTTTTGACATGAGCAAGAAATGGAGCTGGTACTATGGGTTCATTGAGGATATTTGGGAGTTGGCCTATGTGTACTTCAAATTTCCTTTATTCCGGTGTCGTTGAGTGAATTTTCAATCTACGAAGGCCGACAAGTATGGCTTCACCACAGTAGACCTTGAACAAGTCGGTTTCAAAGATGGCCCATTTATTCTAGCCAATCAAGCTCACCTGGTCTTTTATATGACCGACTTGGTGAACAAGAATATTCATATTGCCATGCAAGGTAAAAGAAAGATTGTTGGAGTTCAAGATATCATACACGAGGATGAATACAAGATATTTGAAGATACACCCACGATCCCACATAGCATAAGAGACGTGATTAGTGATGAATCTAATGAACCATGCTATTTACGCGATGATCATCACGAAGGGCTAGAGTTCGACGAGGAAATGCCTTGAAAAAAGAAAAAGAAACACAAGCAAAGGCCTTGAGATCGATGTTCATGTCCATTTTTTTTTCAATTTGAGAAGTATGTGTTTTTTTTTAGTTGAGACATACAAGAAATGTTCTAAAGATGGTGATGTATTTGAGATGTTCACGTGCTGATGATATTTGAAATGTCCATGGTAAAATTTCTACAATTCTGCTGAAAGTTCTACTATTCTAAACTGAATTGTGTTGTCTACTGAAAGTTCAAAGACTGTAGTGAACACCTGCTGTCGCGGGGATTTCGCAACGGTATTCATTTTTGTGTAGGATTGGGGGCGCAAGAGGATGATCCAAGGACGGGTACACACGAGCGATTTACCCAAGTTCAGGCCCTCTATGGAAGAGGTAATACCCTACTCTTGCTAGATGATTATCAGGCCTCGTGTGAGGATTGCCTTAGTACAAGAAGGTGTGATTTCTGTCGCTTTAGCTAAGAAGTTGCTGTCCTTTTTTTTTCTTCCCGTGTGGGTGCCCTGGCCTTGCCTTATATAGGCTCGACAAGGCCTAGATTTTACAACTGCCGAGTCGGCCGAGTCGTGGTAACGGCTCACTTAATGTGTGCCTCGATTCTACTTATTACACCTTGGTAACGTCCGCTTTGATGTCGTCGTAATGCCTGGCCTTGATGGCACCCGGACGTTACTTCCGAGTAGACTCCATGGGTTGCGGTCTGCCGAGTGGGCCTCCTACAGCGGCCTTGGGCCACCCTAGGCCTGTTGGGCCGACTCCTTATCTTGGGCCTATCCTTAGGGGATCCGCTGTCACCTGCCTTATGACAATTATCCGAGGCAATTAGAAACTAAAAACCGCCTTCTTTATATCTTATAGGAGGCGGTTATCACTAAGAAACCATCCTCCTTTATACAATATCCGAGGCGGTTAAAACATTAGAACCGTCTCGGATATTTCCTATTCGAGGCGGTTGGTAAAATGGAACCGCCTCGGATAAGAACATATCCGAGGCGGTCAGATACACCCAACCGCCTACTTTATGTATTATCCGAGGTGGTCAGATTTGGTTAACTGCCTCAGGTATGTTACCGTATATGCAGAACCCTTCATAGCACGCGCATCCTTCACAAATCATAACCAAGCCCTCTGCCTCCTCCCTATCACCGAGTGCCACCACCTCCTCCCCATCGCCAAGCGCGACCGCCTCCTCTCCGTCATCGAGCGGCTCCTCCCCGTGTCCCAAGCACCACCGCCTCCTCCTCCCATCCGAGCGCCTCCTCCCCGAGTTGCCGAGTGCCACCGCCCCGAGCCCGGTGAAAGGACCGAGATGCCGACTAGAGGGGGGTGAATAGTTGGCTTATAAAATTTCCCTCTTTTAATCTTTTGTTTAAGTTGTCAGATTAACTTCACAAGTTAATAGTGGACAGCTGTGACACAGGTGAGTGACACAGATAGAAACTATGTGTAAATTAATACACAGCTGTCACACAGGTGGAAGACACCGGTGAAGAGTTAACCTAACACAGGTGCTTTAATTAGACTGACTGTGACACAGGTGAATACAAGTGAATGAAGCAACTGTGTAACAGATGATCACACACAGGTATAAAGGTAATCTAGCACAGGTGAAAAGGTAAACTTAGCAGATCAGTCTAAGAGACACAAGCAAGCAAGGATAAACAGATATGCATGCAATACAAGGAAAGTAAAGGAGACTCAGGGGTTTTTCACCGAAGTTCCCAACTCTTTTCAGAGAAGGTACGTCTCCGTTGGAGAGACCACTCCGAAGAGCTGGCCAGCACTAAAACGTGCTTCTTCTCCGAGTACCTGATCCTTCAGGACTCTTCCTTTTGCTTGTGGAGATCCTTTTGCCTTGCAGCAGGTAGACCTCAGAACACCTTCACAAACTACTGGTTCAGCCCACACAAGCTTGGGTGATACCAGCAACTCCTACACCCGTCTAGGAGTAGACAAACTCCAAGAGTAACAGATGATGCAGCAGCAATCTCTTGGAGGAACCTTTGCTCGTGCTCTAAGCTCACAAACCCACTCGAACTAACCCTTAGGCTCTTGGCTCTTGTGGAGTGGTTGGAGGCTTTGCAACGGTCGTATGTGAATCACTGATTTGAGCAAGGTTGAGGACAGAGTCCTCCCCTGGTCCCCTATATATAGGGTCCACAGGCACCCGACCGTTACCCTGTTGCCACGTAGGATTAAGTGAGCCACCGGTGTCAACCACCGGTGACACAGCTACACACTACGCCCAACTGTACCGGCTCAGGCAGACCGACACCTGTGTCACCGGCGGCGCACACAGGTGAACCCTTAGCTGATAGCCGCACTACTCAGCCCGGTCCTGGCACATGACATGCCCTCAGCATACTTCAGACTCTAATAGCTATAAGGAGAGAACTTCCGACAGACTTCTGACTCAGCAGACCGCCCATCGCAGTGCAGATACCTTAGCAATTCTCAAGCTCTCCCCTGGTACAGAGATATACCTGAGTCATAGAGCGGAAGACCACCTGTGACACAGCTGTGTCACACAGGTGCCTAAAGCTCTAGGGTTTTCACTGTTAGTACTGCAGAGCACTAACACAAAACAGCTACATACATTTGTGCAAAGCTATTGACACAGGGCAATTGGCCTCAAAGCAGTAATCCCCTTGACCGACACTCTGAGCAGTGAGCAAGGTTCCCTTAGACAACTACTACTGTTTCATCCCTCTTGATAGTACGGGTGATTTCTATGGACTCAAAGAAACTAGCAAATCTAGGCTTTACCTGCCACCAACTGAAGTCACGGCCCTTGACGCGTCAAGCCACCATCACCTTACTTGCATCTCCCTGCACAGCACCGGCTTCCTCTCAGCTGTGACACAGCTGCCTAGCACAGCCATCTCTTTGTCCTTGAAACCACCTTGTACCCTTTTTGGTGGCCATCCTTCTCTGGATAACCCTTCTTCATGGAACCTGTAAGCTCTGCTTACACTCAATGTAAACATTAGATTCCAGTTTAGGTTGTCATTAACCATCAAAACCATATTAGGGCCTAGATGATCTTTCACCCGGTGGCCTTTTCCCTGTCGTCGAGCCCAATCATTAGCCCCAGCCAGGTAAGGATTCCCGACGTACTTCTGTGCGTAAATATTGTGTGATTTTCCTTTTATTCCTGTTGTATGACCTAGTTCATATGCATAAAATGTGTTTAGATATGTGAATCATTTAGATAATTTGCTTGCACTTAGTGACTACTGATAAAATATGGCTTTTGTAAGCTCGGAGATTACTGAACTCGTAATCGATCAAAGTGTAGTAAATTAGATGATTTGTTATATGCTCAGATTTTTGGTGTTTTTTAGCTTGATGAATTTTTGTATGATGAAAGTGTAGTAATTGACTTGTTCACACATTTTCACATGCTAACTGTTTGATGTCTACGGTTATGTGCACGCGAAGGTTTACGATGAAAGGTTTATGAATTGGCTATGATTAGAGTTATGTAGATATATTGTAGACATCATATGATGTTTATGAAGATGCAAGATGATACTTAAGAGCCTCCTAGGCTAGATGATGATTCGTTGATAATAGTAGAGACATATTATTAATCCAACAACCAGACCGTCGTCCATTAGGGTCGGTTATGATGTTTCATCTTTATTAGAATGGAGATGAACTCCCTACCGCCCTCCCCTACGATATCGCTGTCGGGCTCACCAAGACTGTCGACCTCATCAAGAAAGGCTCGTCACAAACCAAGGAAGACTTCGGAGAGGCCATAGGGCAGATGGGTAGTTGAGAGAGTGGATCCAGTGATCAGAGTTCCTGAGCTGGAAGAAATAGAAGTGGCGGACGACATGCGGATCGTCGCCCGTTCAAGGGTCAGGATCACCCTCTCAGATTGGGGTGAGATGACACTAAAGGAGCGGTCGCCCCTGTTTGACGAAGTGAAGCGATCATTCAGATACCCAGATGAAGTCAAAGCCGATTTCCACCGAACAACTCTATTGATGACAGGGAAGTATTGGAGGAACTTCAAGCACAGACTGGTGAGGGACTGTCTTAAGCAAGATAAGTCGCCTTGCCAGGTGATAAGACGGTGGCACGATCTTTTGATGAGACGAAGGTAACTATTAATTTGGTGGAGTTTGACCTTGACGATCTAACTATAGCGTACGCGACTGATACGCCTTAGCAATCGCTAAACCAACCTCTGATGGTTATTGACCTTGCCGTAGGCGCGATCAATCTGAACAACGAAAGTTCGAGTTCCTGCAAGCAAACAAAGAACCAGCAAGAACTATGATAAAGTGTAATCTGAAATTGTGAGTATTAAATTGGCACAGATATAGAAGAAAGTGTATTGGGATTCCGCTGAGGATCTAAACAAGGTGGTAGTCCAACACGACTTGTAGATGCGATAATATGGCAGTAGCTAAACAACTCAATGAAACCCAAAAACTAAAGAGAGAATCCTAGGGGTATATAAAACAAGAGGTGATCTGTTACAGAGTAGTCTCGGATTGTTTTGTTGTTGCGATCGGCTCGTAAGGAATTTAGATATGGGTGGACAGGTTGGAAAGAGCACGAGATAAGCTTTCTAGAGAGTCCAAGATCACCCAAATTGGAGTCCGTATGCTCGAGATAAAGACGTTTGAAGTCAGGGATGTCTCAGCAATCTGAATCAGAGTATAGATCTTGTGGGGACTATATCTCTATCTCTTTTTGGACCAAAAGTGACGTGAGAAGACTCCGTATATAGCACCAATTCATGTGGGACATCTTCATGGACACATGAACTTCATCCATCCTCTTCCCGAGAGCTTTAACTTGAATCCTCGCTTGTTCTTTACGATCTTGACAAATCTCCTTTTATTCTTTATAGTGGACGTAGTTGAAGTAGTGGTAGTAGAGATGGCAGTGGGTGTATCCATGGGGGTCATGTCCTCATCATCCTCGCCCTCCTTGAAAACAAAGCCGTCCTCGGCTTTGCATAAGCTGAAAACCATCAAAGAGCAAAAAAACGTATATGCAGCATATATATGTATATATATCTATCAATCATGGTTAGCTTTTCGTGGTTAGCAATTACATCCAAACCAGAATTAAAAATGTGATGCTTCATGGTAGATTTCAAAAGCATGTATAGTGTCATATCATTCTTAGATTTCTAGCAAGCATTGCAACTCAAGTTGCAAATATAAGTGAATAACTTGTCTTTGTGATGAGCATTAGTAAAAAGGGATCATGAGCTTATCAAAACTATCCATACAACAAGTATTGCAAGCATATGTGAAGCATTTATCATAATAGTACTCAAACATGTGCCATCGAAAATCCTCTCTTGAAGCGCAATTTGACGAAAGAATGAGGACCACGGAGGAGAGGTTATCAGCATAGTACCTTCAAGACAGGGTGGCAGTCGCAAGCCCGGGTGCCCACCGCAGTAGCTGCACCTCAGGTGCTGAGAATTTTTACCAATCGACCAAATCAAGGGTCCAACACGGTGCAAGATGCAGATATAGTGAGCTACGATGAACTTTGCAATGGACGCAGCCTATGGTTAGGTGTGGCCATCTCCTCCTGGAATGGTGTTACACGATGTCCAATTAACGCTAGGTTTCGTGCGAGTGCAAGTGCAATCAACCCGACCTTTGCTAATTGTCCCTTGCTGAAGCCGCGAGAAGGGGATGAGATGCAGGTGCTAAATGACGTCGTCAGGTCTTTCATTCAATGGCCAAAGAAGGATATAGTCCTTGAATCAGCACCGAACACGTCATCTGATCCTCCATGTTCGCTGGCCGGTGGGATGATGAGGTTTTCACCGGTGGTTGCTCGATCTCCACCGGAGGTTTCCAAGTTGCTCACCTTCCCTCAGCCAATGCCGACGGTACCAAATGTGGAGGTTTCCAAGCTACTCACCCTCCCTCAGCCAATGCCGATGGTACCAAATGTGGAGGTTTCTCATCGTTCTCTACCCCTTCAACTCCCGGCAGTACCAACTTTGGAGAGCTTACGGCCTCGTCGTGGTCAAATGAAGAGTCAAGGGGCCACATCGAAGCTGAAAGTTTGCCGGTCGAAGAAGTCTGCTTTGAATTTGGTGGCTGATGTTGAATATCCTATGGCGGAGCTAGCTCGCCAATATGTGCTGGGGCAACTGATGGTGGATGCTAATGTGAACCTAGGCGTAGCCTGCCGAATGCTCATGATCATTACCTCGACATGTCCAACAGGCCATTCCCAAATACACTAGTCAGCAACGTAGTCTGCTTCAAGGAGGAACACTTCAAGCACAATCTAGGAAATATGTTCCCGGTGGAATTCTCTCACTTGTTCAACATGTTCCACTTCCGTGATCTAGACACCTCCCTCTGACTTATTCACGCTGTAGGTTCTTATAGCATTGCACCATTTTGTTTTATTACCGCTAAGTGCATAATATAACTTATTGTTCTCGTATACTCAGATACATGATTGATCTAAGCGAGAAAAGAAAGATCCACTCATCTATGGGGTTTGGCGAACTACATTTGATCTCGGTGCAAAGCACGTAGCAAATAGAAACCTGGTGCGAGATTACATTGTGCATTTACTCTATGAGTACTCCACACGAGATTACATCCAGGTTGCCTCTAATATCGGGTAAGCCATATGCTTTGCAAATTCTCATCATTCGATGGCTAAACATATAATAACTTCGTATTGTATAACCAAGGGACATTGGATCCTCATCGTGATTGGGCCAAAAGTGAATAAGGTATATTACCTTGATTCCATGAGGCGTAGCCATGACTAGCGCAATGCCGTGTGTTTGGACATCATGGGTCTACTCGATGAGTGAGTACCAAAACTTTTCTCTTCGTCTATGCTTATCCTTTCTTGTTCTAAAATGAAATAACATTTCGATGCTAATTATTTTGAATCACTTAGAGTGTTTGACATATACGTCAAACAAGGAGGGAGGCACAAGGAAGGAGTGCTCATCAAGTTACATCATAACTCCAAGTTTAAGGTATTTTGTAATGTCCTTGACTCCTCGTACTAATGCCATCTACTTCTGCCCTCTATACCTAATCGATGTCCCTTTTGTAGTGCCGGCAATAACCACAAGGATCCGCCCTCTGTGGGTATTACGTGTGCTTTCACATGCTAGCCCTTTGCAGCAACTCAAAGTACCGTGATCTAGAGGTACCAAACCATCGCCACTAATGTCTAGTGTTTAATCATGCTATTCGCCCCGAGTGTAAGCTTCATATTTTCAGGAAGGGGTGAAACTCATGACAATCAAACAATTGGAAGATATGAACTGCTAGTGCCAAAGGATGGTCATTAGTGCCAAAGGATGGTTCAATTACTCGGTGCCAAGCAGGAACGTAAGATTGTGATTAATTAGGTGATTAGTTAGGTTTCTAGTTCAAAAGCATCAAACTTTATAGTTATCTTTCAAACTTGTGGTTTCGAATGATAAGTGCACTTGATGTTTTTAAATGTCATGTTTACTTTTTCTCTCACTGCTAACGTATATGTGTGTGCGTGTGGAATAATTATAACTTTTTCTTGTAAATGCCACTATTTAACAAATTAGACTTCTTTATCAATAGATATCATATATGGAGACTGCGGAGAGTGGTTGTATGTCATATGAATACCTTAAGAGAGGTTTATTTTTTCGAATTGATCTTTATCTTGGCTGTGAATTGAGTATATGTCACAAGTGAATAACTTTTGTAATATTTTATATCTGTATGTATGTGAATGTGAGAAGTTTATGTCTTGTGATTGATGCGAGAATGATTGAACAGTGTGATATATATATCTGTTGTATATATGCTGTGCTTTGGATTTGTGATATGAACTGCTATCTTTTTCAGGGAGGCTAGTAATCCTGGCAAAATTTTGCCTGTATAAAACAAATCCGAGGCGGTTGTAGCTTACAAACCGCCTCCAAAATGTGGATAAACTGTCTCCGATATTGCACTTATGGAGGCAGCTACGATATACCAAGCGCCTCGGATAAACAGTTATCCTATGCGGTTGTGGACAACTAATAACCACATATCCTCGATGGGCCACTCATAGATCATGCAAATCAACAAGAATAAATAAAAGACGAATCCATATATTGATAAATACTAAAATACAAACCAATCTGGATGGTCTTGATAATAGTAGATGAATTATAAGGATGAACTAGCTATGGGGGCTTGCTAGAGGAGATGATCTATGGGTTGAATTCGTGTTGGAACTAGGGCTCCCAGTAGGAGCCTCTACATCTATCCCACCTCCTTCCTCTGTTCTTCATGATGCAATGGCTTCTATATGAATAAAAAAGTCTTTGCAGATGGGTTTCTGAGGTTGAGATGGATCTGTACATAAAAGGGTGATGACGGCCGAGTCTCAGGGGCCCCACCCCGCGCAACACCTTGCTGCGGTGACCTGCCGCTTGGCCACCTAGCGGCTCTGCTACCTCCTCCTTTCGTGCAAAGCAATCTTCCTCTAGAACATTCTAGAAAACACTAGATTTTTTGATTTTATGTTGTTTTTTGTGAAAACCTTAGTTTTAGGTCTAGTCAGAGGAAACCTAAGACGGGAGAAGACTCAGCTCATGTTGCTGAGTTGGGCAATTCCAGTTAAATTGTGTGCTGACTAGGTTAAGAGGGGGAATTGTGTGCGCATTCATTTCATACATGTCATTGATCGTAAATATTCCATACATATGCATATACAATTGAAACTGAAACTTCATTCAATTAAGACATATAGTTGAAATGCACAAGAGATGATACAAGGTCCAAAAAAAGGAAATTACAGGAACAATATTCTATCTATACATCAATGTCTAAACCCTAGTCTTCGAGCGTTGAGTCGTAGAGGAACACCAAATGTCGGGGAGGTGTGGCGTACCCGGTTTTAGGGCCGGGTACGCCTCCCGTGTTTACTGTATCGGTCCCTGGATCAGTAGCCAGTACACACAAGAACTTGATAGCATTCACATACAATACCGAGTGTTTTACATAAATATGCCATTATGGTCCTTATTCAATAACATAGCCGATTGGCTGAATGAAAGTAGCAGCGAAAAATAGTAAAACATAGTTATTGACCCATCAATATGCCCATCCACAGGCAACTGACTGGGGAGAACGTCCTAGCCCTCGTGGTCCCTGATATCGTCCTCAGAGCACCACTCTTCTTCTTCATCTAGCCAAATCAACAAGCCAGGTGAGTACATTGAATGTACTCGCAAGCTTTTCCCACCGGAGAATAATACGGCATATTCATGCAAAGGGATAATTCAAAGGGGAGTTCTAACCTATGTTGCAAGTTGTGCGGAAATGTAAGTCTTTATTTTAAATAACAATAATAGAATTAAGGCGATTTTGTAAGACAAGGAGCATCAAAGAAACACGTCATTATTCGAGGTAGTCACTGCTACCTCTCCTTTCTTTTCTCAGCAGGATAGCCATGCTCATCACCGCCTACCCTTTTGGCTTCCGCTCACACTACCCCGGGTAGTGTAGCTAGCCTTTCCTTTAGCAATTCCTGGCTACCATCCGGGTAGCGCAAATTGCACCCTGTGGACACATCATGCCCACGTCCTTAATCCCGTTTTCCCAGCTTTCACAACCAAAACATAATCTAACCAGTGTGTGGCCTTACCAGTTCATGTCCATGACCG
Source organism: Stipa capillata (assembly GCA_019208055.1). Classification (NCBI taxonomy): domain Eukaryota; kingdom Viridiplantae; phylum Streptophyta; class Magnoliopsida; order Poales; family Poaceae; genus Stipa; species Stipa capillata. Next base: position 108,402 of record JAGXJF010001374.1, on the reverse strand, counting down.
AGGACGCGGCTATTCGAATAGTTTTTAACACTCTGCAGAGGTTGTACGGCTTTACCCACAAGATGTAATTCACCCTTATTGCCGAGCACTAACGATACACCTCAGGAGGTGTATTGGCAGGGCTATTACAACGAGACCCTTCTCCCGTGTTCACACTAGAGTCGGACTCGCTAGAAGGGTAACCCAACTTTTGCATCCCGGATGACAAAAATGGGACTCTCCCCCTTTGTGTCGGACCATGTTCCACGTACCTTGTAGGACTCTACTGAGCTTTACCCCCACGACGTTGTGAGACTCATGAAGAGCTTTCCCCCTACACAGTCCCGTGGAGATCCTCTAGGGATCCCAGATCCACCTAGCACTTCACCCTAACTTCCCACGGTTCCGGGCTCCGGCATTAAACGGGGTACCAGGTCAAGTCCTTCCCATAAAGGACATGTGGACGTACGAGAGGGGAACTGATTCAGCGGCACTTAGGTTCGGTCCTTAATTGATTCGAGCAGGACTCCATAACCAACCAACTCCCCGGGTAGCGACCGGCTACCCGACCATTCCTTCCTCAAGTAGCAACCGGCTACTCTACCAGCTCATAACACCCTTAGCATTCCTGCCCGAATCCAAAATCCTCCATTATTTCATGTGGGATTTTCACAAATGTTTTTTTTTAAAGATTTCCTCGGCATGTATAAACAAGCCGAGGGTTTTGATCCCATACTCTCATGTATTTAGTAAAACTTGTTTTAACTAGAGCAGGTCTAAGCACAGCTACTGCTTATATTCCTACTACCTTGCCGGTCGATCTTGACCGACTAACTAGACCTAGGGTTACAAAGAGGCGGATTCCAGACCTACGGCATATGCAACTACTGGACGTATCTACTCTAGCAAAAATACCGGTAATACCAAAATAGCATGCAAGATTTGCAAACAAAATAATTAAGCTTAACAAATATAGGATTCAATATGTTCAAGGCGGGGAAAGCTTGCCTGGCAGTTCTGGTCCCTGTTCCTATTCTTGGCATGAGGGTGACCCTGGATCTTCCCGAGGCACGTACGGCACTCCGTTCACTACGCGTTGAAAGAAGTCGGCGAATAAGAAGCAAGCGACGAGACTCCAAATGAAATCCAAGGACATGCATGAAGATCACATGAAATGACATTTCTAATCTGGTAGGAGAGTTCGTGTTATTAGGTTACGTGTTCAAAACTACTGCTTTTATGAATTAATGAGTGCTAGTGCTATTTCAATATACTGGTAGTATAAACTATTCACTTTGATTGTTCTAAAAATTGTGTATATAGCGAATATGTAGATTTGAGAAATAAAAGTAATGCCCTAGACTCAGTTGCCTTTGTTTATGTTTAAAAATTTATTTGAAACTTAAAATTCTTTTGAATCTAAAATTTGGGAATGAGTCTAGGGTTCTAGAACTGGAACTAATTTTCCAAAAGCCGGTCTAAAACATGCTGAACCGGTCTAAAAATGAGGGAAACCGGTTCTGGAGCGAGCTACAGCAGATGAATCGGACTAAATGCGCTTCACACCAGCGTTATTACATTTCTTGCATGTCGGAAACGGCCTGAGGGGCGACGCCTAAAGCTGTCGGATGCGGGGACTTGTTTCAGACAAAATCAATGTGGCTTTAATGGGGGGGAGGCGGGAGTTGGCTCGGGCATTGCTTCTTACCGGCAGCGGTTCTCACCTGCGGCTGGTCCCACGCGTCGGCTTACCTAACTGGTTGGCTGTCCGTTCCTGTGCCTGGTGCTGGGTCAAAGCGGCGGCGACTTTGGACAGGAAATCACCGGCGGTGAGGTCTTCAAATAGAGCAGGGGGTGGATTCCAGAGGGGAAGGGGCTCAAGGAGCGAAGGGAAGTTCCTGAGCTTGGCTAGCTTGGCTAGGGAGCTTGGGGCGGCTCGGATTGATGCGGACCAGAGGAGGAAATCGCGAGCTCGGTTGAGGAAAGAATCCGGTGGTGACTAGAGCTCGATGGCGGCTGTTGGGGTGAGAGTGAGGGGTACCGGCTCGAAGAGGAGAGGCTCGGTGATGGCTTGCTTGAGGGACGAGCTCGGATTGCCCTTTTATAGGGAGCCCGACGAGGTGAGCTGGCCGGCGGGGCTGTACCTCAGCGATGGGACGCAACCGGCGCTCGGGGACGTGGCCGAGGCTACAGGGTGTGGCCAGGCGTCGTGGCATGCGTCGGGGACTTGGGCGGTGCTGGACCGGCGTGCGGCACGCTGGAATCGGCGAGCAGCACGGGTACGACGCCGTGGCTCCCGGCGAGAAGCTCCCCCGAGGATCTACAGGTGACGCCGAGCTGGACAGAGGTGAGGTGACCCATCGGGCGTGAGGTGGCGCGTTGGGTGGTGCGGCAATCAGCGGGAAGCGTGGCTAACGGCGTTCGGCGCGGCGTAGCTGTAGACACCAGCTGTGGCAAGCCCCAGCTGCGGACAAGACCACTCGGAGATGCACTGATGCAGAGATGAGAGAAGAGGGAAACAGGAAAAAGGTTGTGGCGGGCTCCGGCGGGACTGGCGATGGGATAGACGGCGAGCGGCGCAGGAGGCTTCTGGGGACGCACATGGCAGCATGCTCATGCCAGCCCAGAGCGCGGCCACGCGCATGCCCGAGCGGCATGGGCGCGTCCTGGCTCGTTTGAAGGCTTGTGGGCGTGTCCCTCGCGCCAGAGAAGCTGGGGTGAGGTGCTCAGAGGTCTGGCAGGGTGGTTCACGATGTCCTATAGCGAGGAATTGACAACTCTCGAATGATACGTTGTGTCAAGGGATAGAGCTAACAGGAAAGAGACAAATTGGTGCAGCCAAGGAAGTGTCAAGGGCTTAGGCACGTTGGGAGGATCGGGAAGAGAACCCTACAGCTGGATGTGACCTTCCCCTTTTGACTTGGCTCATTATTTCATGCATGAAGTGTACACGTGCAAGGTGTTTGACGCTGGCCATGGGAGATTTTTGAGCTAGACATGGCCATGTTATTGCATATCTGGAATCGTGAGCAGGTTGTGACCATTGTGTAATTTAATTGGAATTTTCTGAACTGTACTTTTATAGGTTGCAGTACAACGCATATTTCTGCCCTAGGATTAATTAATTTCATTTGTCGACATTTTCGAACAGAACATTATTATTTTTATTTTATATTTGAGTTGTATAAGTTGCTATGTTGCTCCATGAATTTAGTCATAATTATTGGAGAGGTCGAGGAGTGATTGGTTTCGCGATTAGGGTTTTATCGGGACTAGGAATTAAACAGGGAGGAACGGTCGGGTCGAGAGACTAGGGTTTTCCAGGTGGGGCAAGGTGGAGGTGGTCATGGGAACTCTCGCGGATTCTCTCCCTTCGCTTAGGTATATTCGGTGGTGAGGTGCCGTAAGCGGTTTAGTGTATACTGCGCGTGTGTGATGTTAGGGTTTACTCGGGTTAGGATTTAGTCGGGAGAGGTGCGTGTGCGGCAGGGTTGGGTATATTGGATGCATGTTAAGTTTAATTCATGCCTAACACATATGCGGATTATGTCGGTAAGCGAGTTTACGAAGATTGGGATGTGACAGGAGGCAACCTTTAGAAATGTTTGCGATGTTTGAGGCCATCGAGTATATTAACTCGGGACCGTTACGACCTCGCAAATTGCTCTAGGAGGCAAAAAGGATTTTACAAACATTGTTTTTAAAATATATGTGGTTCACGACACATTTTTGCCTAAACCCACAGGGTTAGCTGCCAGGGCAAAAGAATACCAAGGTGGATCCTAGATAATTTTTAGTTTCAAAAATAATTTTAGGAAATATTGTTGTTTTTAAAAATGTCAAGGGCCACATTGGCTACCGGGCAAATCTACTATATTCGTATACAAGGAGAAGAGAGGTGAGAGGATAAAAATATATTTTTATTCTTCCTACACTAATTGCCTCCATAAGTTTTTATTTGTTCAAAGGAAAATTTTGTTTACAAAAAATCAAAAAGGTGAGATAAGGCAGCATATCCATCAGAATAGATATCCAACAGCCCACATTTCTTGAAGATTTCTTGAGTATGAGATGGCCATCCATCAAGTGAGACAACCAACAGCCCACAAAAATTGACTAGAGTCAACTTACTTAAGCTGGGAGGCAATCGAGTACAAGGGAAATAGCCACAGCAATCCATCCATAGGCAACATGCAACACGTAGCAAAATAAGGCAGCAGGAGGCGGCCGTATTCACCCACCAAAGAGGTCATATAATACCTCTGTACAGAACCAGAGCAAGGCAACCGAGTGAAACACACAATAGTAGCACCACCTTTACCTTCGAGACCACCAGTTCCTCAAGAACAAAGGGCGGCAAAGGAGCCATGGCATGGTAGCCACTTAAGAAGACCAAATACTAGTAGATCAAGGCCTCAAGAATAACAAGGAGCAATTAGAAGGAATGGGCCACCAACAAGAGAAGGACAATAAGGTGGAGAAGGACCAGCCGAGAAGAGGAGGAGAAGAGGAGAGCGAGCTATCAACAAGCTTAGGAGCCCAACCTGTTTTAGCCGAAATCAAAATAAGGTAAAATCCCATTTCAAGTCATCATAGATTACCTATGCACATGGATGAGAATCTGATATCATAAGGGAGCCCTCAGATTAGTCTCATCACAGAACTAGTAAGGCAACAAATTGTAGTATCTATTCTTATCACCTTTCTCAAATTCCTTCCAAACCTTAACGATCACAGGAATGGACTAAGAATCAAACAAAGTACATGTTCTTATTAGTTTTCTAAAGCATGTATATATGGACCACATACACATATGTATGTAAGAAATAGAGAGAAGCTAAAAATCAAGTGTAGCAATCTGTCCTTTCAGCTTAAATAATCTGACATGGGTGAAAAATCACATATAAGAATCAGAGATAATAACTATATCACCACAGTTTGAATCAAGACCATGAGCACCTTAGCATAGTTAAAACGAGATGCAGTAACAAATACTTATCAAGTATAGCTATGGGTTCATACTATTGGAACCAAAACATCATCCAGTAAGGTATAAATGCTAAGATTCAGGAAAATTAGGTAGTGATAGATTCATGTCATTGGAAAACAGGTACACCAGATTAAGCATCACAACCGCCCCTAAGGCATGAATTAGAGTATGTCAAATTCAGTACTAGTATCAGCTAAAATTTGAACCACTAGGAGGTATTAAGGCACGGGTTAAACACGTACCAGAGGCATATATATATACTAGTTTAAGTTGATGCTAGAATTAAAGAGCACATATACCAGTCCAAATATGACTCTATCAAGATTAGGCACTAGGGCATGACACAGACACATACATATGACCAAGGATGAATAAGCAAACATAGCTATTTACCAATGCAAAAGAATTTCATTTGGTAATCATTACTCGTAGCATCGAAATGACCAAGTGAATCATGGATAAAATTGACTAGGCCAGTAGGGTAAATCAAGATCAAGGGCGGCATCAGTTCTTATATTATCCAATTAATTCAATTAACACCATAAGTAAGATCCTTATTAAGATAAGACCATCAAGGGATATGATGAGAACATATATATAGAAACCGACACATATATGCAAAGTGTGAAAGCATCCACTAATTTAAGCATGTCACCCAAACCAGTCAATCATATAGGACACATTGTCAACATTCGAGCATCCACCAATGGCAAAGTACCAATTATTTTCCAGAGGTTAACAGTAGAATGAATATTAGAACTATTGATAGAACTTTGGGGGTCCCGATCTTTCGATGAGAAAGACACGTCGATTTGGTGGAGGTGACTTTAACGATCCGGCTACACTCGTACAAGGACGGAGCGCCTAGGCAATCGCTAAACCGACTCCTCGAGGTTATTGACCTTGTCGTGGGCATGATCAACCTGAACACGAGGTTCTTTATCCCTGCAAGCAACCGAAGAATAAGCAAGAACAATTGAAGGCAATCTGAAATTGCAAATATAGATGAAGTACGATATATTGATACGGTGGAGTTCTGTAAAGTAGTCGAACTAGGTGGTCGCAAGACACAACTAGAGATACTGTTGTTTGGCCCTAGGCAACAATACAATGCTCAACAAAACCCAAAGCTAAAGAGAGAACCCTAGGGGGTATTTAAAGAGAAGAGGTGATCTGTTACAGAGACAATTCCAGACTATTTTGGAAATTGCGGCATGCTCGTAAGGAATTTGGAGATGGGTTTGGACAAGTTAGAAAGAGCATGAGATAAGCTTTCCAAAGAGTCCAAAGTCATCCAAATCAGAGTCTGTATGCTCGCGATATAGAAGTTTGAAATTAGGGCTGTCTCAGGAATCCGAATCAGAGTCTGAACTTGTTGGACTTGATCTCTAACTCTTCTTGGACCAAAAGTGACGTGGGAGAACTCCTTGTACAGCACAAATCCATGTGAGACATCTTCATGGTCACATTAACTTAATTTGCTCCTCTTCCTGAAAGTTTGAACTTGACTCCTTGCTTGTTCTTGACGATCTTGACGGAGCTCCTTTTATTCTTTGTAGCTTGAGTAGCGGACGTAGTTGAAGCAGTGGTAGTACTCATCAGAGGATGATGAGGACATGACACCCATGGATACACCCACTACCACCTCTACTACCACTACTTCAACTACGTCCACTATAAAGAACAAAATGAGATTTGTCAAGATCGTGAAGAACAAGCGAGGATTCAAGTTCAAGCTCTCAAGAGGAGGAGGGAATGAAGTTCATGTGGCTATGACCATGTCACACATGAATTAGTACTATGCAAGGAGTCTTCCACGTCACTTTTGGTCCATGAAGAGCTAGAAATAAAGTCCCATAAGATCTGGACTCTGATTCGGATTGCTGAGATAGGCCTAACTTTAAACGTCTTTATATATCTCGAGCATACAGATTCCGATCTGGGTGATCTTGTACTCTTTGGAAAGCTTATCTCGTGCTCTTTCCAACCTGTCTAACTCCATACCTAAATTCCTTACGAGCCTATTGCAACAGCAAAAACAATCTGAGACTGCCTCTGTATCAGATCACCTATTGTCTTTATATACCCCCTAGGATTCTCCCTTTAGTTTTTGGGTTTCATTGAGTTGTTTAGCTACTGCTACATTATCGCATCTACAAGTCGTGTAGGACTACCGCCTTGTTTAGATCGCCAGTGTAATCCCAATACACTTTCTTCTATCTCTTGTGCCAATTTAATACTCGTAATTTCATATTGTAATTTATCATAGTTCTTACTGGTTCTTCAGTTGCTTGTAGTAACCCGAACTTCGTTGTATAGGTTGATCGTGCCTACGGCAAAATAACCATCAGAACTTGGTTTAGCGATTGTTAAGGCGTATCGTCGCGTACGGTATAGTTGGATCGTCAAGGTCAAACTCCACCAAACCATTAGTTACCTTCGTCTCACCGAAAGATCGGGCCACCGTCTTATCATCCTCCCTTCCTTGAAACAAAGCTGTCCTCGGCTTTGCATAAGCTGAAAACCATCAAAGAGCAAAGAAAGCGTGTATGCAGCATATATGTATCTATCAATCATGGTTAGCTCTTTGTGGTTAGCAATTACATCCAAACTAGAATTGAAAATGTGATACTTCATGGTAGATTTCACAAGCATGTTTAGTGCCATATTATTCTTAGATTTCCAGCAAGCATTGCAACTCAATTTACAAATATAAATAATAACTTTTATTTGTGATGAGCATTAGCAAAAGGGATCATGAGCTTATCAAAACTATCTTTACAACAAGTATTGTAATTAACTTTGCAAGTATAAGTGAAGCATTCATCAATTTGCAAATATAAGTGAATAACTTTTCTTTGTGATGAGCATTAGCAAAAGGGATCATGAGCTTATCAAAACTATATTTACAACAAGTATTGCAGCTAGTTTTGCAAGTATAAGTAAAGCATTCATCATAATATTGCTCAAACATGTGCCAACGAAAATGATACGAATGCACATTCAAAGAGATGAAATGATTATCACTAGCATGCTGAAGTTTAGGATGTGGAAGAATACAAAAATTTGTGGCAACATGCAATATAAGTCTTTGAATGAAATTCTCACATGCAAAGTTGACGAGATAAACAATTACAAATGATCATTGTCGGAACGAGTAAGCTTATCAACAATTTCAGCATGGGTGATGCAAAAGCTATGCATTAAAATTTCACAATCTACACTATATTCTCCAATCACATTAACTTTATAGCATGTAGTATAGATGGAATTCCACGATGGCAACCTTACAAGTTCAGAAACTTTCATTAGAGCGTGTGACAATTGCATAGGCGTGTCAAGCTTAACATAGCACAATAAATTAGAGAATATGGTATCATGTTCCTTTTCAAATGCTATTAACTTATCACAATCTATCTCAGAATCATTCATTTCACAAGGCTCAACTTTTGGCGCTACTAGACTATCATAGCAACCGTTCTCAGCATGTGATGTAACCAAAGCAGTAGATTAAATATCACCATTTGGGAGGCCTAAAAAAGTACGGTTATCATCTAGAGGAACATTAAACACACCCAAATCTGAAATTTCAGAATTCATTTTATCCATATCAATATTTGGTGCACCCAAATCAGTATATAAAACATGAGTTTCACATGGTGCACATATATCAGTAGGTATTTCAATTATTTGATCACATGGCAAGCTCAAATTAGCAAGTAATGCATTCGTTCCAGAAAAATTATGATGTGATTCTTAGGAAACAATTTCAACATGTTTAATCAATTCCTCATGAGGGCTAGTAACAATTTCAGCACATGGAACACTAATTTTGAGCACTAACATGTGATTCTAAAACACAAGTAGCATGTTTATAATCTAGTTGTGGTGTAGATATAAGTGAAGCGTTATCACACAACTCTTCCTTATCACAAGGAGCATTATGTAATTCTTTACAAACGGCATTCTCAACTTGTGGTAAAGGTAAAGTAACAAGCAGTTCCACTGTAGCTTGCTCTAAAATAGTATGAGTAGTGGACAAGTAGAGTTCATCACAGGGACCATGGGGACTAGTATCTTTAGTAGGTTGCAATAATGGAACTTGTACATTGTGTTTATTGGCCTTATTTATCCATCTCTTGATCACCTATTTAGCTTTGCAAGCAAGAAGAAAGAAACGATCCATAGAAAGGCAGTCCTTATGCATAAGTTCGTCCTGAATGTCATGGTTCAAACCTTTCCAAAATCTAATAAGGGTAGCTTCCTCACTTTCATTGATATTACAACAAAATAAGTAGTATTGAAGGTCTAGATAGTACTCATCAATGTTGTTACTACCTTGTTCTAAATGTTGCAACTTTTGAAGCTTGCTACGTATAAAAGAGGATGGTACGAAGTTGTATCTCATTGCAAGTTTTAAATCATCCCATGTAGCAGGTATATAATCAGGATATAATTGACAATATTCAACCCACCAAATAGAAGCAAAGTCACTAAATATAATTACAGCAGCCCATACTTGCTTATGCTTAGGAAAAACATGGTAAGCAAATATTTCATTGAGCTCTATTTTCGAATCGAGATAGAAATCAGACCTATCACAACCCTTAAATATTGGCATAGAAACAACATGATCATGTACCTTTTCACGTTATGGTATCTTTTGTGAAGGTAGTCGTACTTGTCGTAGCAACGAGGCTAGACAATGAACTTGTGGCACCCCCGCACGGCTCCGCGGACCTACGAGGGTTGCCTAGGAAACTAGGTCGCGGAGACACCGCAGTCGTGCACGTGGGTCGCACGGCGCGAAGACACCCGAACCGGCTAAGTGCCACGAACTAGAGGAGAGGAGGAGCAAATGAACCTTTATTCGGAAATTGGGATCCCCCCAAATGGAAGGGGTGTCCCTCTATTTATAGGAAGAATGAAGGGGTAGGGGAGATTACAGGAATGCCCTCAGGCGTTTTACAATTATGCCCCCGGACGTACTAATGCCCTTGGGGGCGTGTAGGTCTTTCCCTCGGGGAATATTCTGAGGATATCCCGTGGGTCCCGTCCGTCATACATCCTCTCATGACGACAGTCTTCCCGTCGCCTCCGGCTTCCGGTCGGCAGGAACTTGCCGTCGTCACGGAGTTGGCGTTGCACGGTCCTGGCGTCGTGACGAGGTTGGTGTTGTCGTGGAGTCAGCGTCGTGCAGTCTTGGCGTCACGACAAGGTTGGTGTTGTCGCGGTCTTGACATCGTCACGGGGTTGGTGTTGCCGCGGAGTCAGCGTCATGCAGTCTTGGCGTCGCGACGAGGTTGGTGTTGTCGCGGTCTTGACATCGTCACGGGGTTGGTGTTGCCGCGGAGTCGGTGTGGACTCGGCGTTGACGAGTCCCGAGGTGCGCTGATCTCCCTTAAGTATGAAAAAGCGTCAGAACCGGGTATCGCGGGGACCCCTTCCCCAACAGTACTTATCGTGGTGGTGATGAAAAAACGCTATCTTTAGGGTATGGCACATCTCCCACTATAGATCTAGCCCAAGAACCTGTCATTGTTATCAACTACTAGGAAGTGGCTACAAGGCGCTCAACACTCAAGCCAAACCAAGATTCTTACACGTTCTTACTTAGCAAAACAGGAGGTGTCGGCCATTGGCAGTGTCAAAGTCTTCCCGAAGATTGGATGAAGCAATTGCCCGGTGACCGAACAGCCTGTACGAGGTAGAAAGTGGAGCTTGGAAAGCTTTATGTGAGTAGCAAGGATGGCAAATGATCAAGTAGCTATGCAAAGTTGAAAAGATGCTCAAAAATACTAGTCCTAGTTGCTGGACTTAAACTAGAACGAGCAAAATTTAACTAGGCCTAGATACCGAAGCGATAGAAACAAAGGAAATAAAGAGAAAGCAATAGGGAAGTTTCTGGGTTTTTTTTTGCATTGGCCTTCTATGTGGCTTCTTACTCTTTTTCTATTTTTCAAAAATTTTTTACACCTCAGAAAAATCCCAAACAGAGCAAAAGATATGCGCTACACAAGAAAACAGGATTCTACCGCAGGGCTGTCACAGCAGCAGAAAAGAACAGAAACCTTGCTGTGGTAGGAAAGCAGCAGGAGGCTGAAATTTAAATTGGTTTTTTCTCACAAACCACTCGTCGGATTTCACTAAAACTTTAACAGTAGACTCCTGGATTTATGCCTGATTTTACAGAATTGTTTTAGAATTTTTTGGGTACTTTGAATTTTCAATCCAAATTCGATTTAGGGTTTGAATCCGAATCCAAAACGTGTTGTAACTTGAATTCTTGTCCGATTCTTGGTGGGAGATTTGTCCAGGGGCCTTCTTAAGGATGTGGGGGGAGCCTTTTGGGTCAGGCAAGTCCTTTCCCATTGGTTAGAGATAGAAGATCAAGCCTCACAAGTAGATTCCTTTGCCTAGTTCAACTTAAATTCCAATTCAAAACCTTTCCTGTTGTGTTGGACTTTCCAAAACATTATAGATCTGATCCAATCTGTAATTTGGTGTGGTCAAGAAAAGATACAAGTGACCTTGGCGTTGTTTCCCTATTCTTCTCAAAGCCAAGACCGCAAGGGAAGCGGCAGTGGCAGCAATGCACGTCGAGGCAGCAAACTTGATACCACGACAGGGGTTGCAAGTGTGGCGGCACAAGGTGATGGATGAGCGGCAACGACGAAGGGTGGCACGGGCTATCACGAAAGAAAATTGTTAGCAAAAACCTTGCCACGGCAGCAACTCTTCTCTCATTTTCTTTTTTTTTGATTTTCTGCAAGAACTAGAAGCGACAAAAGAAAGTTTGATCTAGTAGACAAATTTCGACTACGAACCAATCTAAACCACCAACTCGACATGATTAATGTAGCAAATATTCAATAATGCAAGAACTATGATGAAAATTGCAAGGCTCAGATTGGTTTGGACAAAGGTAACCTAGACTATTTTTTTTGATTTTTGGTTGAGGTAGACAATAGGTAAAAACATGCAACTAATCTAGCAAAAACACTCAAATTTCTCAACAGGCAACTGGTTTGCTCTGATACCACTTGATAGAACTTTGGGTGTCCCGATCTTTCAATGAGAAATACACGTCGGTTTGATGGAGGTGACTTTGACGATCTGGCTACACTCGTACAACGATGGAGCGTCTAGGCAATCGCTAAACCAACTCCTGGAGATTATTGAACTTGCCGTGGGCTTGATCAACCTAAACATGAGGTTCTTTATCCCTGCAGGCAACTAAAGAACAAGCAAGAACAATTGAAGGCAATCTGAAATTGCAAATATAGATGAAGTATGATATATTGATACAGTGGAGTTTTGTGAAGTAGTCAAACTAGGTGGTCGCAAGACACAACTAGAGACAATGTTGTTTGACCCTAGGCAACAAAACAATGCTCAACAAAACCCAAAGCTAAAGAGAGAACCCTATGGGGTATTTAAAGAGAAGAGATGATCTGTTACAGAGACAGTCCCGGATTATTTTGGAAATTGCAGTGTGCTCATAAGGAATTTAGAGATGGGGTTGGACAGGTTGAAAAGAGCATGAGATAAGCTTTCCAAAGAGTCTAAGGTCATCCAAATCGGAGTCCGTATGCTCGGTTGATCTCCTCGCGGGCCTCGGGACGTCAGTTGGTGGAGCGACTCGGTTGCGACGAGCCTATGGTGATTTGTCGACTCGGAGCCCCTGAGGGCTGGCTCCGCACGGGCCTGGAGGCCAGCCCGTCGCGCGACGAAGTGGCCTCATTCTATTGTTCCACCGCCGTTTTCATCAGAGTGACGACTCGGTGGTAGGTCTCCGCCGCAGGGCCATCCACTGGCGGCGGGAGTGAGTCGGCCAGTGTGGCAGCCGAAATGAGATTCTGAGCTGGAGTACGGTAGACCGGGACGTCATCCTGTTCTCAACCCAAGGAGTCGTGGACGACGCGGCCCCTCCGAATGGTTGATGAGGTGGGCCGGCGCGGGCGCCGGCGCGACTCAGAAGCCATGGCCTCGTCGTACTCACGCTCTTGCGCCTCGAGAGCCGCTCTCTCTCGGTCGACGCGATCCTGCTCAGCCAGGATGGCTTGCCGAGATGCCTCCATGGCCCTCTCCGCATCCGACTGGCCAGCGATGGGCGTGCGTAGGAGCTCGTCCACCGCCCTGGCCATCGTGCCTGATGTGCCCGCGGCGTCGGCAGTACTGGGCGCGACCATGTATACTTCTACCGCGAAGGCTGAAAGATCATCTAGGCCCTAATATGGTTTTGATGGTTAATGGCAACCTAAACTAGAATCTAATGTTTACATTGAGTGTAAGCAGAGTTTACAGGTTCCATGAAGAAGGGTTATCCAGAGAAGGATGGCCACCAAAAAGGGTACAAGGTGGTTTCAAGGACAAAGAGATGGCTGTGCTAGGCAGCTGTGTCACAGCTGAGAGGAAGCCGGTGCTGTGCAGGGAGATGCAAGTAAGGTGATGGTGGCTTGACGCGTCAAGGGCCGTGACTTCAGTTGGTGGCAGGTAAAGCCTAGATTTGCTAGTTTCTTTGAGTCCATAGAAATCACCCGTACTATCAAGAGGGATGAAACAGTAGTAGTTGTCTAAGGGAACCTTGCTCACTGCTCAGAGTATCGGTCAAGGGGATTGGTGCTTTGAGGCCAATTGCCCTGTGTCAATAGCTTTGCACAAATGTATATAGCTGTTTTGTGTTAGTGCTCTGCAGTACTAACAGTGAAAACCCTAGAGCTTTAGGCACCTGTGTGACACAGCTATGTCACAGGTGGTCTTCCGCTCTATGATTCAGGTACATCTCTGTACCAGGGGAGAGCTTGAGAAATGCTAAGGTATCTGCACTGCGATGGGCGGTCTGCTGAGTCAGAAGTCTGTCGGAGGTTCTCTCCTTATAGGTATTAGAGTCTGAAGTATGCTGAGGGCATGTCATGTGCCAGGACCGGGCTGAGTAGTGCGGCTATCAGCTAAGGGTTCACCTGTGTGCGCCGCCGGTGACACAGGTATCGGTCTGCTTGAGCCGGGTACAGTTGGGCGTAGTGTGTAGCTGTGTCACCAGTGGTTGACACCGATGGCTCACTTAATCCTACGTGGCAACAGGGTAACGGTCGGGTGCCTGTGGACCCTATATATAGGGGACCAGGGGAGGACTCTGTCCTCAACCTTGCTCAAATCAGTGATTCACATACGACCGTTGCAAAGCCTCCAACCACTCCACAAGAGCCAAGAGCCTAAGGGTTAGTTCGAGTGGGTTTGTGAGCTAGAGCACGAGCAAAGGTTCCTCCAAGAGATTGCTGCTGCATCATCTGTTACTCTTGGAGTTTGTCTACTCCTAGACGGGTGTAGGAGTTGCTGGTATCACCCAAGCTTGTGTGGGCTGAACCAGTAGTTTGTGAAGGTGTTCTGAGGTCTACCTGCTGCAAGGCAAAAGGATCTCCACAAGCAAAAGGAAGAGTCCTGAAGGATCAGGTACTCGGAGAAGAAGCACGTTTTAGTGCTGGCCAGCTCTTCGGAGTGGTCTCTCCAACGGAGACGTACCTTCTCTGAAAAGAGTTGGGAACTTCGGTGAAAAACCCCTGAGTCTCCTTTACTTTCCTTGTATTGCATGCATATCTGTTTATCCTTGCTTGCTTGTGTCTCTTAGACTTGATCTGCTAAGTTTACCTTTTCACCTGTGCTAGATTACCTTTATACCTGTGTGTGATCATCTGTTACACAGTTGCTTCATTCACTTGTATTCACCTGTGTCAGCACCTGTGTCACAGTCAGTCTAAATAAAGCACCTGTGTTAGGTTAACTCTTCACCGGTGTCTTCCACCTGTGTGACAGCTGTGTATTAATTTACACATAGTTTCTATCTGTGTCACTCACCTGTGTCACAGCTGTCCACTATTAACTTGTGAAGTTAATCTGACAACTTAAACAAAAGATTAAAAGAGGGAAATTTTATAAGCCAAACTATTCACCCCCCTCTAGTAGGCATCTCGGTCCTTTCAAAGGCGCAGCTGTGTGAACCCTCGTACCCGTCGGATTCGGAATCCAATACGGGCAGGAGCGAGTCAGTGCCAACCATGCCGACGAGCTGGTAAGCCGCCTCGCCATTGCATGGGGTTGGTGAAGGTCCCAGGGGATGCCTAGGTGCCGGCTCCCCCTCAGAGCGGGGAACCGGGTCCTGGAGGCGCAATTGACCGAAAGCATCGGCCAAGAAGCGCAGGCTCCCAAAGGAGAGCATCGTGCCCTCGGGGAGTACGGTGGAGGCAGGGTGCCATGCCATGTCGTCGGACACGAGCCTGCCGCCGGTGGCCGGGGAAGTTCCCGCCTGGATCACAGCTCCAGCACGCGCCTCCCCTACCTGGCGCGCCAACTGTCGTGGGGATTTCGCGGCAATATACATTTTGTGGATTCGAGGGGCGCTAGAAGATGATCCAAGACAGTTTCACACGAGAGATTTACCCAGGTTCAGGCCCTCTATGGAAGAGGTAATACCCTACTCCTGCTTGATGTTTATCTGACCTTGTGTGAGAATTGAAATCAGTACACGAAAAGGGGGGGGACTCTCTCCGTCCTCTGTCTCTAACCTCCCGCGCGTGGGTGCCCTAGCCTTGCCTTATATAGGACCAACAAGGCTAGGTTTTACAATGGCCGAGTCGGCCGGGTCATTGTAACAACATACTGAATCTGTGCCATAACTTCTGATTAAGTGCGCGTCGTAACACTCCATTGATTGCATTGTAACGCTTGTTTTGATGGTGCTCTGAAGCTTCAGCCGAGTGGACTTTATGGGACCCGTCTAGCCGAGTGGGCCTCCTAGAGCGGCCTTGGGCCACCCTAGGCCTGCTGGGCCGACTCCTTGTCTTGGGCCTACACGGAGGGGTTCCCACTGTCAGAAATAAAACTGTGGTTAGGGCTGTCAGCAAGCCGAGCTCAAGCCAATACAGGCAAGTTCGGCTCGAGCGTATCAAGCTCGAGCCACGAGCCTAGGCTGGGCATCGAGCTTGGAGCTGAGAGCTGAGCTCTAGCTCGACTCGTCCAAGGCTTGAGCTAGCTTGAGCTCGGCCCGTGTCGGCTTGGTGACAAATGGAACACAATCAAAGGAACATGAATTGCATATAGAGTTGCTCAATTTCTTAAGTTCTAACTCATAACATCATTCTGTTTGAAAGAAAAGAAAACTCATAATACTAAGAATAGAAGATTCATTGTTTCAAAAAGAAGAAAAAGAACACAAGATTTGTGAAAATACAGGATGCACGGTGATGTAGCCTATACACCGATCAGTTAACAAGATTCAAGAAAAAGAGAGCATCAAGACTAAAGGAAAATCAAGACTGAGCTAAATTGGCCACACCAGATGGGATCGAGGCAGGAAGGCGGACGAGGCAAGTGGTAGCCAGCGGCCTCTCCCGACAACGGTGGTGGAGTAGATCCAGGTGGGCAGCAACAGGAATGAAAAGAACTGATAAGGGGAGGGCAGACTCAGGCAAGGAGAAGAGGTGCTGCAACTGAGGAATGGGAATTAGGAGTTGCGTTTTGGCTTGGGGAGGGGAATGAGTGCTAGGCCCAATGGGCCTTTTAGGCAGGTGTCAATAAGGCTGGATATAAAGCTCGAGGCTCGTAGCTCGGCTCGGGCTCAGCGAGGCTCGGCTCAGGCTCGGCTCGGCTCGGAGGTGCAATGAGCCGAGCCCGAGCCTCCTCCTCGGCTCGTAAAGCTCGGCGAGCCAAGCCAAAAAGCTCGCAAGCCGCTCGGAGGCTCGTTTGGGCTCGTTGTATAAAAAAATTTGGGCATGACCTTTACTAAAAAACTGACAATCCACATACATATATTGAACAATTATACAATAAACAAGCACTAGAACATAAAAAGTGATGCAATCAATATATCAATAAGTCTCAAGTTGTCAACAATAACATTCAAACATGCACCAACTACTAAGTCCATGTCCAATAAGTTATCAAATATAAAGTCTCAAACTCTCAAGTCTCAACACGAATAATTCAACATCCAAAAACATAAAATGACATCCTGTCATGCGACCATCAATATGAAGCTCTATTCTTCCAAAATCCAAATCGAAGAGATGGAACAAGTTAATCCTACATGTCAAATAAAAGAATGATACATCAATTATATGCATTTTATATTTCAAACATTCTATATGTGAACTTCGTAGTATTACCATTATAGCACGTACTAGTTGCTCTCCACAATGCTTTGTGGAAATGGAATGAGCTCGACATCATCCTCATCATCTTCTTCCTAAATAAATTCATTTAATCGAGTTATACATGATATAGATAAAAGATAACAATAATAATATAAAATAAATTATAATACTAATAAACATACCATTGACATAACAACTTTCTTGTCATTATGTGCACCTCTAATCCAGCTAGAAGCACACACCAATGCCTCCACCATAGCCGGCCGTAGAGAACTCCGATAATCATCTAGAACTCTACCCCCGGTGCTAAAAGTGGACTCTGAAGACACGGAGGTAACTGGTATAGTCAAGAAGTTTTTTGCCATCTTTGACACTACTGGGTATCTATGTGCATTCAACTTCCACCACTCAAGCAAATTAAAACCTTTGTTTGCCAAGGTCTCATTCTTCTCATCTAGATATATGAGAAGCTCGCTCTTTGATGGCTCCATAGAAGATGAAAACAAGAAAGACTGAAACTCACTTGAGCTAGAGGGTAAAGAGCTACTTGTATCCACAATGGAAGATGATGATGCACCAGATTTTTTAAAAGCCGACTTCTCATGTCTATGATCCATCTCGTACTTCTCATATAGCTTCTCTAATTCATTCTTGACATCCTCATACTCAACCATAGCCTTCTGCGGTTCATAAATCTTCTTAAAACCCCACTCAATATATTTAAGCTTGTACCTTGGGTCAAGAATAGTTGCAATCACCATGACATTATTCTTTTCCTCCCAATACTTATTAAACTTTTCCATCATTGCAGTGCCCATAGTCTTCAAATGCTCATTACTAGAAGCACAAGCAGCTCTTAATGCAATTTTGACATTGATAATGTGAGGATAAAAGATATTTGAAGTGGGATATGTGGAAGCTGAAAATGCAGTAGTGACTTCTGCCAAAGATGCAAGTATTGGTTGAATAGTTTGAAACATTGCCCATTCCTCCCATGTGGGCTCCCACCTATAGTTTGCATCTGAATCAGCATATGACACTAATGCTTCCTTGTAAGCAATACATGTTTTTAACATATAATATGTGGAATTCCACCTCGTGGACACATCAAGTTTTAATCCTTCTCCAATGGTCAATGCAAGAGATCTGCAAATTTCAACAAACTTGTGCAAGCGAGATGGAGACTTCTTTATATACTTCACAGATTCTCTGACATTGGTTATCAAATGTGATATACTTGTTATCCCATCATTCACTACCAAATTAATAATATGAGCACAACAACGAACATAAAAATATTTTGCAATGAAACAATGTGAGCCTCTAGCAGCAAACTTAGCCTTCAAAGCCCGGACGGCTACATCATTGTTGGATGCATTATCTAGAGTAATTGAGATGATCTTGTCCTCGATCTTCCATGCAGCCACACACTCAAATATAGCTTGAGATATCACATGACCAGTTTGTGGAGGGTCTAACTCAATGAAATTCAGCACACGACATTGCATATTCCAATCTGTATCAACATAATGTGGAACTAAACACATATAGGAAAGTGTTTGGTTGGATGTCCATAAATCAGTGGTTAAAGCTATGCTGTCTACACCTTTAAGACTCTTCATAAGTATTTCTCTCTCAGAATGAAAAACCTTGAGACATTCACTTCTTATGGTTTTTCTACCAGTAAACTGATAAGAAGGATTTAAGTATTTCATCAAGATGTTGAACCATGTGTGCTCTACCATTCTAAATGGATACTCATGAACTATGATCATCTTAGCAAGTAATTTTTGAGTTTGCTCATGACTATACTCACTAGGAGAATGCACAACAGGAATCCCAGAATCACCTGCACTTGATGGAGCAAAATTCAGAAGAGCTTGATTATCCTTCTTTGCCATCACGTTCTTGTATGTCGCGCATGCCTTCTTGTGCCTCCCAAGATGAGAAGTACAACCTCCTTGTGTGTATGAGTACAATTTCTTGCAGAACAAACACCGGGCCTTCAGTATCATCACACCTTTCTCCTTCGTGGATGGCAATGGGACCTTCTCAAAAAAGTTCCAAACATCTGAAGTCTGCTTACTGCTCGACTGAACCTGAACGGCAACCTTTGGCCCAACCTTCACCCCTCTTTGTCGTTTTCTTCCTCTTGCCGGTACTGAACAATTAGCTTCTCCGGAATTCCCATCATCAGAAACATCAATATATTTTCCCTCTACCTCTGGAGCATAAGCATCTCCCATGCCCTCTTCAGACATGGTGTCATTCCTATCATATGAATTTTCTTCTTCATCCTGCTCATACATCGGCTGGAAATAAAAAATAAAAGCAAATATGGTAATCATATTACAACAATTAACTTATATCGTAATCATATTACAGCAATTGAAAATTAAAAATAAAAGATACAAGCAAACATCGTAATCATATTGTAGCAATTGCCTTATATCGTAATCATATTACAACAATTTGCCTTATATCGTAATCATATTACAACAATTGGAAATAAAAAATAAAATCAAACATTGTAATCATATTACATCGGCTGAAAATTAAAAATAAAAGATAATAGATAACATCGTAATCACATACAAAGAAGCAAAAAAAATAGCTCTACCATCCGTGGGAGAGGAGACGCTGTTGTGTCAAAAGGTGAATCGCAAGGTAGACGCGTTGCACCGGCCTTCGTGGCGTGCACAACATGGCTACCAGCAGTGCCCCTCTTTCCTCCATGTGTGAGTGCCCGCGACGCCTCACTAGGTCGTTGCCGCTCCGGCTCCATGTGCCTACCTTTTCAGCTGGACCAACACCAAGACGCTGTCAAAATGATGCATACCGTTAAGCATATGGGAGATTGAAACATCCGTATGATATCGAAATAATATGAGATGGAACTAATAGAAACAGCATCCCGAAACAAGATAGTACAAGCAATACAAAGAAACAAACCTGGAACTTTTCTTGCTTACTAATTGTACAATACGATGCATGACAAACATAGATAGTGGCATGCAAAAACAATTCCATATAGTTAGTTACTTTCAGCATGCATTCATCCAAACCCTAGAAATACTCATGTCATACAAACAAGTCATTAAATTCTGAAGCAAATACAACCTCTACCAATCCAGACAGATTCAATTGATGACCAAATTGAGGTTATTTACTTGCGAACCAAGAAATCCTTTTCTATAAATACTGGTATCAGGTATTCTTGACTAAATGTCTCAACCTTTGTTCTGCTATATTAAGCCACAAAAGTTAACGTTTTTAAATAGTACGACTACAAAGCATTTCAATTTGACCATTGTCTTATGCAATAATTAATAACTTCCCATACAACTACTTTGGTTCCACATAAGACTACAGGCAGCGCACAACACAAATCATCCAATAAAATCAAATTTGGTCCACGCTGATGGCACTATAGCGTGCATTACCCGATCAGCAAGTGGAGCACACGTCTCAATATTGGAATTAGCAGAAATAACACCCCGGAACGACGTACTACATGGAATTCAGCATTTCAAAGGAACAAAACATGCATACATAAGCTCCTCCTAGCCTCCTAGGTGCAGTTCATCTACTAGCTGTGCCATGTCTTATATTTTTTTTCTCTTCTGTTTCTTTCAACTTGTCATGATCCTTCCATTATTCCTCCTACCTGCCAGCCGTTGCGGGCGCTTCAAGATCTGGCACTGCTTTCGATCTCTCTAACTCCAACACTTCTTTGATTCCTCGAGTTAACCAACTGATCCAAGAACCAGCTGCTGTTGCTGTAAGGCTGGATTTCAAAGGAACAAATGTCAAATGTGATGGTTTTCGTGTATCCATTGCACAACATAACAGCATGAAAAACACACATACCAGTAGGCAAAAATCATCCCATAAAGTTAGCATGAAAACACACATACCAGCGGGCACGGCGGCGACTGGGGCAGGGGCACGGCGCGGTGGCAACGGAGGAAGGGGCGCGGCGGCGACTGGGGCAGGGGCACGGCGCGGTGGCAACGGAGGAAGGGGCGCGGCGGCGACTGGGGCAGGGGCACGGCGCGGTGGCAACGGAGGAAGGGGCGCGGCACGGCGGCGCGGGCAGGGCGGCACGGCGAGCGCGGCGGCGACGGGGGCAGGCGCACGGCGGCGGGGGAAGAGCGGCGGCGCGGACCGGCTGTGGAGGCACTGGAGGAGGAGGAAGGAGACGCCGGGGGGGCTCGCCGCCGCTGGCCGAGGAAGGAGACGAGGCTCGGTGGCGGCCGGCTGTGGAGAGGGAGGAGGAGTGGCGGCGGCGGTCCGGCGAGCCGCGAGTGAGGCCGCCCGAGGAGTCGCCGAGGACCCTAACCTAGGCGGCGGCGCGGCGGGTGGTTGAGGAGAGATGCGGGCCGAGCGGGCGGGGGATTGGGCACGGGGTGGTTTTATCGCCCGGCTCACGAGCTCCCACGAGCCGGCTCGAGCCGGCAACGAGCCCGAGCCGAGCCTCCCTTTTGGCTCACAGCTGGACACGAGCCGAGCCAAGCTCGGCTCGGTTTTTCGCGAGCTGGTGCGAGCCGAGCCGCGAGCCGGCTCGGCTCGGCTTGTGTCCAGCCTTAGATGTCAATTTCTTGTGGAGTGGAGGGAATCGTGGGCGGGTTGTGAAAATTTTCATGGTGTAGTGGAGGGAACTAGGGAAGGCCGTGAAATTGCTACCTCATGAGCTTGGATGAACTATTCGAGCTCGGCTCGTGTAGGCGTGAGCTTAGGACCAAGCTCTAGTTTGGCTCGTTTGGGGGTCGATTCCAAGCTTTTTTGACAGCCTTAACTGTGTTTCATGACATGGTATGGAAAAGAAATAAGAGCAATTGAATCTTTTAGTATTAAAACTGTTGCATCAAATGCAATGGCTTACCTACCAAGGGTTCTGGGTTGGACTGTAAGAACTGGCTCCACCTGCCATACCCATGGGAACACCCTACTCTGCTGATCCCTTGGAGCAGAACATCAAATAGTATTTCATAACTGAATTAGCTGGTTGGCTAGGCAAAAATCGCATATCTTTATGCTTTGTCAAAATATAGAGAAAAGAACATTTTCAAGCAAATTACTTCCACCTAGATCATCTAGTGTACTTTTAGTTCTGCCCAGTCATGTTCCTTGAGCATCGACTAGATGTTTTCCCTGCATATGCCACTGATCACAAGGACACTGTACATTGTGGGCCTCATCAAAAGATGCTGAAGCAATATGTAGCCTGACATGTAGGGTTGCCTGCACTATCTTGGTTACTTTTTTTTTAATAATGAGGTAGGTTCCATTTCCATCTTCAGTTGGTATTTGGTAAAGATCCAATAGCCAGATTCTATGAGAGGGTTTCTACAAGTTCATCCAGATAACTATTTGATTTGTACATTTGGACAAATATGTTGGAATACATCATTTCATGATCTCTCCGCTATTCCTTATTTGAGCATGATACCAAAATTTAATGAGCTAAAGAAGTAGGCTGAACATACCACCTAGAAAGGTGTCCTCATATAGCCGGAAATTCACGATCAACATTGTGAGGTCAACCGTGGGGGACGCTCACCTGCGCCCGGCAGTGGATTCGGTTGTCATTCATGCCACTCCCGAGATGCAGCAGGAGGCGAACCTGCTTGCCTCCAACGCCACTGTCGTGTGGCTGGACCGCGCCATCGACGGAGTCTCCCTCGACAAGCTGGAGGAGGCGTTCGCCACCACCTTCGGCACTCGCAAAGGCGATGTCAGCGTTGTGCGGCACTTCCCGGAGAGGTACTTGGTGTGGTTCATCCACCCGCACCACTGCACGGCGGCGGTGGCGAGGCATGACTTCCCCTTCGAGGCCTTCCATGTTCAAGTGCGTCCATGGCGCCTGGAGAGCCACGCGGAGAATCTAGACTTCAAGTACCACGTGCGTCTCGGTCTGGAGAAGCTGCCTCTACATGGGTGGAACGAGCATGTCGCCGTCGGCACGATTGGCAAGGGTTGCTCGCTCGACTACATCGAGGGCAAATCCAAGCGGAAGGAGGACACGGAGGCTCTCTACCTGTGGGCATGGTCGTCTGATCCGAGCACCATCCCGCTGGTGAAGAAGGTCACCCTGCCGGCGCGCAGTGGGGGTGAGCCTGAGGTGGGGCGCCGCGGCCTAGAGCACAACGTGCTTATCCACCTCGACCTCCTGGAAGACTACACAGTTCCCGCCGTGCAGGTCAAGGAGTTCTCCTGGCACTTGGGCGTGGTGGACGGCTCTGCTGTCGCTCGGGACAGGCCAGAGCGCTCCGGCGCGCGGGACGTGCGCCGCGACCAGCGTGACGACGACGACCTCGACCGCACGCACCGTCGGGGACGGGCCAATAAGAGGGACGGGGGTGGCTGGGGCGAGCGTCTTCGTCGTAGCCTGTCCCGCAACCCCCGGGACCGCTCGGGCGACTGTGAGAGAAACGACGACCGCCACGACCGCTACAGGGGCGGGCGCCGTCGCGCTGCTTCTGGAGGCGACACGCGTGTTGTTGCCCACCCCCCTGCTACATTGGCTTCACCTGGCGACAAAGGGCGGCGTGGCCGGAGCCCGGTCCATAACGGTGCTCCTGCTGTTGCGCGTCACCACTCCTTGGAGGCCCGAACGCCACCTACCTCGCCTACCTCGCCGACCTCGGTCCTTCCCACGCCTCCATCCTCCGACAAGAGCTCCAGTGCGGCCACCACCATCGCCTACCCGTAGTCTGCTCAGGCCATAGCTGCCTTCAAGTTTATGACGCCGGCGCGTCTCGTCACCCCCCTCGTCCAAGCCGACGACATCGACTTCCCCCCGACTTCGAGGCATCCCACAAGCCGAACTCCTCCCCGCTGGCGCACGGCAGCGTTGGGACGCCTGCTTGGCCCACCGTCACGCCGCCTCTGTACGCGTCAGGCTCACCCGCCTGCACGCCTCCACCGCCTCGCTGCCGCACTGTGGTGACGCTAGCTGCGGCCGACTTTGCACCGTCGGGGACGCTACTGCCTTCCTCGTCGGGCACTCTGTTGTCTCCTCCGACGATGCTGGCCCTGATGACGCCCTCTGACGGGGCCCTGTTCGTGCCGGTGCAGCCACCGCTCATCCCTTCGGTGCCGGCCTCCTCGCCTCCTCCGCTGCCGCTTGTGAACAGAAGGAAGACGCTGGCAGCAGGCTACACGGTGTGGCGTAGTAGCATCCGGATCAAGAGCATGCAT
The DNA here is from genome assembly GCA_019208055.1 of Stipa capillata. NCBI lineage: Eukaryota > Viridiplantae > Streptophyta > Magnoliopsida > Poales > Poaceae > Stipa > Stipa capillata. The sequence goes on along the minus strand of JAGXJF010001374.1, from coordinate 84,081 downwards.
CGGGCACGCCCATCGCGAAGATGGCAGAGCGTAACCTGTGCCATCGCTTGGGCATTGTTGATGGCAACGAGCAGGTCACGGAGCGTGCGATCGAGGAGTTTGTCTGCATGTTTCAGCAGAAGCTTCCTTCGGTGGCTGTGGCTGCTTTGCGTGCGCTCTTTCGTCTGCACTGTGAGCATGCTAGGGCAGTTGCAGATGCTCTGATGCGTCGTGGTGGGCAGAACGCACTGGACCTAGAGGTGCATGGAGAGGCACCTGTGAACTAATGTGCGCATGATCTCTGTTGCTGGGAGTTCATCTAGTTTCTAAATGTTAGTGCAGCCTTATTTGCTTTTGCTACTGTTAGTGAGAACAAGTACTGGTTCTGGGACGCGAGTTATGAGCCCAGAGCAGTGCTGGGTGCTTGTGTTTGTCTTCGTTTTATTCTATTTGAGCCCAACCAAGTTTCCCCAATGAGTGAAAATGGCATTGCAATTCTAAACTGGAACGTACGGTGGCTCAACTGCTCGGATAGAAGAACTACGGTGCATGAGTCCATTATTGCGTCCGCCTGCAACATTGCTTGTCTGCAGGAATCTAAACTCCAGGATATTGATGCGGCAACTGCGGCTTACCTGGGAGGCTTTAGAATGAAAGGATTTGCACAAAGACTGGCCACCGGCACCAGGGGAGGGATTATCATCCTTTGGGATGAGGACTTGTTTCAATCCTCGGACATTAGCGTTGGCACCTACTGCCTTTCGCTTACCATCAACATGACAAGGGATGATTGTTCCTTTCGGCTCACCTCCGTCTATGGCCCAACGGCAAGCAACCAAAAAGAAGAGTTCTTTGCGGAGCTTTTAGCTCACAAGCCAGGGTTTGGCGTCAAGTGGCTAGTCAATGGGGATTTTAACCAAATATACCGAGCTAGAGATAAAAACAAGAGAAATGTCAACCGTAGGCGCATCAACTGTTTCCGTGCTACACTCCACGACTGCGAGCTCTGAGAGGTTCACCTACAAAACCGCCGCTTCACATGGAGTAACAAGAGACAAAATCCCACCATGAGCAAGCTTGATAGCGTATTCTGCAACGCGGATTGGGACGTCCACTTCCAAAATCACATCCTTCATGCCTTGTCTTCCTCGCTCTCGGACCACTGCCCCATGTTGTTGGCCCCTATGATGGGCCCCAAGAAGCCGAGAAGCTTCAAATTTGAGAATTTCTGGATTAAGATGCCGGGCTTCCATGAAACGGTCATGGACGCTTGGGATGTGCAAACCTCCCATTATGAGCCTTGCCAAATCCTTTTCCATAAGCTCCGGACCGTGGCTTTCCGTTTGAGGAAATGGAGTCAGTCCTTCTCTTCCAACGCCAGGCTTCATCTTCACATGGCTCTTGAGATTATCTTGAGACAGGATATTGCTCAAGAGTCCCGTTCGTTATCCCCGGAGGAGGGGGATCTTTGTAAGCGGCTTAAAAGACGTGTTGTCAGCTTGGCGGTGCTCGAAGGGCTAGGAAAAAGCAAAGTGCACATATTAGAAACCTAAAGGAAGGGGATGCCAACACCAAGTTCTTTCACATGAAGATTTATGGGATGAGGCGAAAAAATTTCATTCACAAGCTGAGCAATGGCATAGGTTGGGTCACAAATCATGACGACAAGGAGCTCATAGTGAACCAACACTTCATCTCCAATATGAGCAAAGGGCCGCGCAGAACCAAAGATTTCAATTGGCAATCTTTCAATTTCAACAATTGTGATCTCTCCAGCCTCGGTGAGGATATTAGGGAGGAGGAGGTGCATGCCGCCATCAAGGCTATGCCAAGCGACAAGGCCCCGGGGCCGGACGGCTTTACCGGAGCATTCTTTAAGAGTTGCTGGACTATTATCAAAGATGATCTCATCCAGGTCACCTCGCTATTCTCAAATATGCACGCGGAGAATTTTCATTGGCTAAACTCGGCAAATGTGGTCCTTTTACCTAAGAAGGAGGGGGCCGAGGCTATCTCGGATTTTAGGCCCATTAGTCTAATTCATGCTGTGGCAAAGATTGTGGCAAAGGTGATGGCCATGAGACTTGCTCCCTTCATGAACATCCTCATCTCGCGTGCCCAAAGTGCATTCATCAAGTCTAGAAGCATCCATGACAATTTTATGTATGTCCGAAATTATGCTCGGCGGTTGCAAAGAACAAACACTCCATCCCTCCTCCTCAAGTTGGACATCAAGAAAGCCCTGGACTCCGTTAGATGGGAGTACCTGCTTGACCTTATGCAAAAAAGAGGGTTCCCCCCGAGGTTCCGTGAGTGGTTGACGGCTCTTCTGCGTACATCTACCTCTCGGGTTCTCCTCAATGGGGTACCCGGCAATCCTATACAACATGGGAGAGGCCTTCGGCAAGGGGATCCGTTGTCGCCTCTACTGTTCGTCCTTGCTATTGACCCGTTGCAACAAATTTTGGAGATGGCAACGACGAATGGAGATCTGCACAGATTGAGAGGTAGGGGTGCGTGCCATTGCACCTCACTCTACGCTGATGACGTGGCCATATTTCTGGCACCCATCAAGGAGGATATCCATATGCTTGCTACCATTCTTCACAACTTTGGGGATGTCACCGGTCTGGTCACAAATATCCATAAGAGCTTAGTAGCCCCCATTCGATGCTCCAACATTGACCTCGACGACATCTTGGGTGCCTATCCGGTGGTGCGTTCCCAGTTCCCGCTGCGGTACCTCGGCCTCCCTCTATCGGTGCACCGTTTGCGAACTGTGGATTTCCAGCACCTTCTTGACAAGATCGCCGGCAAGATAATGAGCGGCCAGGGAAAGTACATCACGATGGCAGGAAGAACCACTTGGATTAAGTCCGTCGTCACTTCACAAGCCATCTACCACCTCACGTCTCTTATGGTTCCCAAAGGAATGATGACCTCTATATCCAAGCTTATGCGCGCTTTTTTGTGGGGCGGTTCGGATAGAATATCGGGAGGAAAGTGTAAAATCAAGTGGGATGTGATATGTAAACCAAAGGCTATGGGCGGTCTGGGCATCCTGGATATGGACAAGTTTGCAAGAGCATTGCGGTTACGTTGGCCATGTTTAGCCTGGAAGGACCCGGAGCGAGCTTGGGTAGGTTCGGGGCACCCTTGCGACGAGAGAGATATGGGCCTGTTCTATGATAGCACCGCCATCACTATTGGAAACGGGGAAAAGGCGCCCTTCTGGCACTCACCTTGGCTTGGGTGCCGTAAGCCGAAAGATATCGCCCCATCCATCTTCGCAATATCCAAGTGGAAGAACCAAACTGTTTAGAGAGCGTTGGATCAAGACTGTTGGATCGACAGCATTAATTTGAGTTTGGGGCTCTCGGTTCAACACATTCTAGAATTCTTCGATCTATGGGTCGGATTATAGAATGTTAACCTTAATGAAGCTGTTGAAGATGAAATTCTATGGAAACTCACCTCCTCCCAGGAATACTCAGCATCCTCGGCGTACAAAGCTCAACTTGATGAATCAATTGCCTCACAAATGATGCCGGACGTGTGGAACAATTGGGCGCCGCCAAAACATAAATTTTTTGTGTGGCTTATCATTCAAGACCGTGTATGGACGGCGGACAGGTTGCAAAGGAGAGGATGGCCCAACTGTGGATTATGCCAATTATGCAAAAGAGATCCGGAGACGGCGGCGCACATCCTTTTCCAGTGTAGGTACACGAGGCGCATTTGGGCTGAGATCAAGGCGTGGATGGGTCTGATCCATGTGGACATCAACGATTGGAACAACTACAACTCAGTCAAAGATTGGTGGCACTCCATGGTTAACGCCAATGGCAATGTTAGGAAAGGCATCGCATCCCTTATCATGTTGGTGTCGTCGGAAATTTGGAATGAAAGAAATGCGAGAGTTTTTACGAGTGTTTCGTCCATGCCAACTGTAATCGCTAGTACGATAAAGGCAGAAGCCGTGCTATGGGGGTTGGCGGGCGCCAAGCATTTGAGTTCTTTGATGCCGTGAGAGTAGGCTAGCTGTTCCAGGCCGGGTGGCATGTAACATGTAACTTATTAACTCTTCTTAATTAATGCGATGAGGCAAAGCTTTTGCCTCTGTTTCGAAAAAACATTGTGTCGGTAGTATGTAATATGTAGCTTCTCACATGTGCCAGACGGCCTAATTCCCTCTCACATGTGCAACTGTCAGCGTAGATCCTCTTCATATCCTTAGATGTAGTAATTTCTAATTGTTTGCAAGTTAATGTGCCTTTTTAAACTTAGTCACTCTCACCATTACATCCTTTTTGTACCCAGGGAATCATCAGTTATGGTGACTCTTCTATGCTTTTGGTGAAATTCCTTTACGTAATATTAGGATCTATTAAGATAATACCTATTTCGGAAACTAATGATTTTTTAGGATGCACAACATGCAGATATAGAGAAAAGGGATGGGCATGTTAAGGCAGATGCTCTGCGGATTGGCCAGTATAAAGATGGGGAGTTCCCCACAGACAGCAGAGAACTTGCAAAACACTTATTTTCACTGTTTATATGGGAACCGAAAATAGGTGGGCTCTGTTTTAAGAAATCATCTCTTTTTGGTGTACCTTCTCCAATTTGACATGCATCAATATACTCTTTTATGTGAATTGATTATCTTGATAATGATGATGTGTATTGTACTTTCCTCTTAAACCCTGTTCTACCTATATCATTTGTATTTCATCTTATAGAACTGAAACTAACATTTCTGACAGGCATTGCAGAATATTATAAAAAAAAGGTTTGCATTGATAATGGCTACCAGAACTTCACAAGGCATTGTACTATTCCATATATGCTGCCAATCCATTGTTCTTTAATTTATAATTTTACTATTTATTGGTTTCTTCAGAAAAAATTGTAGCTTGGCAGCTACCTTGTTAGTCCACATAGTATGTTATTATTTTGCCTTGTTTACAGTGTTGTTTCTCCACAGTTCTGAAGAAACCAGATCACGTGCCAAAAGGCTAGCTGAAGAGATTGGTTCATTCCACTTTGATGTACCTATTGATAGTATAGTGTCTGCATTTCTTTCTTTGTTTGAAAGATTTACCGGCAAGCAGCCACGCTACAAGGTATCATTTGTGTTATGGCAGTCTAATCTACTAAAGAAATTGCATGATTGCATTCTGGAAACATGTATTTGACTTGATATTTATCCAAATTTTACAATATTTTATTTGCTTGGCTTACAAAGAATGCTCAGCTGAAGGTTTTGTCTTATATGCCGTAATGTTAACTGGTTCGATGCAATAATTGTAGAATGCAAAATATCCCAAAGTTAAGAACTCATGAAGTCTAAAATATATGAGCAGAGCAGCATTTGATTGTAATTATTAACTGGAAACTGCAGAAGATCAAGGACAAGCATCATGCATTGTCCTTTCGTGTAGTTCAGTTAGACCACTGTTTCTATCTTATGAGTAGTGAAGTGGAGCATCGTATTTATCACATGACACACAATTAAGAAATCTGATGTTTTAATTTGAGTAATAAATGTTCTAATTTGATAACAAAACAAGCAAGAAAAATCCTAAATTAGGCGGTGACCTGGAACAATTACTTAGGCTAGCATTTGTTTCGTTACCAAGCTGGAAATTGAGGTAAATTTTGATGATCACTATTTATGCTAAAGTAATTCAGGTCGACAGGGGGTCACATACTGAAAATCTGGGATTACAAAATATTCAAGCTCGAATCAGGATGATGCTAGCCTTTATGATGGCTTCTCTAATGCCATGGGTTCATAACAAGTCTGGGTTCTATCTTCTTCTGGGAAGCTCAAATGTGGATGAAGGATTGCGTGGTTACTTAACAAAGGTAAGTTTGACATAGGTGTGTTTACTTTTAGATATAATGCCCTGTCCCAATTGGTGGAAATATAGATGAGTTTAAGCACGTAGAAACCAAAGGGAATCGAGTATATCATTTCCTTTATGAATCTGTCATTCCAAATCAGCAATTGTCAGACCTCTTATTTGATACTCTTGTAACGACAATAACTATTGTTTGCTTTTGCAAAGTATGATTGCAGTTCAGCCGATATAAACCCCATTGGAAGTGTAAGTAAGCAGGACCTCAGAGCTTTCCTACGATGGGCAGCAGTTCATCTTCAATATTCTTCGCTGGCTGAGGTTGAAGCTGCACCTCTTACTGCAGAGCTTGAGCCAATCCGTACAGACTATAACCAGGTAACTACATTTCCAGAAACTTCGATCTCTGATTTCCAATTTGAACTCAGTAAAGGTCCAGAAACCTTCCAGGCCGGGTCCGGTTTGTTGACGGGAACTGGGTGTTCGCAGTTTTTTTCTAACCGTGTTCCTTTTTTCGTGAGTATTGATACTTCGGATGCATTATAGCTTAAAATATATGTGGATTCTGCTTCTGCATTATTTTCCTGCTGCCTCAGGATTGGTAGCAGGATAACTTTCAGTTTAATTGTTATGTTTCCCTCAAAATATTTCGATAGTATATTATTAACTTCAGTTCCAGTTATACTTTTGCATAAAATTGTCTTATCCACTACCAACAAAGTTTATATTATTTCCATAAATATTTGTCTGTGCTTGAGTATTCTCGTTTGGCCTTATTCTATTTAATAGTTGGATGAAGTGGACATGGGGATGACATACAAGGAGTTGTCAATATATGGAAGAATGAGGAAAATATTCCGATGCGGGCCTGTTTCAATGTTTCAGGTCGGTCTTCCATGACTTTATTATGTTGTTTCTTAACTTAAAATCAGAAAGGTTTTCTTTTGTAGCTCACTTAAAATGTCTGCATGTTGTCGAGCTTTATGTGCATATTTGACACAAGGAAGTTTTCTATTCTAAAAGATATCAATTTTCATAGTTATTCAGGGATTTGTGTGCTTTGCTATGCAGTTTTGTTTTTAGGGGGGGTTCTTTTTTAGGGTTTTTTCATGGATTCTACTCTAGTTATTCTTAAGTAAACAATACTTAGGGGATGGCTACAAAATGTTCATTGTTTTGGCCACTTGCTAGTTTTGCACCTCTCCCTTCACTTGTAAAGTAATAGTATAAAAAAGTAACTCTTCTACCAATCTTATCTCCATACTTGAATAATAAAAGTTCCTGATAAACATCAAAAGTCAACCTTCGCAATAAGGCACTAACAATAACCCTAAATACTTTGTGGGTAGGCTCGGTTTTCTTCAACCCAGATACTAGAGTCAATGTGATGTTAGCTTTTTTGGTGAGTGATTTTTCAATTGAGTTTAGTAATGGATCTTTTTCTGTTGTCTTATTAATGAAATATTTGTCTTAAAAAATGTGGGATTTAATTTAAGAAATAATAAATGGATCTTCAAATTCTTGGAATTTATGCCAACAATGCACATATGGATATCTATAGAGTTGGCCCTAAGTTAAAATGGTAACACATATTGCTGCAGAACTTGTGCCGCAGGTGGTGTGGGAGACTATCCCCCTCAGAAGTGGCTGACAAAGTGAAGCACTTCTTCAAATACTATGCCATAAACCGGCATAAGATGACGGTGTTAACACCATCGTATCATGCCGAGGTACTCATTCGTTTCAGTTCGTTGGCATAAGATCTGTGTGTCTGCTGCGATAACATTGGACCATTCTGCAGAGCTATTCAGCCAAGGTTAACAGGTTTGATCTTCGGCAATTTCTATACAACTCAGCATGGCCTTACCAATTTCGGAAGATCGATGAACTTGTGCAAGATATTGACAAAGATGGTAAATGGGAAGATTCTACAGAAGGAAAGTTGAGAGAACACAATGCTGTTAGATCTGACCAGGGAAATGGAATGGGAGTTGTGGCCGTTGGATCTGCTAATCCCAGCGCGGGGTTCTAACAAGACTATCATATACCAACATATAAAGCACACTGCTCTAGGTAAGCTTCATTTAATCATTATTTCAGTTGAACTTTTACTCAATTACGATTCCATAGGGAGGTGGCTTAATGCTAATGGATATGTTGGCAATGCAGGATTTACTACTGCAACTTGTAAACATGGGAAAACATGAATACATGGAATAATTGTTAGGGGGAACACAGGAGTTACTCAGGGTATGGAAGGTTGATGTAATCTTTATTTAGTACTCTTCGTTCGCCGTCTTCTTTTGTGAGAGTCAGGACTTAAGTTCCAGATCCTCTCTGTGTATCTTCTCATCAGCCCAGGATCAAGCTGATGAATCAAGGTGAATTGATATCACTGCACACATCATGAAATATTTTAGAACTAAAAACAATTGAGTTATAGTAGTGATATGACTAAATAAATTAATTAGGACTTATGTCCCTTACCATTCAAAAAAATAGCTTAAAATAAAGCGTAGATATCTCCATCTCAACCACAGGCAGTTGACGAAGACCACGTGACCTAAACCTCAGCATTGACGTAGAAGATATCTCATAGTCTTCATCGTCCTGATAGATATCTGAACACGTCTAACAAACAATATGCTCGATGAGTACTTCACGTACTCAGTGTGCCCCCTTATTAGCAAACCGACGACTATGTGTAGGCTTAAAGGAATGGTTTTATGTCTCTTTTGTATACATGCAACTTTGGTTGTAATAGTACGGTAGTTTCGGAAGCATCATTTTGATGAAAACCAGTTTTATTATTAGGAGTGTTTCTCATAAATGTGAGGGTCCACAACCAACACATGCGAGTAAGGCATCCGGCCTAAACTCGTCCATAGGTTCCAACCATCTTTTCATATTTTTAGAACTGGGGTAGAGGGAATTAGCAAGAGGGAGAAAAACAAGTCCTTTTCATCAGGAATAAGTTATGTGACATCGGTGACCGTGGATACGGCTAATCGATTAGTTTGACACTCTGCAGAGTTTCTACATTTTACCCACATGATACGATCATCCTTTTATGCCAAGCTGCGCAGGCTTGTACACACGCCCATCGGCGTGTCGGCAAGGTGACCGTGACGAGATCTTTTAGCCAATCTCCCCTCGATGTAACATGCTCACCGGGTCTGACACGGAGTTGAGAGTATGTCCCCACCCTCCGGCCTCCCATCTGTGCGAGGTCCTCGTAGCTACGTCCACCCTTCTACGGTACGACGATGTCGACACCAAAGCTCAACTAACCTATTCAATCAAACCAGTGTCCATATAGCATGTGGTCGTACTATATTCGCACTTCTCAAGTCATGAATTTGACCTTATTCGATACGGACGACCAATGGCTTCTTCAACTCATGAAGAACAACCATTTGCTCCTTCAACTCATGATTCAGCTGTCGCCCGCACCTTTTAGATGGAAAGTTTCACCCAGAGTAGAATAGGAGAATAGAGAGAGAAAACAACGGGCATCTGGCCCTAGCTCAGCGAGTTCAACAAAGTTTCAATAATCATAACAATGATCCAAAGATGGGACCACTGAAACTCCAGTAAGGCTACATGCACGATAGACTTCGAGTTGATTAGCCTTTTATCGTCGTACCACGTAAACCCTAACTCGACAATTATAACCATAATTGCATTGAACCCATGACTTGTACTACAGGTGTTATACTAACCTAACCAGCACATTGCCAGGCCTTGTCATCAATACTATTAACCCTAATTCATCGAGACCCCTTAACCTGTCATGCATGCATAATTAGTGTTCCCCGTAGCTTCGACAAGATAACCTAACACCATGTGTTCTAGTAGTAAATACCTAACCCTAACTCAACATAAAGGTTAACATTACATACATGCATGCGCCAGGCATTAGGATAACATCAACTGCTTAGTTGTATATACCTTGTCGTAACGAAACCCTAGTCATCCAAGCATCGCCATGACATGCATATTCTACCTAAAGATCATGCATACATGCTGAATCTTAATATTTTCCTTATCGTTTCTTTTCCGGTTCTTCGTATTGCTTATAAAAGAATATGAAGAGGAAGACCACCAGGCTTACGACCCCTCGCAAGACCAGGAACAACCAGAATCAGGCAAGCAGAGCTTGTTGCATCTTTACCTTCCGTACTCTCGTGTATGCCCTTTTATATGTGCTATGTGTATGATTGTTATCGTCGAATCGTTGCAAGTTGCGTCCACTAGCATGTGTAGGATGTGTCTTACGTCGAGAACATCTTGTAGCTCTTCAACTAAATTGTTAAGTGAGTTGGGAGAGCCGAGGGCGTGCACAATGGGTACGGTTGGTGTGAATTGATGCATGACGGCGACCCAGGTGTATGAAGGTTTTTGTCGCCATACCAACCCTATTTCCAGAGTGTCACCATCCCTTATCACACGTGAACGCTAGCGAGAACCAACACTGAGGATAGCTGGGGTAAGCCTCCATGCACTTTGTGAGGCTCGCTACCTCCAAACTGTTATGCACTCACTATGCCTGCAGGGGTTGAGTTGTCGGTAGTAGTTCGAGAGATTTAAAATGAATATGCGAGGATTGGATCGAATTGGAATTATTAACTCATGTATGGATTGGATCAGTTTGGATTTTACTTAGGGGCTGCCCTAATCGGATCGGATAATGTTTAATGGATTGAATTGGATTGGATACACGGGATGCCCCGATGGAATTGGAGTTGATGGTTTGGTTTGGTGTGATGTGTTGTGTTATGAGTTAGTTGGTACTTAGTTTGTCTTACTTCACCTTATTAATGTTATGTTCTTAAGTTGTATATTGTTACTCTGAGAAGCATTCATGTTTAATTAATGTTGTACTAGTATGAGTAGGACATTTAATCAAGCACGGATAAGTCTTGCGAGTACGTTCGTACTCACCCAGGTTACCCCTGGAGCTTGCAGGTGAGCCGGTGGTGGAAGATTATTTCGATGATGCTTAAACTTGCTGTTTCCTCGGTTGTGTTCGATTGATGGGATAGTTGTAGCTTTTGCTCAGCGGTCGCTAAGACGCTGTGGGACCCATTCACTTGTTTCCGCTGTCGTTTAATTTCTCCGTACTCGGATATGCTTTTGGTTATGACTGAATATTGTAATGTGTTGTCCCATCGTGGGCAGTTAATATTAATATCGTATCTGTAGAGCTTTGTTATGATATCCAAGTTGTTAATCCCAGGCTGCCCTTACGCAATGCGTGTATGATTTGAAGCGTTTTGGGTATGCCGTGAAGGGTTGCGGTTGTACCGGTTGTTACTAGGTTGGGCACGAATCGGTTGAGTGACCCGCTGGCTGAGATGCTGTGCCGGCCAGGCAGGGTGTGGGCGTTCTACCGGCCTTTCGAGCGACCCACTAGCCTTCGGGCTAGGTTAGGGTGTGGGTAGAACTGCCGGGCTCCTCCGACCTTGTCTTCCCTGGTAGTAATTGGGAACGACTCTACACCTTCACCGGATATTGGAATCGTATGTGGCTCTGGGAAGATTGGTCGCTTCCGGCCGGCTCGCACCTAGTGGGTGTCGGATCGTTCAGTCTTGGTGCGTACGGTGCAGGTACCGTGCCACCGGGCTGACGAGTCTTTCGGTCCTTGGCGACTTCGCGTTCCCTTAGTCATATGCAATTCCGGGTCCGTGTCAACTTGGTATCAGAGCCGAGCTGACCGTAGGAAGCCAATTGCAGGTGGTCGTTAGATAGGAGCTTCCGCTGCGCCTCGTCGACAGGCCAGCAAAACTATTTAAAAAGTAAACCCTATGTTGAAAATTAATAAGTAGATTGCTTTTATTCCTTACCCTCATCGCTCTTAGTTCTGAAATTCTCCTCTATTGCATTTGTTTTCTTTGTGTGGCTAACTTTATCCTCTCTAACTCTAAACTTGTATAGGATGGTGTATAACATTGTGACCGACCCACATCAACTAGGAGGATGGGCTACCCTGTTATGGAGAATGTTGGAATACCTTGGCGTGCCCCAGGAAGACCTCCCTGCTTTCCATGCCAAGACCTACAAAGTTCACGGGAAGACTCATTTTTGGATGGGATGGGTCACAGTGAGAGTTTCGGATCTGGATCAGACCTTTACAGCACCCAGACCAAGTGATGCGGATGCCCGACTGGAGGCCTCAAGAAAAGCAGTTCTCCACCTACGACATCACTTCGATGAGATCTTCCTATTTTCCCCTTTCCGTCTAATTCCCCAGGTTACCGATGGAGGCGCCAGCATTTCGGTACCAGCACCAAGTGACGACGAAGAAGAGGATGAGACTGAGATGGAGACGGCCAACCACATTGTCTCTGCAGAAGTAATGCACGATAGGTTGTATCGGGACTACGGAAATGCTACTCAAGAGGTGGAACGACTAACAAGAGTTAACCGCAAGCTTCGCTATGAGTTGCGTCGAAGGTATCATGTAGCAAATGAAGATGAGTCTTGCGGCGAGAGCCCCTTTGTTCCAGTACAAGAGCCGACCCCAATTCCACCTGGTGAGGCAACTCAACCTCAGAGTTCTGGAGTCAAGCCACGTAAAAGGATGACCTCCCGACAGTACCTTCGGCTCTTCACTCCAAGGCCCTCACAAGAAGATACCTCCACACCAGCCGCTTCAGTTCCCACCAATGAAGCTGCTGCAAGAGAAGAAGAGGAAGAGGACCCTGAGGAGCGTGTTTGGTACACCACCAGCAACCCGCCAACTGACGAAGAGTAGGCTGAGGGGTTGAAGGGTAGGATTCGAAGTACCAGTCGTAGAAGTTAGTTGTCGTAGTGCCGACTGGATTCGAGTGGCAAGTTGTTAAAGGCCTTCTTATGGATTGTAAGCTGAACCAAACCCTAGGTCTAAGTTATCTTTTAAGAGACATGCAATTGGGTACTTGTGGCTGCAATTTTGGTATTTTGTATACGTTTATTTCACCATAAGGGTGATTTAAATCGCAGCCCCATGCATGAACTCCGGCGGTATATTAATGAATTCGAGTGTTAACCCTAACTTTCCTTGCCCTTGTTGGTGCCCTTGTCTTGAGGAAGTATGTCTGCAGTTATGTGCCATGTTCTTGGATGCCTTGTTATACCCTTACGTATAGACCCCTAAGTTTCCAACTTTCTAGCTTCCTTCATCTCATCCGGTGTCTTCTGATTTCAGCAGCATGGCTACCGGAACCCGTGGAGCTGCACGTGGACACCGTGACCGTGAGGAAGAAGAGGTGCCACCCCCTCCCCAGCAGCCAAGCATTGCAGATCTGCTGATGACCCAGAATAGAATCCTCGAACAACTGGCGCGTAATCAAGGCGCCGGTGGTGGCCAGGCTCGAGGTGGCCTAGCGGAGTTCCAGCGAACGCAGCCGCCCACCTTCAATCGATCCGACGACCCTATGGACGCGGATGACTGGATCTGCACAATTGAAAGAAAACTCCAACTGGCACAGTGCGCCGAAGCAGATAAGGTTAACTTCGCCACCCACTACCTGGAAGGCGCTGCAGCAAACTGGTGGCAGAACTTCTTGGCCATCCAAGCTCCTGGTCATGTAGTCACGTGGGCCGAGTTCCGAACCGGCTTTCGTGCTTCCCATGTCCCCAAGGGCGTCATGAATTTAAAGAAGGAAGAGTTCTACAACCTCCGACAGGGCAGAAAGTCAGTGTTAGAGTTCCTCCACGAATTCAACCACCTATCCCGTTATGTGCCGCGAGAAGTCTCCACCGATGAGGACAGGGTGGAGAAATTCAAGCGCAAGCTGAACAATGAATTGCAGGCCAAGCTAGCTATCGCCGAGGTGCAGAATTTCCAGCATTTGGTAGATAAGGCCATCGAGATTGAAGCGAAGGAGTCTGTCCTTCAGCAGGACCGCAAGCGCGAGCGGGAGATACAGAGATCAGCTGCGAGCAGTTCACAGAAGCCGCGGGTGTGGCAGCCCCAACCATCTCGTCCTGCGGGGCCATATCCGCCAAGACCTCAAGTCTACGCTCCCCGTCCTCAGCAGCAGAATTATCAACCCCGTCCTCAGGGAGTGCAGCAGCGACCTCTACCGGACATGAGCAAGGTCCGGTGCTACAACTGCGGAGCCATGGGGCACTTTGCCAACCGCTGCACGCAGCCACGCACAGGACACGTATATGCCCCCAACCTGCCGCAAGGACAGCCACGAGGAGGTCAGCAAGCTAAAGGATCAGCTCCAACCAAATCTCAAGCCCTCGGCCGTGGCCGAGTCAACCACGTCACGGCAGAGGAAGCACAGGACGCACCCGAAGTGGTGCTGGGTACGCTCTCAGTCAACTCAACTCCCGCCACAGTTCTTTTTGATTCTGGAGCATCCCATTCATTCATATCCAGCCAGTTTGCACATGACCATCATATTCCTTCATCAGCATTGCATTCCCCTCTTATTGTCGCAACTCCCGGCTCGGAGCTGAGGACCGAGCTGATTTGCGAGGGTGTTCAAATAGAAATTGGCAAAGAGATGTTTCGGGCAAACATGGTAGTTTTGGGGTCCGCAGGGCTAGATGTGATACTAGGTATGAATTGGTTGATCCAGCATAAAGCCCAGATAGATTGTGCCAAAAGATCGGTATCCCTTACCTCGGACTCCGGCAAAGAGGTGATATTTGTATCCTCGTCCCCATCAGGGTGTCTTTTTGCTCTGAACAGTATCCCGGACCAAGGAATCAAGCTCGTCCCAGTAGTGTGTGAATACCCGGACGTGTTCCCCGAAGAGTTGCCGGGTATGCCCCCTGACCGTGCCGTGGAGTTCGTTATCGAACTTCCACCGGGAACCGCCCCGGTGTCAAGGCGACCCTACCGGATATCCCCGAAGGAATTATTGGAAATGAAGAAGCAGCTCCAGGAGCTTGAGGAAAAGGGTTTTATCCGACCTAGTTCATCGCCGTGGGGTTGTCCAGCCATGTTCGTGAAAAAGAAAGATTCAAGCTTAAGGATGGTCGTGGACTATCGTCCCCTGAATGAACTTACGGTGAAGAACAAATGCCCCCTTCCTAGGATTGATGATCTATTCGATCAGTTGACCGGAGCCTGTGTCTTCTCCAAAATCGATCTCAGATTGGGTTACCACCAGATAAAGATCAGATCCGAAGACATTCCCAAGACAGCCTTCACTACCCGATACGGATTATATGAGTACACAGTCATGTCCTTCGGACTAACCAATGCCCCTTCCACTTTTACACAACTCATGAACTCAGTCTTCATGGAGTTCCTGGATCAGTTTGTTGTCGTCTTTATCGACGACATCCTCATCTATTCCAAGTCTGAATCAGAACATGAAGACCATCTGAGAAGGGTGCTCGACAAGCTTCGTAAGCATCGTCTGTATGCCAAGTTCTCCAAGTGCGAGTTTTGGAAACACCAAGTGGAGTTCTTGGGCCATGTGATCTCAGCCGCAGGTGTCGCGGTAGACCCAAGCAAAGTGCAAGCGGTACAAGAGTGGAAGCAACCCAAATCGGTTACCCAAATCCGAAGCTTCCTTGGACTAGCGGGATACTACCGTCGGTTCATTGAAGGATTCTCTTCCATAGCCAAGCCGATGACAGAATTGCTAAAGAAAGAAACCAAGTTTATATGGTCTGACAAGTGTGAAAAGAGTTTTCAAGAACTCAAAGAAAGGTTGACCTCAGCTCCAGTGCTTATTCTTCCAGACGTTAATAAGGATTTCGAGGTTTACTGCGATGCTTCCCGAAATGGATTGGGCTGTGTCCTCATGCAGGAAGGCCGTGTCGTAGCTTATGCTTCGCGTCAGTTGCGTCCTCATGAGGCCAATTACCCTACCCACGACTTGGAACTAGCAGCCGTGGTTCACGCTCTTAAGATATGGCGACATTACCTCATCGGTAATCGTTGCGAAATCTACTCGGACCATAAGAGCCTGAAGTACCTGTTCACCCAACCGGACCTGAATCTCCGACAAAGAAGGTGGCTCGAGCTCATCAAGGATTATGATTTGGGCCTGAACTATACCCCTGGCAAAGCTAACGTTGTTGCCGATGCCCTTAGTCGAAAGGCTTACTGCAACAACATCATGATCAAGGAGCAACAACCACCCCTTCACGAAGAATTTCAGTGGCTGAACCTGGAAATGGTTGAACAAGGAACCCTCGCCACTCTTGAGGTGAAGCCATCCTTAGAAGATCAGATTAGGGCGGCTCAAGCTCAGAATGCCGGAATGCAGAAGATCAGGGAAAAGATGAAGGCGGGTACCGCAACCTGTTTCACGGAAGATAAGGATGGAGTATTATGGTTTGGGAAACGACTTGTGGTACCCAAGGATAAGCAACTAAAGGACCTAATCCTCCATGAAGCACACAACTCCCCATTAGCCATCCATCCAGGCAGTACCAAGATGTACCAAGATCTACGTCGCCAATTCTGGTGGACCCGAATGAAGCGGGAGATTGCCCAATATGTTGCTGAGTGTGATGTCTGTCGCCGTGTAAAGGCCGAACACCAGAGACCAGCAGGCCTACTTCAGCCACTCCCTATTCCCGAGTGGAAATGGGAAGAGATTGGTATGGATTTTGTAGTAGGTCTGCCGAGATCCCCGAAGGGCAACGATGCAATATGGGTAATCGTAGATCGTCTATCCAAAGTCGCTCACTTCATCCCTGTGAAGACAACCCACAAAGTAAGTCAGCTAGCAAAATTGTACATCTCTCGAATCGTATGTCTCCATGGTGTTCCCAAGAGAATCATTTCAGATCGAGGCACTCAATTCACTAGCAGATTTTGGAAATGCTTACACGAGTCTATGGGAACTTCCCTGTCACTCAGCACCGCCTTTCATCCCCAAACCAGTGGTCAAGTTGAACGGACAAATCAGATCCTTGAAGACATGTTAAGATCTTGTGCACTCACATTGGGATCCAATTGGGAAGATTGCTTGCCATATGCAGAGTTTGCTTACAACAATAGTTATCAGACTAGTCTCGGTATGGCACCCTTTGAAGTACTTTACGGAAGAAAGTGTAGGACTCCCTTGAACTGGTCCGAGACCGGCGAGAGGCAGTTCTTCGGACCTAATCCAATTGAGGAAGCCGAAGACCTAGTTCAACTCATCAGAGAACGTCTTCGTGAAGCCCAGTCCAGGCAGAAGAGCTATGCAGATCCTCAGCGCCGTGAAGTTACCTTCCAGGTTGGAGATAGCGTGTATCTCAAGGTCACCCCATTCAGAGGCGTTCGCCGCTTTGCAATGAAAGGAAAGCTAGCTCCTCGTTACATCGGACCGTATCGAATCCTAGCCAAAAGAGGGACAGTGGCATACCAGTTGGAATTACCTCCTGGATTGTCGCGGATGCACGATGTCTTCCATGTGTCCCAGTTAAAGGCTTGCCATCGAGTTCCAGAGACGAAGACCAACCCCGAAATAGAAGTGCTACATGAAGACCTGTCGTATCGGGAACATCCGATATGCATCCTCGATGAAGCTGAACGCAAGACTCGACGTCGTACCATCAAGTTCCTCAAGGTTCAGTGGAGCAACCACACCGAAGATGAAGCCACCTGGGAACGTGAAGAATGGCTCAAGACCGAGTTTCCAACCTTGTTTGCCGACCGTTAGAGATCTCGGGTCGAGATCTTTTTAAGGGGGGTAGGTTTTGTAATACCCAAAGTCGATAAATAGGTTTTTGACTTGCATCCATGCATACATGTCATCACCATCACCCCCACCTCAATTAAACTTAGATGTAATATGAATATACTTTATAGAATATGTTAATATCTCATCCTCGGTGGATAATTGTTGCAAACACCAATCAATTTATTTGAAGTAACTCAAATAACAATATCGTCAACAAGGGTGGTAGAAGTCATCGGATCCTTCGGTGAATCCTAGTCCCTAAAACCCTAACGGTGCCAAGTTTAGGGTTTCGTCGATAGAACAACCTTAATGAGTCCAAACCACCCCAAACTTCACAAATAGCTTGGAAAGTGGAAACCCTAGCCCCTTGTCAATTTTCATGAATATTGGGAAAGTTTAAATCCTAGCCGCAGTGTAAACCCTAATCCGGACCCTAATTCAAATTTGAACTGGACACCCCTTTAAATGAACTTCAATTTGGTTCAAACCCTTACAATAGGTCCCATAAATCACCTTGAAATCCCTGCCAAAATTTCATAATTTCTGGAGCTACTTTGGCACATGAAATATCACAAAAACAAATCCCAATTCAAACCCTAAATCGAAATTTAATGGGAACCTAGGACAAATCAGTCCCAAATTGGTTCAAACTCCTACAGTAGCTCGAGAATAATCTTATGTAGCTCCTGTAAAAATTTCAGATTAATTGGGGTAGATTCGCTACATAAAATAACAAAGGGAAATGTGCTAACATTAAGAAATTAAAAAGAAGAGAAAAACCCTAATCCCAGCTGGGCCGAAACCCCCTCGGCCGGCCCAGTTACTCGGCCCGCTCGGCCCCGCCGCCTGGAAGCCGCCTTCTCCCTCTGATTTTCCGTCTTCCCCACTGGGAAGCGCCCCCGGGAGCTGTGCGCCTCCACCCGCTCCTCCTGTTGCCGCGGGCCCACGCGTCAGGCCGCAACGGCCACGTCTCCGGCGCCGGTTTGCCGCCATGGGTGGTGCCCCCGCCCCTGTCCGGAGCCGCCGCCCCATAAAAGGGGCCTCCCGACCAGCCGTCCTCTCCTTCCACCCATCTCCGCAAACCCTAACTCCCATTTCCCCTTCTCCCGAGCGCAATTCCTCACCGGCGTCACCGTCCTCCTCAACTCCGGTGAGAAATTCCATCCCCTCCGGTGAGTCCCGATCCCCTACTTCTTCTCCCCGAGATCATGCGTACCTTTCCCCACCTCCTTCACCCTTCTCCCTCGCAGATCAGTGCCCGGGAGCTCGCCGCAACCTCCCTCTTCCCCGAGTGCGGTCACAATTCCGGCGAGCTCGGAAAGCTTGCTCCGGTCCCTTTCTTCTCTCATTTTCTTGCTCCTGAGGACCTTCTCCTCCTCCCTAACCCCTCGGCATCTCCCCCTTTTCAGATCTGAGCCCGGAGCTCCCTCCCCGTCGACGACCGGAGCACTCCGCCGCCTCCCACCGCCGCCAGCTCGCCCCTGACCTTCCCCGTCCCCTAGCTTGTGTGCATTGAACTCCCGGTGAGCACCCGGTGCTTTTGCACCCCTCCCCGAGCACGGTCTTGCCCTGTGGCTCGCTCCGGTGAGCCTCCGGCGAAGCACCGCCGCCTGAGAGCTCGCCGCCGGCCCCGGTACAGAAGAGAGAGAGGGGTGGGTGCGGGGGAGAGAGTGAGAAAAGAGAGAGAGAGAGAAGAGACCGCGTGGCCCTTTCTGATTGGGCCACGGGTACTCGGTTGGCCCCACCTGTCATCGGGGTGGGTTTATGTGTTGGAGTTTTGGGGTGAACTGAGGTCGGGTGTGCGTAGGATTTCAGATCTGAGCGGGGTAGGCTTCGGGTGTACCTAGCAATTAGGGTTAGGGTTTGTTAGGGCAGATTTTGCACCAAAATTCAAATGACCATAACTTTTAAACCACAACTCCAAATTGAAATATTTTTATATATTTGGAAACCTCATGAAAAACTCTACCAGATGGCTGAATCAAAAATTTATTTTGGTTACATGCACAGGGTGATATTTAGGGTGGAAGTTTGCTACGTCCGAGAGTCCGTTAACCCTAGAATCTTCACCCAAGCTCCGATTTCGACGATCTGTACATTTCTGGAATCCTTGCGAGATATCCTACGACATGGGACCACTGAAACTCCAGTAAGGCTACATGCACGATAGACTTCGAGTTGATTAGCCTTTTATCGTCGTACCACGTAAACCCTAACTCGACAATTATAACCATAATTGCATTGAACCCATGACTTGTACTACAGGTGTTATACTAACCTAACCAGCACATTGCCAGGCCTTGTCATCAATACTATTAACCCTAATTCATCGAGACCCCTTAACCTGTCATGCATGCATAATTAGTGTTCCCCGTAGCTTCGACAAGATAACCTAACACCATGTGTTCTAGTAGTAAATACCTAACCCTAACTCAACATAAAGGTTAACATTACATACATGCATGCGCCAGGCATTAGGATAACATCAACTGCTTAGTTGTATATACCTTGTCGTAACGAAACCCTAGTCATCCAAGCATCGCCATGACATGCATATTCTACCTAAAGATCATGCATACATGCTGAATCTTAATATTTTCCTTATCGTTTCTTTTCCGGTTCTTCGTATTGCTTATAAAAGAATATGAAGAGGAAGACCACCAGGCTTACGACCCCTCGCAAGACCAGGAACAACCAGAATCAGGCAAGCAGAGCTTGTTGCATCTTTACCTTCCGTACTCTCGTGTATGCCCTTTTATATGTGCTATGTGTATGATTGTTATCGTCGAATCGTTGCAAGTTGCGTACACTAGCATGTGTAGGATGTGTCTTACGTCGAGAACATCTTGTAGCTCTTCAACTAAATTGTTAAGTGAGTTGGGAGAGCCGAGGGCGTGCACAATGGGTACGGTTGGTGTGAATTGATGCATGACGGCGACCCAGGTGTAT
Organism: Stipa capillata; assembly: GCA_019208055.1. Taxonomy (NCBI): domain Eukaryota; kingdom Viridiplantae; phylum Streptophyta; class Magnoliopsida; order Poales; family Poaceae; genus Stipa; species Stipa capillata. The sequence continues at coordinate 63,659 of JAGXJF010001374.1, read as the reverse complement.
GAAGGTTTTTGTCGCCATACCAACCCTATTTCCAGAGTGTCACCATCCCTTATCACACGTGAACGCTAGCGAGAACCAACACTGAGGATAGCTGGGGTAAGCCTCCATGCACTTTGTGAGGCTCGCTACCTCCAAACTGTTATGCACTCACTATGCCTGCAGGGGTTGAGTTGTCGGTAGTAGTTCGAGAGATTTAAAATGAATATGCGAGGATTGGATCGAATTGGAATTATTAACTCATGTATGGATTGGATCAGTTTGGATTTTACTTAGGGGCTGCCCTAATCGGATCGGATAATGTTTAATGGATTGAATTGGATTGGATACACGGGATGCCCCGATGGAATTGGAGTTGATGGTTTGGTTGGTGTGATGTGTTGTGTTATGAGTTAGTTGGTACTTAGTTTGTCTTACTTCACCTTATTAATGTTATGTTCTTAAGTTGTATATTGTTACTCTGAGAAGCATTCATGTTTAATTAATGTTGTACTAGTATGAGTAGGACATTTAATCAAGCACGGATAAGTCTTGCGAGTACGTTCGTACTCACCCAGGTTACCCCTGGAGCTTGCAGGTGAGCCGGTGGTGGAAGATTATTTCGATGATGCTTAAACTTGCTGTTTCCTCGGTTGTGTTCGATTGATGGGATAGTTGTAGCTTTTGCTCAGCGGTCGCTAAGACGCTGTGGGACCCATTCACTTGTTTCCGCTGTCGTTTAATTTCTCCGTACTCGGATATGCTTTTGGTTATGACTGAATATTGTAATGTGTTGTCCCATCGTGGGCAGTTAATATTAATATCGTATCTGTAGAGCTTTGTTATGATATCCAAGTTGTTAATCCCAGGCTGCCCTTACGCAATGCGTGTATGATTTGAAGCGTTTTGGGTATGCCGTGAAGGGTTGCGGTTGTACCGGTTGTTACTAGGTTGGGCACGAATCGGTTGAGTGACCCGCTGGCTGAGATGCTGTGCCGGCCAGGCAGGGTGTGGGCGTTCTACCGGCCTTTCGAGCGACCCACTAGCCTTCGGGCTAGGTTAGGGTGTGGGTAGAACTGCCGGGCTCCTCCGACCTTGTCTTCCCTGGTAGTAATTGGGAACGACTCTACACCTTCACCGGATATTGGAATCGTATGTGGCTCTGGGAAGATTGGTCGCTTCCGGCCGGCTCGCACCTAGTGGGTGTCGGATCGTTCAGTCTTGGTGCGTACGGCGCAGGTACCGTGCCACCGGGCTGACGAGTCTTTCGGTCCTTGGCGACTTCGCGTTCCCTTAGTCATATGCAATTCCGGGTCCGTGACACTATGGATAATTAAGCATGGCTAAGCATCATCTCTACTCTATTATAAAATATTAAATAAACTAAGGATAACAGGTAAAAGGGCGACAAGCGGATAAAGGTAAATGTGTATCAATCGACACGCTAGCTACGGGAGTAAAACATCATGCATGTTTAAAAACAGTAAAATATAATGACTTTGCAAATAGTAGGACCAATATGATCAAGAAAGAGGGGACATGCTTTCGTTGATGAGTTGGTCTTCTTTTGCAGGAACTTGTCTTTACCTAACGCTGTTACTTCCTATTCGTCACAATGGCAATAAAGTGCAAAGCAAGTAAATATAACTGCAAATTAGATATCAAATGTAAATACCAGAAGAATAGGGCTAGCAAGGTCGGATATGTGTCGGAGGACAAAGGTGAAGGGATAGGATTGTTGAAGGATAAAATAGAAAGGTGTGAGATTATCCATGAAAAGGAGGTCCGAGCCGACGAGGGCATCGTTCCAATCTAGATTCACACGTAGAATAACTGGGTGCAAACAGCATGTTAGTATTTGGAGATTTCCCGGTGATTGCACCATTGGATCTTCACCAAATTTTATAGAGAGGTAGAGGGAACAGTTATACACAATCTCATCGAAGGGATTTGCCAAAAGAAGTTCGAGGTGACAGGAATTGGGAAAATACTAAAGCGATATGTGCTGTTCAGAAACTGCAAGGGAGGCAAAAAGGGATTGGCGGCTGTTTGGAGGGTTTGGGGCTAGGGTTTCGTGGGAAAAGAGTGTGGGGTATTTATAGGAGGGTTAGGAGAAGGAGTTTTCGCTCAAATCCAATTGGAACAGGGGTAGCAGCGCACGCTGCGCTACGCAGAACTCGCCGGGGTGGCTGCTCAAGGGAGGAAATGAGGCGGCGGGATGCCGAGTGGGGATGAGCCAGGATGGCGACCATAAAGGAAAGGAGAAAAGAAAAGGAGAAAACTAAAATAAAAACAAAGAACAGTAGAACGAGATTAAATATCAAACAAACTCAGAAAATTCTGAGAACAACTCTGGGGACATATTTCAAATTGAAAAGCCAATCCAATTCAAGTTGGATTAATTCAAATTAACTCTAGTCCAATTTGTGAAATTCCAATTAGGATTTAATTCATTCGAGAATAAACAACAAAATTTTCTAGCTCTGATTTTCGAATAAAAGTTTTTTCGAAAAGCTTTGAAAATCAGGATGTTACATCTTTTTACTTGGTTACAACTTTAGTTAGCCACGGTCGCACAGTTCTAGTTAACGATGCAAAATACAGCTTTCCTTTCCTCCTTGTTGTGCAGTGGTAAGTGAGAAAAGAAACAAGAAATCTTCATTGGTTTTGAGGTTGCTATGAGTTTCGGCAGGTTTCAATTGTATAATTTGCTAACCACATGAGATGGGAAATGAGTTACTCAACGCTGCAGGGGAAGCGGCTGCGTGCCCTTCATCAGCTCGAAGAGGCAGATGGCGTGGCCAAGAAGGCTGTTGTCACAGGAGCTGCGGTTGTAGAGGCACCAACAGTGGTTTCGGCATGCGAAGTGGACGTGCCACGCCCCTATTCTGCTGGCTCTCTGGAGCGGAGAATGATGTTTTTGCGCATTGTTCCCAAGTACTTGGCTGCAAGTCCTGAGGACACAGCCTGCGAAATAGATAATTGCAAAATGCTGGGTATTGCAAACTGCAATGCGATTGGTAGTACACTGCCAGTACTGATTTTTAGGTAGGAATCACTTACTACAGCACTGGATCGACCTCGTTTGAAATCGAACATTTACCATCCATGCTCTGCAGCTCTAGGACATTTGTTATGGTAGACGCCCAGTCACCAAGGTCATCAAATGTACACCGCAGTGGGCAGCCAGCAGAACCAGCCAGTCATCACCAGCATCCCTTTCCCTCCTGAGATCTTCGTCTTCCAGAGCAATGGATTTCAAAATTAGGTCAGGTCCTCCGATCCAATCGCAGTGGTGCCTGCAGGACCTTTATCACTTGAGCACCGTACTTGTCCACTATAACCAGCTGCACTTCCAGGATTTTCCAACGTTTCACTGATTTGAGGATGAGCACCGGACCTGTTTTATGTTCATTAAAACCTATACCATTCTTATAGTTTTTAGGACGCAACTAGCAAATGGACATGTGCCCTAGAGGCTGCCCTTCCGCACACTCTTATTAAGCTAAACGGTAAAATCAGTCCCCCCACCCCCACGTGTGCGTTTCTTCCTGCCCGCCGCGCCCTTCCCCACTCCCGCTTGTCATGACAGACTTTATGGGCCTGCAGCCTATTAAGCAGAGGATCCCTTCTTTCTTCTCCTCCAAGTTTTAGCTTCTTTTCCAACCTCCAGGAAAAACACAAAGCAAGCAAACATCAGATCCACAAAATCTCAGCACAGAAAATTGCTTTGGAAACCATGAAAACTGTAGTTGGATACAAGCATGATTCTAAATCCCAACTAATGAGCAAGTAACTTCTATAGACTTTGAGACCAAATTAACCCTAGATATTCAAATCGCACAAATACCAATTCAATAACACGAGATAAATGTAATTTGACATAGCAGAAAAGACACATACTTGATAGTGTTGGTATGAACAAATTTAAGATGCCATTACTTATCTTCATGATTTGCTATATATGCTTCTTTTCCCTTGTAAACTCTTAGCTTTGTCTACATGTACTCACAATCATTCCTACAGAAAAAGTAAGTTGCTTAAGTTGCATAATAGTTTTGATCAATAAGTTGGCAACTTATGACACAGAAATAGGCAACTTGTATTGCACCAATAAAGCAAGTCAGTAGTAAGAAAGCAACTTACATTTGGTCATCAATTTACATCAAGCCAATAATCACTTATGTATTAGGAAATAGTACTAAGCAATTTAAGTGAGAAAGCAACTTATGAACCAGTAATAAGCAATTTAAGTTGATTAAAAAAAGCAATTGAAGTGAAATTACTTCTTACAATAAGAAAGCAACTTATGAGCCAGTAATAAGCAATTTAAGTAGATTAAAAAAAAGCACTAACCAACTTTTATGAATACTATGAGTTGCTTGTTATGAATTTAGTGTATTTGCTTATTTTGCTATACTGAGTTGCCTATTGTGAATACTATGAGTTTCTTATTTTTGTGCACTTAATTGCTTTTTAAGGACTGTTGATTTAGTAAACTGATTAAGATGAGTTCCTTGCAGATGATGGAGCTGGACCTAAATGTGATTCCTCCAGATCTAAATGAAGATATCATGCAACCAGGTGCAAATGCAGAAAGGGTGGGCCAGGATACCAATTCTTTGTTTGGTTCCTGTACTATACTCAGCCGCCTATCGATAATGGTTGAGGGCATTGATGAGTCTTCAGACCTTGTAGCAGTCCGTACTGTTTGTGAGATCAGATTGGACCTTGAGCACACACATATTGCAAGTGATATGCTAGCTATGACTAAGCATAACATGGCATCTTTGGCATGGGAGGAAATGGAAAATGATGTGGCTAAAAATGATGGTAGCGATGGTCCTGATGTGACAGAAGTGCTTTCAACACCTCAAGAGCCATTTGTTTCTTTGCGGTTCATCACACTCGAGGGGGCAAGGAAGCATTACAACACATACGCATTGAGGAAGGGTTTCTCTATGAGAACTAATACATCTAGGAGGTTTGCATTCATCGCTGAGGCAAAAAGGTACAGTTTGTTTGCAACAAATAGGGTATGTGTAAGAAGCCAAAAAGTGACTGCGATGTTGATCCTAGGCAATTCGAGGCAGACATAGATGAAGATGGTTTAGAAGGCAAAGCAACTAATGTTCGTAGAAGGAAAGGTGTTTCATATAGGTTAGGAGAAAAGGGAAAGGGATAAAATAAAGCACACAAATTGCAAAGCTCGCATGGTTGTGAAGCTAATCCAGACTAAGTAGGAAGTGATTTCTTTTATTTCTGAGCATAACCATCCCCTTCTGAAGAAACTCTCTTTGACTAAGTACTTGAGATCGCATCTAGGCATCCCTAGAGAAGAGAAGGAATTCCTGAAAGTATTGCATGACTGCAATGTGATGACGGGATGGATGATGGAAATAATGTTAGAGTTTTATGGACGTCACAAAATTTTGCCCACAATGCTAAATCCATAAGCAATTTTAGGTCCAGCATGAGATCAGAACACTAGAACTACGACATGGCTAAAATGTTTTCCTATTTTGCGCCCTCAGACAGCAAGACCCTGGTTTCTTCTTCAAGGTCAAGTTGGATGAAGATGATAGTGTTGAGAACATGTTCTGGGTGGATGGTGCAGTAAGGATAACATATAAAACTTCATGACTATGTTTCATTCGATACGACCTGCATGACTAACGTGTACAACATGCCATGTGTCCCATTTATCTGCATCAACAGACATGGACAATCTATTCAGTTGGATTGTGGTTTCTAAGGAATAAAAAGATGATGGATTTTGTATGGTTATTTGAAGCATTCCTTGAAGCAGTGGATGGAAAGACCTCTCTCAACATAATAACAGACCAGAACAAAGCAATAAAGAAAGCAATCATCAGGTAATTTGTTACATTATCTGTCTTTTAGAGGAAAAAACTAAATGTTAGGAAACAGACAACTTGCTCTATTACGTTCTTGACTTAAGTGGTTCCATTTGCTTACTGGATGTAATGCAGATATAAATAAATAAGCAACTAATCCAAAATCTAGGGAACTTGCTTGGTGAGTTGCTTATTTAAGTGGCTAGATTTGCTTACTCTGTGCAATGACATGTAAATAAAAAAGCAACTGGTCCCATGAAATCTACGCAACTTGCTCTATTAGTTGCATGTGAAGCTAGTATGTACAAACTAGCAAGTAGACCACTTATTACTAAAGCAGCACACACATGCAACTTGGATTGTCTGTTGCTTATTCCATATAGTAGAGTTGCTTTTTCTGTGAAGGGAAGTTGCTTTACATTTTTATACAACTTTTTGGTTTTCAGGTTTTTCCCCCTCTAGGCATAGTTCGTCGAAACTGCTACTAGCAAATCATGAAGAAGGCTCAAGAGAGGCTAGAAAATTTTTTGGCTAATAGGCCGGAATTGCTTGAAGAATTTTAAAATTGTGTCGATCATAGTTTGACTCCTGTGGAATTTGAGAAAAGGTGGACTGCTATGATAGATGGGCATGGTGTTACTGAAACCAACACCTATATAACCTGTGGGATATCAGTGAAAGTTGGATCCTTGCTTACTTTATGGGTGTTTCTTCCCTTCCTCCATTCAACACAAAGAAGCAAAGGATTGTATGTTGTGTTGAAAAGGTATGTGAACCCCCAAAACTCAGTGCTCAATTTTGTGAAGAAATATAAGAAGCTACAAGATAGTATCCTAGTAGCCCAGGAGTAGCAAGAGTACAACATAGAGGAGTTGGAACCATTGATATGGTTAGGTTTCTCCATTGAGCAACAGCTCTTGGTTGCATACACTAGGAAAATATTTAGGAGATTTTAGGATGAATTTGAGGTGAGGTTCTTATATCTACAAGGTTGTCTCAAATAATTATGACGTCCCATTGTATGGTACTACACACTACATGGTGATCGCAAACATACAAGAAGAAGTTCACAACAACTGTGAGTGTTGCAAATTTCAGAGGGATGGTATTCTTATGTTGTCACATACTAAAGTCTTCACACACTATGATGTTGATGAGGTGCCCCAGCAATATATCTTAAAGAGGTGGATGGACGGAATAAATGCCTTGGTCAGCCCGAACAGCGCAAACTAGCAGTGTGCTAGAGATGCTTTGCAAAGGTTGCTAGGCTTGTTGGTACTTCAGATAATGTATACACAATTGCTTCCTCACATCTTCGTGCTACAAAAAAAAAGAAATTGATGACTTGAACAAGTCATAGAAGAGGAAGAGAAAAAGTGCAACCACTCAGCCTGCAAATGCAAAGCAGCCGACGGCGGTGCCTATTGATGTGGCTGAAGGTGGTAGTGGTGTTGGTGAATTGGTAGGTTCAGCTCGTCGTGTGAGGAATCCTTCAAGGTCAGCCACTGAAGGTTGTTTCAAGGAGAAGAGATTTCCTGGTGGTTTCGGGATCAAGCAAAAGAGGAAAAACAATTGCACCTTACGTAAGAGCGACAAGCATAACGCAACTAGTTGCCCGAAGAGAGGGAGCTATGTCGCTGATATGGTCTACATAATATGTACTATTATGTTGTTTTTGAGTTTTTAGACCTGTATCTGGAAGTTGCTTTCTTTGTTTTGTTGAAGTTGCTTAACTGTCAATATTGTTGCCTATGCCAAAAAAAACAGCAGTAGAAAAAAAAACAACAACATATTGTGAACTAGCTCATGTAATGAATGCCAAGTTGCTTATCTAGTACTGAAAATTTCTTATATTGAGAAGAAAATTTCCTTTTGCGCACCTATTTGATCTTGAGTAGGTGTAGCCAGTTGACGCCATTCTCTTTGTGGCTAATTCATTTGTGGCAAAGTATATTGCTGATAGGGCCTATGTCTTGTTGAGAAAAGCGTGGAAGCTACACTCTGTCCCATAACTCTGCGCACTTCATGCAAAAACTCCACAATCATCCCTATAGGAAAAAGAAAGTTGCTTGAATTGCACAATAGTTTTGATGAAAAAGTAGATAAACTTACGACATATAAATAGACAATTTGTGTTGCACAAATAAAGCAAGTCAAGCAATAAAAAAGCCACTTACATTTAGTAATCAACTTACATTAAGCCAACAACTACTTATGCATTAGAAAAATAGTACTAAAACAACTTAGATTGTTTACAATTAGAAAGCATGAACCAGTAATAAGCAATATAAGTAGATTCAAAAAGCAAACTATCTTTAAAATATTTGTAAAATAACTTAACAAAAATAGTACTAACCAAGTATTATTGTTCCGATTAAAAAGGAACAGTTGGCTTAAAGAAACAACTTATGCCAAAATATTTAAGCAATTTATGATGTAGGAAAAATAAGCAATTCTTTGATACATTATCAAAAAACTAGCTTATTAAAAAATTACTAAAAGGAAAGATAGAAAGGAGCAAAAAAAGAGATTATGTTCTTATTTGGTGGTCTGTTTTGGCACCTCAATGTCTACAACATTGAAATTTTCAATGTTCTTTATGCGATTGGACTTATTGTAGTGTTGCTTCCATAAGGTCTTTATTTCATCCATCAACCTGTTCATGCATTGCATCAGCTGAGCTTCTCCATTGTCCGCATCAAATCTAACACCTCAAATCTCTCATCTCTTAGGTTGACTGCTAATAAGAAATAGTGGCCGGCTTTGTCATCTCTGGAACCTATTTCCTGTAGCACTGGAAATATGATGTGCATAAAAAAAATCCAAAAAACTTATTGTATCTTGTTTGTCTAAAAACTAATGTTGTTGTGCAAAAAGAACAAAGTATGGTCGTTAATTTGCCAAAACAATTTGTGTGTTACATAGGACATCAAGTACTTACAATATCATACCGATTGAGGTTGTAGAATGCTTTAGTGAATAGTCAGTTGGTCTCATTTCCATCAAAACCTCCATTTTGGAGGAAAGTATGTTCACATGTGAGTAACCTAATTAAAAACCCACAAAGCAAAAAAAGAGAGAAATCAAAATTGAAAAAAGAATAAGAGCTTACCAATATCCTCAAAGGGAAAATGCGCTTCTTTGGTTCAGAAATACTGTAGTTTCTGAGAGCCAAAATAACAATCTTTGCTACCTCATTAGACATTCATCCCCTTAGCTTAACAGATTCTACAAGCTTTTCCAACTAAACATCATAGCCCCCTACCAATTATTTTAGCAGTACATGGATAAACCAAGTAAAAATCAATAAGTAATTAGTTTGTGTTTGATGTTACTAGTAAAAGCAACTTAAAGTGAAGTGAAAGCAAGCCACCAGTTATGAAGAAGCAATTTTAGTTTGTGGTATAAGCAACTTTAGCAATAACAAAACAAGCAAATAAGGATTGAGTTTTACCTTTTCCCTTTTCCCTGCTTTTTTGACCCTGCCTCCAAAGGAGCACACTGAATTGCTCTTTTAATCTCGTTCGAGCAATCGAAGTTATGCTTGCTCTCATAATCAACAAATGGTGACTTCTTGCAAGGTGGCAACTTCAGTAACCGCCTACGCCAGTAAGCATTCAATGCAGGTGGCCTTAAGTAGCATAAGGTATAGTTTCTTGAAATGCTTTGACTTATTTCGAAAGTACCAACTCTGCTTCCTTCTCTCTTTTTTTTCAGCTACTACTTTCTTAGCCTCTGAAACAACCTTGTCTATTGATTCTGCATCCATTGGATCACATGGCACATGGATAATTGCCGCCTCACATGGATAATTGCAGCATTGTCGATTATGTCTTCCTCATCCAGTTGTGTTAGCCCCAAACTGAACATTGGTGCGTCAATATTCATTGGTTTTCGGCGTAATATGCTGACTTGCTTTTTGCACATTCACCTTGATTATCTAGGTCCAATGTGTTGGTCAGATGTAGTTTCTTCAAACAAGTCAGCTATTAAAAGCAAGTCATCAGTCAGGGATTAAACGAAATCACACAAGAAAAAGAGTGCTAAAAAATAACAACTTATATTTAAAAAGCAACTTATGACACAAAAGAAGGAAACTTATGATGCATCAAAAAGCAAAAAAGTCAGTGAGCATGGAACTATATAAGAAAATTGACCTCCTTATTTTCTTTATCAATTTATATTTAAAAAAAAACTTATGACACAACAGGAGCAACTTACGACTTCAGCTTCTTTCCCACCTCCTCATTGGCTTCACCACCAACCTTCTCATCCCCCATTCTTCATACTCACCATCAGCGGTATTGACTTCATCACCCTTTGCAATATAAGAAAAACAAGTCAGCTAATAAAAGCAAGCCATCAGTCAGCGGTTAAAAATCAGGCATACAAAAGATAGTACTAATTAACTTATATTGGTCTAATAAAGGAAGTAACAACTTATATCTAAAAAGAAACTTATGACATACAAGTAGGCAACTTATGATGCATAAAAAAGCAGCATGAAACTATATAAGAAATAGAGTAAGCAAATTGGCCTCCTCATTTTCTTTCTCATCAATTTATATTTAAAAACCAACTTATGACACAGCAGGAGCAACTTCTCCTCCTCATTGGCCTCACCACTAGCCTTCTCATCCCCCTTCTTCAACATCACCATCACCATTCTTCTCATCTCCCCTTCCTAATCCTCACCATCAGCAATATTGACTTGACCACCTTCTGTGACATAAGAAAAATAAGTTAATTTATATGTACAAAACAAGTCAGCTATTAAAAGCAAGTCAACAGTTAGTGAACTAAAAATCAGACATAAAAAAAATAGTGCTAAGCAACTTATATTGGTCTAGTAAATGAAGCAACAACCTGTATTCAAAAAGAAACTTATGACACAAATTAGGCAACTTATGATGTATTAAAAAAGCAAAAGTCAATGAACATGGAACTATATAAGATACGGAGTAAGCAAATCATTTTTTCATTGATTTATATCTAAAAAGGAACTTATGACACAATTAGGCAACTTACCACTTCAGTTTGGTTCTCTAACTCCTCATTAGCCTCACTACTAGCCTTCTCATCCCCCCTCTTCATCCTCACCATCACCAGACTTCTCATCCCCTCTTCTTTATTTTCACCGTCAACAGCCTTGTCATCCCCCTTCATCCTCAACATCACTAGCCTTCTCATCCCCACCTTCTTTATCCTATCATCAGAAGCCTTCACATCCCCCACTTCTTCATCCTCATCCTCATCGCTAACCTTTTCCTTCGCCCTACCTTATCCTCATCATCCTCATCAACAACCTTGTCATCCCCTTGTTTTCATCGGAATCCTCTCCATCATCCCCTCCTCCTTAGAACCATCTCCGTCATCCTCAGAATCATCTTCCTCTTTGTCATATTCATTCAGCATTTCATCGTAATCAGACACCTCGTCCTCATAATAAGACTCCTCTTCAGGATAATCCCCATCCTCATCTTCTTCCGGTTCTTGGACCTTACCCTTTCTTGGCCTTTGGTTTATCTTGAATTGCTTAGCTACAGTTTGTTTCATCATCACACTCCTCAGAATTAGACTGTTTGCCGCTGGAACTGCATTCTTCAGCAGTAGTCTACTTGGTTACTTCAATCTGGTTGCTACTTAGAAGCTCATTCGGGCCCTCCCTAGCTCTTTTTCGCTTAGACTTGTGGAGCACTTTTCCTGCTTCGTTGCCTTCCTTGTTTGCCATCAACTGTCCAATGAAGTTGCCAATGGAGTGTTGTACTTCGTAGCATAGGTTATTAACTAATTTAGTTATCCTCGTTTTCTCCTGCATGCAAGGGCAAACATCACATTTGTTGTAAAGAAAAAATACACCACGAGAACTTTGATGATTGGAAAATGGAAATTTCCTCATAAACACACCGCTTGGTTGCAACATCAGGAAACTACTCCTATCACAAAATCCTCTACATTGCTAAACAAGCTGTGTTGAATATCAACTCCATCACCTCGCTTCATCTGGAAAAAAATTGGTACGCAACTTAGACTATGAAAACATTAAGCAATCTTATTATTTAAAAAATGCAGAAGAAAAAGGATTAATTTGGAGGCATGCTTCACATACACTTGTTTGTGAAAAATAGGCATAAGCTAGCTATAAAAAGGTAGTCATTAGTTATATACAAAAAATGGCATAAGATAAATAGTACTAAGCAGCTTATAATTCCAATTATGAAAGCAACAAATTATATGTAAAAAGCAACTTATGACAACAGCAATTGGCAACTTATGTTGTAGCAAAAAAGCAATTCGTTAACAATAAACAAAAGCAACTTCTAGTACAGGGGTAGGCAACTTACCTCAGCAAGAACAGAAGTAATTTAAACAATCAAAAGTACTTAGCAGTTATATTGATATGGAAAATCAACAAACAGTAAACAAATCACTTACTTTCAGATTCCCAAACTCGCCATTTGTCTTGTTATCCATTTTTATCACCTATACAATGAGTTTCTTTTCCCAAACTTGAGCTCGTACAATGCACCTTGGTATTGCCACATTGTCCACCTTGAGTGAATCAAGATATATGATCTAACATAAAAGTAAACAATAAAAAGAACAATAGCCAAAAGGTTAAGAAAATTAGAAAAAGGTGCTGTCCAATTGCAGGAACAAATTTAAAACAGTAGAACGGCTAGCAAACTCACAACAAGTTGGTAGAGGCAACAACCAACTGAATTCTTTTTCTCCATTGATTTGGATGAATTCTTGATCTGATCAGCAACAAACTTGCACCAGTTCAGTCTACTCACAACATCTGTGCCCAAAATTGATGTGTAACATCTTGGGCTGATCTCCAGCCCTATGGTGGGTGCAAGAAAAGTGGACACAATGAGCATCAACCATGATCGGAAGAATTGCTCATCTGGTACATCCAAGTCACGGACAAACTTCCATATTGACGAGATGGTTGGTTGAAAGGGATCTCAGGAGTCGACTAGAGGGGGGGTGAATAGGTCGGCTCTAGAAATTAAAATGCCTAATGGGTTTCTCTTCAGGAGATAGGTCAATCCTAGAGAAAATATATGCAACTGATGCAGGTAACTGAGACTCAGCAAGATATATCAGATAAACACCAGACACTCAGATAGTAAACTCAGCTGATGTAGAGTAAGTTATATTCAGAGCTAACTGAGTCTCAGGTGTGAGAGTCAGGTGAGTGCATCAGATGACGTGAACAGGAAAGGTACTAGCTTTAGCAGGAGCTAACTGAGTCTCAGGTGAGGAAACTCAGTTAGTGTGCAACAAATAAAGGTGCTCTAGTGATCTAAGCATACATAGATATCAGAATAAGTAAGAGCAGATCACAAGACAGAAAGTAAAGCACACAATGATTTGTTTTACCGAAGTTCCTACTTCTTGCGAAGCAGTACGTCTCCGTTGGGGAAGCTGTTCTCACAGCCGGCACCAAAACGTGCTCTTTCCTCGAGTACCTTTCTTGTGTGGAATCCTTTTGATCTTGCCGCAGCAAGACAGGCAGACCCGAATCGCCCTCACAGACTCTTGGTGGCAGCCACACAAGACTTGGCTTGCTCACCAACTCCAAGAGCACTCCCACTCTTGGAGGAACCAGTACCTCGAATGCTACACCTGAAGGACTAAGAAACTCTCTCTCACGATGGATGCACGCAGGCAACACTCACTTGGAGACCTAGAGCACTATCTTTCTCAACAGGTTGCTATCGGGTTAGAGGCAAAGGTTAGGTAAAGGTTCAAGGTTGAAAACCTCCCCAGGTTCCCTATTTATAGGGTCCCTGGCAGCTAGCCGTTACCCTCATGCCACGTCAGACAAAGAGCCACCAGACCTAACCTATCTGAGACTCAGCTAACGTGCACCTCTGGTAACCTACTAGCCACGGCTGAGCTACCCACCTGAGTCTCAGATGCCAAACTCAGGTGGACTCGGTTGCCTCAGGCAGCACCTGAGCACAACTCTGGCCGGCTCACTACAAGCCTACAACTGACCAGAGAGCAATGACCTCGCCACAGTCCCTGACCAGCTCGCTTAGACCCTTGGCACTGGTTCCAAGCTTCTTCACCGAAGACGACTGCCCTTATAGACGCACAGCGAACCCTTGGTCCAGATCCACCATCTTCCTAGCTCCTCCAGGACTTATCAAGCTTGCATTCACGGCCCTTGAACTCCATCAAGCAACCATCACCTCGCTTGCCCTCGAGCACAGCCTCGGCTTCCTCGCAACTGTGCCTCAGGAACCTAGCTCAGCTGGTCCTTCTGACCTTCCCAGTTCCTTGCTCTTTTTAGGGCTCATCATCAACAGTTGTCTCACTTCAGCTTTCACCTGTCCATCTAATCCCTGTTCACACTCATTGCAAAACATTAGACACAGGTGAGGATTGCCAATAACCATCAAAACCAAACTCTGGGGCAAGATAGCCATCCTCCCAAGCTCCATGGGAGTGGATGCACTTTCAATCTCCCCCTTTTTGGTGGTTAGTGGCAACCCCTTTAAAAACATTCATTTAGATAAAAAGAGTATTGCATTTAACCTTGTTTGACATCAACTCCCCCTTAAGATGTGCACAAGTGAGATTTTGCATTTGAATACAAGTGTACAGATCAGATTTAAACATTGGAGAGTTGATGCAAAAACAGGTTCTCACAACATAACTGAGAGTATAAGCACAGCGGAATAGCAGGTATGTTGGAGGAGTACTCAGCAAATAAGATAACAGAATGGATTGCATGCTTGAGTACAAATATCAAATATCAGAGCATCATGTATATATCGAAAATCAGAGCATAGAGCTAAAGTAAGGAATATCATGTATCAGAGCAGAGGATCAATGTATTTCAATATATTTGAGCAATAACAGACAATACAATACAAAAATGAGGTGTTCAAGACTGATAAAATCATTTTGCAGTACATAGAATGTCTTGACACACATGCAGTCTAGTCTACCCCTTTACATGCTGCTCCCCCTGAATATAATACTCTCCCCTTTAAGCTATTCTCTCCCTACTCTCTCCCCCTTTGCCACTAAGCACTAAAAAGAGATAGGAAGAAGAGAAAAAAAAATCCTCAGGGAGCTGGCTTTGGTTGCAGGAGGGATAGGATCTGATCAAATTTGCTGTTGACTGAGGCCTTGAGATCTGCCATCTCACTCTTGAGTTCAGATTTCAGCTGAGCCATTTCTTGTTGCAGTTCATCTTGTCTCCTCTTGATAACAGAGATCTGTACTGGCACAACCCGTTTAATGAAAGCATCAATAGCTGCGGGATTGTCTAGACGTTGGACCAAAGGAAGACTGTCTGAAGAAAGGTTCACAGAGACCGATGCTTGTTGCTCAGCAGGAGGAGATGATTATCTAGCTGAGTCTCGGGTGGGAGACACCTGAGGCTCAGGTAGGACTGCTGGGAGATCAGCTGCTGGCTGAGGTGATCTGACTGAGACTCTGGTAGCTTGCTCTGGAGGCTCTGACAAGTCTGACTGAGATGAGTTAAGGATGTTGTAGAAAGGAACTTCATCTTCATGGTCATCCTTCTGAAGTCTGAATTTGCTGAGATATGTCTTCTTGTCAAAAGAGAAGACTGAGGATGCTAAAGATGTTCTTTGGAGAATCATATGCATTAGATATGAGCCATATCTCATCTTGTCAGATCTGTTCTTCTGGCACTCATTTATTTCTGAGAATATGTATCTGGCCACATCAAACTTTTCTTTCTTTGCTATGAGCTCAAGAATTCTCCATACTGGATTGTATATGGCATCAGTTCCTCCACCTTTGGCACAGATGGATATGTTCAAGATCTTCATTATGTGCTTGGGTGTTTTCATCAATCCTTTGAAATTGGAGATATGCTTAGGGACTGCACCCTTAACAGGAGGAGGCACAAAGCCTGTAGGGAAGAACTTCTTCCTTTTCTCATTAGGAACCCAATCTGGCAGGAGACTCTTATCTTCTTCTGAGCCTTTGGATATGCTGATCTTCTGTAGCTTTGACCCTGATGGAAGATTGAACATCTCTGCAAACTCTGGAGCTGTGATGCACAACAGTTGACCTCTTGTCATCCAGAGCATATAATCTTGATTGTTCTGTTCTACAAAGACGGTTGCATAGAATTCCTTGATAGCTTCAGAATCATAATCTTGGTTTAAACTGCATATCTGATCAAGTTGAACAGCAGCTAAAATCTGCTTCAGATTTCCTAAGCCGTTCTTGGCAAGGTTTTCCCAATCAATTGGCATGCTGTCAACAAAACCTTTCTTCTGCAGCAAGAGATGATAGCTTGATTGCTGCTGATCATTCCAAAACCTTGGATCGGTGCAATGTCTTCTTTTCAGATTTCCTTCACTGTCAAAATATGGATTTGTGGTTCTCATGGCAGTGTAGTTTGATGTGCTTCTTGAATCCAGGTTCATGGAGGCTAGACTGACATCTGCCTTTGGTAGCTTCTTGAAAGCAGTTGCAGATATGAATTTCATCATTGATGAGTCAGATCGTGCAACTTTGGAGAATATAGCTGAGTATTTGTCTTCCAATGACTCATCTGACTCTTCTAACTGAGTCTCAGCTGGGATATCTTCAGAGTCAGATGCAGAGGGGGATGAGTCTGATTCTTCTACGGACTCTTTCCTTCCACTGCTCTCTTCTTCTTCTTGGTATTCTTCATCTGATTCAGACAGCTTTTGCTTCTTCTTGCGAGGAGATGGAGGATGAGGATCACTTGGACTTGAGTAGGAGTCATCTGAGTCTTCTGACTGAGCCTCAGTTGACTGTGCCTGAGACTCAGTTGGCATCCTATGAACTGACTCAGGTGCTGGAGAAGATACTGCTTTTTCTTGCTCTTCAAGTCTTGTTTCTTCTTGAGCTGGTTCTAAGTCTGATAGAGACTGAAACACAGAACCCATGCTCACTGATACTCCAACTGATGGATCTGCTTGTGGCTCAGTTGGATTTTCATGTGCTTTAGTTGACTTCTCTTCAAAAGATGATCTTAGCTTATCCATAGATTCCTCCATAGTCTGATCAAGTTCTTTTTCTCTTGAATCAAGCTCAGCCAAAATGTCTTCAATTGATTCTATGGCAGCTTTCTGTTGAGGTTCCACTTCAGTGAGGACTAATTCTAGTCCAGCTGATGCAGCTGCCTGAGACTCGGCTGGCTTACTTAGCTGAGGCAGTGAACCACTGGCTTGTTGAAGGGGCACTGCATCAAGTGCTTGAGAACTGGATGTATAAAATATCCTTGAGTTTGTTTCAGCAATCTCATTTTGTAGATGCTTCTTACGAGCTTCATCAGCACAAGAGTTTAACTCCAACATGAGATTCTCTATTCTCCGTTGAAGAATGATATCTGAGAACCTTGTCCAGAGAGGCTTATAATCTTCTGAGAGTTGAGGGAAGAGACGATCAATTTGTTTGATCAGGTCTACTTTCTCTTGTCCAGAGGCTTTTCCTTCTTGCTTCAGCAGCTTTTTGAGTTCTTCATGGATTGCCTTGTCCTTCAGCTGAGTTTCTCTTTGGAGTTTCACACTCTTTGGAACATCTGGTGATTCAAAGATTTGCTTTGCAAGGGCATCTATTCTTTCCTTCATTTGAGGCCTTTCCTCATCTGTGGCATTAGGCAACTTATCAGTTAGGTCTTGCCATTTTTTTATAAGTTTGCTGTGTTCCTGTCTTTTAAGAGCTTCTACTCTCCATTCAGCTTCTTCCTCTTCTTGGAGTTGCTTCTTTGTTTCTTCTTGACTACCACAGCTTCTGATCTTGGCTTCTTTGGCACTTTGCTCAGGGATAAATCTGTTGGCTTGCCTGCAGCCCTTGTCCTTTTGAGTGTATCAACTACTGGAGCCTTCTTGGCTTTGATAGCTGCCTCTTTCTCAGCAGCCTTCTCAGCTTTTTCTTCAGCTTTTTTCTTCTTTGCTTCCTCAGCTTGGGCTTTCTTTTCAGCTGCTTTTGCTTTCCTTTCTAGCTTCAATTGTTCTTCCTTGCTAGCTTTCTGAGCTTCTAATTCTCTCATTCTTTGAGCTGACTGAGCTGCAGCTATGTCCATCTGTCGTTTCTCTTCTTGTAGCTCTTTAAGCCTAGCTTCTCTTTTAGCTAGCTCAGAGGGGGACATTGGAGCTTTCACTGATCTTTGAGCAGCTTCTTCCGCATCCAATTTCTTTCCAAGACTTTTAGCCTGCTCTGCCTCCCACTCTGACTGCTGCTTCTGTCTTAGGAGCTGAGTTCTCAGACCAATGGGCAGATCATCAGTTATATCCTCAGGCACATTCCTTGATTCAGACATCTGCATAGGTGAGATAGGATAAAGAATAGATAAGAGATAATCCTATTGCAGAGAAAACAGGAATATTTGGCCAATTTTGGATGTTTTTAGGAGAGTTTCACAAGTCATCTCATGCTACCTGACTTAGCTACCTGACACTCAGGTGAGATAAATTGTGTAACTCAGGTGAAGTCGCAGAGCAACCTAGGTTTATCGAATCTTGCTGAAATTTGAGAATTCTGGACAATGAATTGCAAGAAATTGTTCTAGAGGTTAAAGATACATCATCTCTGTCTAATTCCATAACTAAAAGCTACTCGAGAGCTTGGGATTCGCATTAAGGCGGAAACCACCCTAGTTCCGTGAAGAACAGCTCGAGGAGACTTACATTTGGAATTTTGATTGGAGATGAAGGCGCCAAAACAATCAGAAGAGCTTTGGGAAGCTTCGGAAAGAGCGAAGATCGTCGGAGAAGCGCACGATCGTTGAGAATCAGATGGCGGCGATGGGCGCAAGGGCACTGAGACTCTGAAGAGGGTTTAGCGCGAACCGTTACAGAGGTGGGTTTTTATATCCCGAGTGGCCCTGTGGCACCTGAGGGTTAGCTAGAATGCTACCTGAGACTCAGGTAGGAAAGAAAAATTGAGCTGAGCTCCAGACTTAGGAATGTTCTCCGGGATTTTTGAATGTGTTCAACTGGGACTCATGTGGAAGACTCAGCTGACAAAGTTTTCAATAGGATTACCAGAGAGAGCTTAAGGATAAGAGATGAAAGCAATAGAGAGAATTTCTTTTCAAACACAGCTTGCCAAACAATCAATCAATACAAAGCTAAAGCTGTGTTGAATTGAAATAGATGGTGAGATCCAACTTATCTAACCCAATGGTGAATCCATGAGTTCAATAAGATGCAAAATCAGCATGGTATCTATAAGACCTTAACCCACCTGAGGTACAACTGAGACTCAGGTGGCTGACTCATGTAGAATGCAGAGAATGAAAAACCAGAAATGCAATCATGTGTACACGTGTATCATCATTTCCTCACTGCACATTCGAGATATCCATGATATTTAGCTCATGCCTGAGGGTACAGAACCTATTCTCATCTAAAGGCTTGGTGAAAATATCAGCTAGCTGAGCTTCGGTTCTAACATGGCACAGTTGGATATCTTTCTTTTCTACATGGTCTCTTAGAAAGTGGTGTCTCACTTCTATGTGTTTGGATCTTTGGTGTTGGACTGGGTTGTTGGCTAACTTGATTGCACTTTCATTGTCATAGAAGAGGGGTACTTGAGACATAGATATGTTAAAATCCTTCAAGGTCTGCCTCATCCATAACAATTGAGCACAACACACCAGGCTTCTGCTGTGGATAGGGCTACTGAATTCTGTTTCTTGGAACTCCAGGACACAAGGGAACGCCCTAAAAATTGGCAGGTACCTGAGGTGCTTTTTCGGTCAACCTTACACCCGGCATAATCACTATCTGAATAGCCTACAAGCTCAAATGGTGCACCCTTAGGATACCATAGACCAAACCCAGAGGTATGAATCAAATATCTCAGTATTCTACGAACAGCAGTGCGATGAATGTCCTTAGGATCAGCTTGAAAACGTGCACACATGCAAACACTCAACATTATATCAGGTCTAGATGCACATAAATACAACAAGGAACCTATCATAGACCTGTACTCCCTTCTGATCAGTGGACTTACCTTGTTGGTTCAGATCAAGATGAGCATTTGTTTGCATGGGAGTAGATATTGACTTAGCTTTGTCCATGTCAAACTTCTTGAGGATGTCCTTGGCAAACTTCTCTTGAGAGATGAAGGTTCCCTGCTTGAGTTGTCTGATTTGCAGCCCTAGGAAGAACTTCAGCTCTCCTACCATGGACATCTCAAACCTTTTATCATCATCTTGCTAAACTCATCACTTAGCACACGGTTAGTACTTCCAAATATTATGTCATCGACATATATTTGGCATACAAATAAGTCCTTGCCTTTAACTTTAGTAAAGAGTGTAGTATCAACAAACCCAATTTTGAAACCATTATGTATAAGAAACTCCTTTAGGGTATCATACCAAGCACGAGGGGCTTGTTTGAGACCATATAAAGCTTTGTGGAGAACATATACATGATGGGGTCTTTTTGGATCTTCAAAACCAGGGGGGCTGTTCTACATACACAAGTTCAGCAAGCTTACCTTGGAGGAAGGCACTCTTGACATCCATTTGATAAAGCTTGATGTTGTGATGATTTGCATAAGCTAAAAGTATCCTGATAGCTTCAAGTCGAGCTACAGGTGCAAAGGTCTCACCAAAATCCAAGCCTTCTATTTGAGTGTAGCCTTGAGCAACCAACCTTGCCTTGTTCCTCACCACTTGGCCTGTAGAGTCTTGCTTGTTGCGAAAGACCCACTTTGTTCCTATAACATTGTGATCCTTGGGTCTTTCAACAAGTGACCAGACTTCATTTCTCTCAAATTGGTTCAGCTCTTCATGCATAGCATTGATCCAATCTGAGTCAGACAGAGCTTCACCTACATTTTTAGGCTCAATGGTGGAAACAAAAGAGTAGTGAGCACAAAAGTTAGCAATACAAGAACGAGTAGTCACTCCCCTATTAATGGCACCAATGATTTGGTCTACAGGGTGATCCTTCTGTAGCCTGCTGATCACAGGGGGTTCTGGGTCAGCCGCCTGAGTCACAGCTGGAAGTGGGTCAGCTGGGTGTATCTGTGACTCAGTTGGCTCTTCCTGAGACTCAGCTGGGTGCATGGAGGCTTCTGAGTCCAATAGATCATTAGCTGGGTTGTACTCGAACTCAATGCCATTGACTTCATCCTGCTCATCAGCTGGGTCAGGTAGGTTTGTAACTCCAGATGAAGCTTGCTCCTCAACTTGGGGCCTGACTTCACCTGTTGACTTGTGAAGTATATCTACCTTCCCTGAAATATCATTAGCAACTTGCCCATCTTGTGAGCCGTTAGATTCATCGAATGTCACATCTACAGCTTCTTCAACAACCTTGGTGTTGGTGTTAAAGACTCTGTAGGTGTGAGATTCTGAGCTATATCCAACAAATATTCCTTCATCAGATTTGGATTCAAATTTAGAGAGACGTTTGCCTTTCTTCAAAATATAGCACTTACAACCAAATACTCTGAAGTAGGAGACGTTTGGTTTCTTGTTGGTCAGCAGCTCATAAGATGTCTTCTTTAGGAGTGGGTGGAGATATAGTCTATTGATGTTGTGGCAGGCAGTATTCACAGCTTCAGCCCAAAACCTTGCTGGTGTTTTGTACTCACTCAGCAGTGTTCTTGCCATCTCTATCAGGGTCCTGTTTTTCCTCTCCACCACTCCATTCTGCTGAGGTGCATAGGGACCAGAGAACTCATGCTTAATCCCATGCTTGTCCATGAAGGCTTCAACTCTTAAGTTCTTGAATTTGTCCCGTTGTCACTTCTCACTGCCTTCAAGTTGATGTTCCATTCATTTTGAACTCTGACAATGAGGTGCTTGAACCTTTTGTACACCTGTGACTTGTCCTTCAAGAAAAATACCCAAGTGAAACGTGACAAGTCATCTACAACAACAAAACCATACTTGTTACCTCCAATGCTCTCATATGTAGTTGGACCGAACAAATCAATGTGTATGAGATCGAATGGAGAAGTAGTGGTCATGATGTTCTTGGGTGGATGAGGGCTTCCAACTTGCTTTCCAGCCTGACAAGCACAGCATGGCTTGTCTTTGTTGAATTGGATCTGCTTCAGGCCTAGGACATGTTCTTCTTTACTGAGTTTGTTAAGCAGCCTCATCCCCACATGACCTAGCCTCCTGTGCCACAGCCAGCCTAACTGAGCTTTGACTATAAGGCAACATGGCACAGCTGCTTCTTGATCCTGAAAATCTACAAGATATAGCTTATCTACTCGATAGCCTTTGAAAACTTGTGAGTCATCTGTTAGTTTCTGAACATAGACCTCTTTAGGATAAAATGTGACTTTCATTCCAGCATCACATAATGAGAAACAGATAAGAGATCATATGAAATAGACTCAACAAGCATTACTTCAGTAAGTGAATGTTCCTGAGATATAGCAATTTTACCACAACCCAATACCTTGCCTCTTGAATCATCAGCATAGTTGACATACTTGCAAGGAAGGTTATCTTTTCTTATCTCAGAGAACTGCTCTTTGCCTCCAGTCATGTGCTGTGTGCAGCCACTATCCATGACCCATTTTGTTCCACTGGAGGCAGAGCCCTGCACGATTAGTTCCGAGACTTAGGAACCCAAATAGCTTTGGTTCCCAAGTTAGCAGGTCTCTTACTGTAAGCATCAATAGCAGGAATAAGATTAACATTAGGGTTCTTAGCAGCTATGGCTTTAGAAAGCTTAGAGAACCTCTGAATCTTTCTCAGATTCTTATCTCCTGCAAACTCAGATGGAAGGGTTAGCAAATTTGCATTGCACCTGAGTGAGCTACCTGAGTTACAGGTGGCTTTCCCTGACTTCGGTACCCAACCGAGTGAGTCACCTGAGACACAGGTGACTACTGACTTTGGTACCCAAATGCTTGGTACCTTCTTGTACCTACTCCAGGGTCCAACATATATTGCCTCAGGTTTGCCCTTTTTCCCTGTCTTAAGCACATAGCTTGGATTAGAGGGAATTTTCACATAACCACCTGTCTTTCGATGGTTTCCTGCAAGAGAGTTAGTATCATATTTCCCTTTCTGAGGAACAAAGTGATTCTGCAAGTATTTCTTGTTAGTAGCAGAGGGAATATATGAAGACTTGTTCTTTACAAGTGCAGGAGTGAAACCAAGTCCCCTTGTACCATTATTCTTTAGTACTAAGGTGGACTGAAGCCTAGCAAAGTTCTGCATGCCTATGTTAGCACTGCATAGGCCTATTCTCATGAGCCTTTTTAGCTCTTCATGCTCCTCCTTGAGCTCATTGTACTTTGCTGCATCAACAGAGTTAGTAGCAGTTGAAGTGCTTGATTCACTGGGTGAATCTACAACAAACACTGTACTAGAAGTAATAGCATTGATGCGAGATGCACAGTTTAAACAAGTTTCTATAACAGTAGAAGGATTTGCATCAGGTGTAACAGCAGTGCAAGATGAGTAAGTTTCTTTGAGTTTATCATGCTCAGAGATTAGGAGCTCATGTGATAGCTTAAGTTTGTTTTGAGCTTCCTGCAATAAGTAAACCTCCTCATCAAGATCTGCCTTAGCATCTTGTGCATTATCAAGGGACACCTGCATGTCAGTTAGTTTGTCCCTGAGAGAGATGTTTTCTTTTCTCTCTTTCCTAAGGAGCTTCTCTGTCCTGTCAAGAATGTCCATTAGTTGAGCATAATCAGGGAAGTCATCCTCAGTCATTACCTTGCTGCCTTTAGCCATAAGGCATAGGGCTGGAGTCTCAGCATATGTAGGATCTGCATCCTTGTCGAAGAGAGAGTCTGACTCAGGTGCGCAGCTGAGTGACCTAACTGAGTCTTCTCCTGGCTCAGTAGGGCTGCTGAGTGATCCACCTGAGACACAGATGGCTAACCCAGCAAGCTCAGTTTCTTCCTCTGACTCCTCCTCTGACTCTGAGTCATCTGAGACCCAGGCTTGTCCCACATAAGCTCTGGCAGCAGAGGTCTTCTTTCTGAAGGTGGGAGGCTTCCCTTCTTTGTACTTCTTCTTGACAATGATCTCCTTCTTCTTGTACTTGCCATCCTCTTGTCTCTTGCTCTTTTTGGGACAATCAGCAATGAAGTGTCCTGAGTCACCATACTCAAAACACTTCTTGTCACTGAGTTGCTTCTTCCCTTTGAATCTATCAGCTGAGCCTGAGAACTTCTTCCTTCGATAGAACTTTCTGAAGTTCCGAGTAAGCATGGCAAGCTCATTCTCCTCATCAGTGGACATCTCTTCATCTGGATCTTCTTCTTCATCACTTGAGTCCCTGTGAGTGGCCACTGCCTTGAGAGCTATGTCCTTGTTCTTCCAGAGATGATAGCATGCTTCTTGGAGTGGTTTAGCTCCATCTCATGAGTGAGCATCCTACCAAGGACATCTGTGGGCTTTAATCTGTCAAAGCCATCCTTTTCATTCATCATCAGACGCAGAGTGTGATAAGGCTTGGGAAGCACAAAGAGGAACTTCCTGATCACATCTCCATCTTCCACTCTGTTGGACCCAAGGGCTTTCAGCTGGTTAGTGATCATGGTAAGTCTTGTGAAGATGGAATTGATGTCCTCTCCAGGTTGGTAATGGAAGTTGTCAAGTTCATGCTCCAGCACATCTTTCTTGGACCTCTTCAACGTGTCACTACCTTCATAGATAGCCTGAAGTGTGAACCATATATCTCTGGCTTCCTCAAAGGTGCAGACACGGTTGAAGTCATGCTCTTGCAGTCCCATATAGATAGCATTGGCAGCTCTAGCATTGTTCTTGATGCTGATCTTCTCTTGATCAGTGGGATTGCTCTCATCAACCACATCAAGACCTGTTGTGACAATCTTCCATACATCTGGGTCAAGTGCAGTAAGATGCATTTGCATCTTCCGCTTCCAAAAGGCATAATTAGTACCATCAAACATAGGAACTCTACCCTCATAGTTCGACATCCTTTAGACTCTGGCTGTTAGGCCAATTATGAGCAACGAGGCTCTGATACCACTTGAAAGGGATCTCAGGAGTCGACTAGAGGGGGGGTGAATAGGTCGGCTCTAGAAATTAAAATGCCTAATGGGTTTCTCTTCAGGAGATAGGTCATCCTAGAGAAAATATATGCAACTGATGCAGGTAACTGAGACTCAGCAAGATATATCAGATAAACACCAGACACTCAGATAGTAAACTCAGCTGATGTAGAGTAAGTTATATTCAGAGCTAACTGAGTCTCAGGTGTGAGAGTCAGGTGAGTGCATCAGATGACGTGAACAGGAAAGGTACTAGCTTTAGCAGGAGCTAACTGAGTCTCAGGTGAGGAAACTCAGTTAGTGTGCAACAAATAAAGGTGCTCTAGTGATCTAAGCATACATAGATATCAGAATAAGTAAGAGCAGATCACAAGACAGAAAGTAAAGCACACAATGATTTGTTTTACCGAAGTTCCTACTTCTTGCGAAGCAGTACGTCTCCGTTGGGGAAGCTGTTCTCACAGCCGGCACCAAAACGTGCTCTTTCCTCGAGTACCTTTCTTGTGTGGAATCCTTTTGATCTTGCCGCAGCAAGACAGGCAGACCCGAATCGCCCTCACAGACTCTTGGTGGCAGCCACACAAGACTTGGCTTGCTCACCAACTCCAAGAGCACTCCCACTCTTGGAGGAACCAGTACCTCGAATGCTACACCTGAAGGACTAAGAAACTCTCTCTCACGATGGATGCACGCAGGCAACACTCACTTGGAGACCTAGAGCACTATCTTTCTCAACAGGTTGCTATCGGGTTAGAGGCAAAGGTTAGGTAAAGGTTCAAGGTTGAAAACCTCCCCCAGGTTCCCTATTTATAGGGTCCCTGGCAGCTAGCCGTTACCCTCATGCCACGTCAGACAAAGAGCCACCAGACCTAACCTATCTGAGACTCAGCTAACGTGCACCTCTGGTAACCTACTAGCCACGGCTGAGCTACCCACCTGAGTCTCAGATGCCAAACTCAGGTGGACTCGGTTGCCTCAGGCAGCACCTGAGCACAACTCTGGCCGGCTCACTACAAGCCTACAACTGACCAGAGAGCAATGACCTCGCCACAGTCCCTGACCAGCTCGCTTAGACCCTTGGCACTGGTTCCAAGCTTCTTCACCGAAGACGACTGCCCTTATAGACGCACAGCGAACCCTTGGTCCAGATCCACCATCTTCCTAGCTCCTCCAGGACTTATCAAGCTTGCATTCACGGCCCTTGAACTCCATCAAGCAACCATCACCTCGCTTGCCCTCGAGCACAGCCTCGGCTTCCTCGCAACTGTGCCTCAGGAACCTAGCTCAGCTGGTCCTTCTGACCTTCCCAGTTCCTTGCTCTTTTTAGGGCTCATCATCAACAGTTGTCTCACTTCAGCTTTCACCTGTCCATCTAATCCCTGTTCACACTCATTGCAAAACATTAGACACAGGTGAGGATTGCCAATAACCATCAAAACCAAACTCTGGGGCAAGATAGCCATCCTCCCAAGCTCCATGGGAGTGGATGCACTTTCATTGGTGTATTTTTTTATGTCATATTGTACTTCTTATACACAAATCTAGTCGAGTTTTCATCAAGAGTGTAGATAATATCATCTCCACCTATTAGTAGCCCAAGAACCCTATGTACACTTTCAGCGTTGATTGGGGTACTTCCTCCACCGGTTACCACCAACTCTGAATATGTAGGATCATAAAACTTGATTAGCCACTTGCTCAAATCAGCAGTCAAAGTTGTGTTGCCTAGATTGAGAAGCCCTCCAAAACCAGCCTCTTTGATCATTGTTTTCTGGTTAGGGGTTAGGAGCTTGTATGACTTAACTAACCTAGCTAGTGATGCCCAGTTTCTACCTCCATTTGAACTCTCGGACTCGTGCAGTTTCTACCTCCATTTGAACTCTCGGACCCCTGCAGTTTCTACCTCCATTTGAACTCTCAGACCCCTGGACAGCAAAAGAAATAAAAATAATCAGAAAGCTACTACTAGTATGGAGTACTTAATAAAATGAATAAGTAGGCAACTAATGACATAGACATAGGCAACTTATGTTGCACCAATAAAGAAAGTCATTAATAAGAAAGCAACTTACTTTATAAATCAACTTACATCAAGTCACTAGTTAGTTCTAAATTTAGGAATCAACTTATATCAAGCAACTTAGATTGCTACAGTTAGAAAGCAACTTATGGGCCATTATTAAGCAACTTATATTGAAGTCAAAAGGCAAGTTATCAGTATCAGTAAGTCATTTGGGACACAACTAAACAAATAGTACTGACCAACTTATGTTGCACCAATAAAATGAATAAGTAGGCAAACTAATGACATAGAAACAGGTAACTTATGTTGCACTGATAAAGGAAGCCATCAATCAGAAAGGAACTTACATTTAGAAATCAACTTACATCACAAATTAATTATACATTTAGAAATCAACTTACGTCAAGCAAGATAGATTGTTACAATTAGAAAGCAACTTATGAGCCAATATTAAGCAATTTATGTTATAGTCAAAAGTGTCATCAGTATCAGTAAGTCATTTGGGACACAACTAAACAAATAGTACTGCCCAACTTATGTTGCACCAATAAAATGAATAAGTAGGCAAACTAATGACATAGCAATAGGCAACTTATGTTGCACTAATAAAGGAAGTCATCAATAAGAAAGCAACTTACATTTAGAAATCAATTTACATGAAGTCACTAATTAGTTATACATCTAGAAATCAACTTACATCAAGCAACAAAGATTGTTACAGTTAGAAAGCAACTTATGAGCTAGTATTAAGCAACTTATGTTGTAGTCAAAAGCAAGTCATCAGTATTAGTAAGTTATTTGCGAAACGACTAAATAGATAGTAATGACAACTTATGTTGCTTCAATTACGAAGCAACAGTTGACTTATAAAAGCAATTTATGACATAGTATGTAAGCAATTTACGCCTCGAATTTGGCAGCGTCGCTGCTGCCACTTCTGCATCGCATCAGATCCGGCAGCAGCTAATGCGACAGGGTGCCCGATCTTTCGATGAGAGGAGGAGGTAACTATTGATTTGTGGAATCAACCTTGACAATTTGACTATGTTGTACATGACGGTATGCCTAAGCAATCGCTAGATCAACACCGCAAGCATATTGATCATGCCATGACATGAACAACCTGAACATGAAGTTCATAGTTCCTGCATGCAATCAAAGAACAGACAAGAAATCAAGTGATTGCAATCTGAAATTGCTAGTATGAAAATTGGCACAGAATAGAGTAGAAAAAAGATTTGGGATCCCACTGGAGACCTAACAAGGTGGTAGTCCTACACAATATGTAGATGCAATCCAGTAGCATATGCTTACAACTCAATAAAATCCATTCGACTAATAGTTGCTAATGAAATATATAATAAAGGAGGGGGTGACGGCCAAGGAGGGATGGCTTGGCCACCACACCTAAACCCTAGGGGCTGCAACCCTTGGTTGGACTCAGACTCGGACTTGACTCAAGGTGCGGTTGGAACAAGGAGAGGAGGCACAGCAATATGTTGGCCAAAACTTCTAAAGGCCAAGACTTGAAATTCTTTTATGTCCTTATGAGCATCCTGATAGCACCCTCTTCCATCATCTCTTGCTTCCCTCCCTATTCCTTGCTTCCATGAAGTATTCTCGGAGCTCCTCGTGTCCAATCTCCAACTCCGTCATCCATGAGCATGAGTAAGTCAACAAATGAGGGCAGTACCAAGTTCTTACAAGTTATAACATGATTACTTAGGAATGATAATACTTGACAATTGAGTTGACGTGCACGAGCTCTAGTCAGTGGACCCTGTGGAACTGGCGTGGTAGCTCTAGGTGTAGCAGCGGGTGTAATAGTGGTGTAGATGTCCTCATTATTCCTCCTACTTTAATCGAAGTCGGCCGAGATGGTAGGTTGTCGTCCTCACCCAAATATGGCTTCATGTCTGCAATGTTAAAGGTGCGACTAACCCCGAATTCTGCAGGCAGATCAAGTTGTAGGCATTATCATTAATCTTTTTAAGCACTATAAAAGGTCCATCAACGCGAGGCATTAATTTAGACTGCACAAATCTGGGAAGCGATCTTTTCTCAAGTGCAACCAAACCAAATCACGTGACTCAAAAGTAATATGCTTCCCACCCTGACTACCAGCAAGTTTATATTTAGCATTCATGCGCTCAATGTTCTCTTTAGTCTTGCATGCATCTTAAGAATAGTCCAGCACGGTGTTTAGCATCAAATTTTACCTTCTCTGAAGATGGGATAGGCAACAAATCAACCAGTGCGCGTTGAATAAACCCATAAACAACTTCGAATCGACACAATTTACGGGTAGAATGCATGGAACGATTGTAAGAAAACTCTATATGAGGCAAACAGTCTTCACACATCTTTAAGTTATGTATCAAAACAGCCTTAAGCATAGTATAGAGAGTACGATTAACCACTTCAGTTTGACCATTAGTTTGGGGATGAAAAGTAGTACTAAATAAAAGCTTAGTCCCCAATTTTGTCCATAACACTCTCCAAAAGTGGCTAAGAAATTTTGTATCACAATCTGAAACAATTGTATTGAGCACACCATGTAATTGCACTAATTCATGAAAGAATAATCACTCGTATGGTAAGATATGTAGGGTGCCATTTTAAGAATCGTTCAACAACAATAAATATGCTATCCTTCCCCATCATGTCCTAGGCAATCCTAGAAAAAATCCATAGAAATATCTTTCCAAAAAGTGTTAGGAACAGGAAGAGGATATACAAATCGTGAGGATTTAGTCGTGACTTAGCTTTTTGGCATGTCGTGCAACAATGTATCGCTCCACATCACGTCACATTTTCCGCCAGAAGAAGTGATCAGCTAGAATGTCCTATGTCTTCTTGATGACAAAATGTCCCATGAGTCCTCCTCCATACGCCTCCTGTAACAACAAAAGTTAAATGGAGCTGTATGGGATATATAGCTTTTTAGCTCGAAAACCAAATCCATCGTTAATGATGAACTTATTCCAAGTTCTATCTTTTTGCAATTGAGCAATATATCTTTAAAATTAACATCAGTAGCATATTGCTATTTGATAGTTTCAAGCCCAAAAATTTTTAAGTCAAGTTGAGGTAACATAGTATAGCGTCTACACAATGCATCAAAAATTACATTTTCCTTGCTTTGCTTGTGCTTAATAATATATAAAAAAGATTCAATAAATTCTACCCATTTAGCATGTCTATGGTTCAACTTTCATTGACTTCTAATGTGGTTTAGTAATTCGTGATCAGAATGTATGACACACTCTTTGGGCCATAAATAATGTTGCAATATTTAAAATGTCTGAACTAGAGCATATAGTTCTTTATCATAAGTGGAGTAATCCAGACTAGGCCCATGAAGTTTTTCACTAAAGTAAGCTACAGGTCTACCTTCTTGCAAGAGAACACCTCGAAGCCCTATGCCATTAGCATCACATTTGAGCTCGAACGTCTTATTAAAATTAGGAAGTTGTAGCAAGGGGGCGATCGCTCTAAACAAGAAGGTAAATCCTTCTTTGTGAGCTCATTGAGTGATACAACGATGGTACTAAAATCTTTCACGAATCACCGATAGAACCTGTGAGTCCAAGAAAACTCCACACCTATGTGACCATTTTAGGAGTCAACAAACTCTGTATTGCCTCAACTTTGGCCTTTATCTCCTTCAGCTCCTGCTATGTCACAACATATCCAAGAAAAGAGACTCAATCCATGCAAAAGGTGCACTTCTCGATGTTACCAAATAAATGTGCATCACTTAGAACATTAAAAACAACACGTCAATGGTTTGGGTGCTCCTCTAATGACTTGTTATAAATTGAAATATCATTAAGTAGACTACCACAAATTGTCCAATGAAAGCTTGCAAAACTTCATTCATTAATGTCATGAAGGTATTAGGTGCATTAGTCAGTTGGAAAGGCATAATTAACCAATCATATAAACTGAATTTGGTTTTGAAAGTTGCTTTCCATTCATCGCCTAATTTTATATGAATCTTATGGTAGCCACTTCGCAAGTCTACTTTAGAAAATAGAACAGAGCCGCTAAGTTCATCAAGCATATCATATGACCTAGGAATAAGATAACAATAATGAATTGGAATATTATTAATGGCTCTACAGTCTACAAACATGCGCCAAATACCGTCTTTCTTAGGAACAAGAATAACAGGAATAACACAAGACTAAGGAATTCACGAGCATAACCTTTATCGATAAGTTCTAAATCTCCTTCATCTCCTATGGATTTGTATGCAATGATACACGGTTGGGCAATGAGACGTAGGGAATCAAGTCAATGTGATGCTCGATGCCTCTCACAGGTGGCAGCCTTAGCAGTATGTATTTTAGGAACTGTTGGAGGAGGGTTTCTGCGCTACCCCTAATCGACGTCATTCGGGATTACCGCTACGCTGTCAAGACTCTCGTCGACGCTCTCTGCATCAGGCTATCCCCGACGCGCCCTCTCGCCACATCACGGCTGTCGCCGATGTGCCCACTCGCCGCGTCAGGGCTGTCTCCGACGCGCCCTCTCGCTGCGTCAGGGCTGTCTCCGACGAGCCCTCCCATGCAGCCACTACGTTTTCTCGAAGATTTTCCCAAAGATGTCCGGGAATATTCTCCTAGGATTCCCTAGGGATGGAAAAATGACCTTAATGTCCCTATGTGTTCCCTCTCATGTGAGGGCAAAACTGTAATCTCACACTTTTTCCCCTTTCCCCTATAAATAGCCCCCTGAGGGTAGAGGGCAAAGGATCCCATTTTTCATCTTCTCTCATTTTGTAAGCTCTCAATTCCATGCCCTAATACAATGCTGATTTACGTCGTCGACCGACTCACGTGTTTGCGCTCTCGCTCGTCCTCCCCAAGCACGCCCGGAGGTTGTCGTAACCAAACGGGGGTGCCACAAATCTATTGTCTAGACTTATATCTACGACAGTTGGCGCCGACCGTGAGGACCCGAGCGAAAAGCCATGGCGCCGAGGAAAAATAGCGCGGCCGGGACGATCGTTCCCTGCACACCAAACCCGACGCGTCGGGCAACGACGAACAACACAGCCGTCGTCGCGGAGCTTGGCGATGCCCGTGTCAGCGACCCGTCCGCAAACCTTCGAGCCGACGACTCATCGACTGACTTCCGCGTTGTTGGACTCCCCGCCGCCACGATCGACGCGGCGAACTAAGAAGCACGCATCAAGACGGAGGCCGAAACCTTGAGGCACGAGGTTAACGAGCTCAAGGAGGAGCTCGGAGCTCGTTAAGGCAAAGACTGAGGCCCTCCATGCTTCGAACAATGCTCGCACCAAGGCAGGCCTGCTTTGCACCGAGCGCGACGCCACGAGGACCGTGGCGGCTCCCCCGTCGATCCTCGAAGTGGCCGAGGCAGTGGCAGTGCGACACTGCCTGGACGAGACCCTAACTGAAGCACGAGAGCAAACCCACCGTAATACCCTCGCAGCAGAGGAAGTCATGCAGGAGGTAGCAGAGGCCAAAGCGCGCACCAGGCTGCTGTCCCCGGCGGGAGCGCAGGGGGCCACCGCCCTCCGCCAAGTCATGCCTGACAGCCACGCAAGAGCAATTCCTCCAACACCAGCATGCACCGAAGAAGCCGCAGCCCTGCGGCATCAGTTGGATGCTAGCCGAGAGATGGCCACAGCATCCCTCGGCGACACTAGGGGCTCATCATCGACGTCGCCCTCACCCTACGCTCTCAGGCTTGGCGTCCTCCGCACCCGCCCTCGCCGACATCACGGGCTTGTCATTGACATCGCCATCATCCGTGCTCTCGGGCTTGGCGTCTTCCGCGCCTGCCCTCGGCGACATCAGGGGCTTGTCGTTGACATCGCCATCGTCCACCGCACGCGTCCGCCGTGCTGCGCTCTTCCGCCGCGCACGTCCGCCGCGCTCATCCGCCACATGCGTCCGCCGTGCCGTGCTCGTCCGTCGCGCCACACTCGTCCGCCGCACGAGTTTGCCGTGCCGCGCTCGTCCGCCGCGCCACGCTCACCCACCGCGCCGCGCTCGTCCGCCGTGCTGCGCTCTTCCGCTGCGCTCGTCCGCCGTGCCGCGCTCTTCTGCCGCGTCGCGCGTGTCCACCGAGCTGCGCCTGTCCGTCGCGCCACGCTTGTCCGCCGTGCTGCGCTCTTCCGCCGCGCATGTCCGCCGCGCTCATCCGCCATGCCGTGCTCGTCCGCCGCACGCGTCCGTCCCAACGCGGTCGTCCACTGTGCTCATCCGCCGTGCTTGTCTACCGTGCCACACTCGTCTGTCGCACGCGTCTGCCGTGCCGCACTCGTCATCGACATCGCCCTCGTCCACGCTCTCGGGCTTGGCATCCTCCACGCCCGCCCTCTGTGACACCAGGGGCTTGTCGTTGACATCGCCCTCACATGTGCTCTCGGGCTTGGCGTCCTCCGCGCCCGCCCTCAACGACACTAGGGGCTCGTCGTCGACGTCACCATCATCCGCGCCCTCAAATTTGGCATTTTCCGTGCCCGTCCTCGATGACACCAGGGGCTCGTCAATGTTGCACACGCCCCACACACTCGGTCGCCTACGTGATTGCGGCTCGCTCGCTCACCTGCGCGCCCTTGGTATACCACTCGAGCCCGACATCAACATTGTCGTTGAGCCGCTTGCGAGCATGTGTTCAAAATTGCAGACGAGCATGCTCGCGCTTGGTGACATCGCGTGACCTCGGCGTCCCGATGACCACTTGCCACTTTGGACTGAGTGTCCTTCACTCCTACTGTCGTCAACACTGCATGGGGTCGTCATCGACATCAGTATCGTGTTCGTCTGCATTGCCCGTACCACTTTGACCAAGCATGTCAGTAGTGGACATCAACATTAGCATCACTACGCTTCATCCACAAGTGTAGACAACTCTGTCTTAGCAAAGGGCTTAACGTATCGAAATGGCATCAAGCCCCCCACGTGACAGGTTTCAACCGTCGTGTGACGATAGCTCACCATGACGTCGAGCCATCTCTGTCCGGGATAGAGTGTCACTTCCCTCCGGGGTCGTGCGACAATAGCTCCCCGCGACATCAAAACAGGCGTATACGTCAGAATAGGGCAGAAATGTTCTTACACACGCCACCGAGCACCAAGTGTTTGCCACCATTGTGTGTCCTATGTTTATCACCATCGAGTGACCAATTGTTTGTCGTCATCGAGCGCCAAGTGTTTGCCACCATCGAGTGTCATGTGTTTGTTGCCATTGAGTGACCAATTGTTTGTCGCCATCGAGCGCCAAGTGTTTGCTACCATCGAGTGTCATGTGTTTGTCACCATTGAGTGACCAATTGTTTGTCGCCATCGAGCACCAAATGTTAGCCACCGTCGAGTGTCATGTGTTGTTGTCATCATACTCTAAATGACTGAAGGCATTGAAGTTTGTGGTTGCTGAAGGCCACAAGCGCTCCCAGCCATGCACTCGAGTGCGAGGTTTTTTCCGTTGGGAGGCAGGGTGCTACACACCCCATGACACTGTAAACTCTTATTATCGCGCACAACCAAAGGTTCGCAACAACTGGTGCGCACACCTTGCAGGTACCGCATGTGCCTCAATGCCCTCCACGGGGATGGTCCAGGCGTGCCTCGTCACCTTCCATGCTAGGCTCCATCCCGACAAGGGGCTCCCTCAGAAACAAAGCCGAGCACCCGGCATCATTGTCTCACTCGGTAACAACACGCTCCGCCCAATGTCATCGTCTCACCCGGCGTCGACATGTTCCGTCCGGCATCGACGCTCCACCCGACATCGACATGTTCCGCCCAGCATCGACATGCTCCTTCTGGCGTGGACATACTCCACTGTAGTCGACATGCTTGTCAGCGTCGACATGCACCTCGGCGTCGACATACTCCACCGAAGTCGACATGGCTTGCACA
Organism: Stipa capillata; assembly: GCA_019208055.1. NCBI lineage: Eukaryota > Viridiplantae > Streptophyta > Magnoliopsida > Poales > Poaceae > Stipa > Stipa capillata. The sequence goes on along the minus strand of JAGXJF010001374.1, from coordinate 28,911 downwards.
GAGTCAACACTTCGCCCTGTGTTGACATGTTCCACCCGGCATCGACACTCTGCCCAGCATCGATATCTTTTGTTCGACTTTGACACTTCGCCTGATGTCGACATGTTCCACCCGAAGTCGACACTGCCCAGTGTTGACACCTTTCATCCGACGTTGACACTCCGCCTAGCGTCAACATGCTCCTCAGTATCGACATACTTCGCCGACATGCTCCGTCGATGCGAACATGTCTCATTAGCATCAACATACTCTCCCGAGGTCAACATGCCGATGTCGCTGCGCTCACGCCGCGCCACCTCCGTGTTCACCGCCGCGCTCGGCCTCTCCGCCGCGACGCCAAGCCACCGCGCTCGCGCCGTGACGCCGCTGTGTTCGCTGCCGTGCTCGTCGTGCTGCCGTGCTAGCCTCACTGCCGTGACACCGCGACACCAAGCTGCCGCGCTCGTCACGCCGCCACGCCCGGTCTCTCCGTCGTGATGCCAAGCCGCGCGCTCGCGCCGCGACACCGCTGTGTTCGCCACCACACTCGTCGCGCTGCCGTGCTAGCCTCGCCGCCATGACAATGTGATGCCAAGCCACCGCGCTCGTCGCGCCGCCGTGCCTGGCCTCTCTGCCATGGTGCCAAGCCACCGCGCTCGGCCACTCCACCACGACGTCAAGCCGCGGCGCTCATCGCGCCGCCGCCCTCATCCTCTCTGCTGCCAAGTCGCAGCACTCGGCCTCTCTACCACGATGCCAAACCACCGCGCTCGGCCTCTCCACTGTGACACAAGCCACCGCGCTCACGCCGTGACACTGCCGTGTTCGCCGCCACGCTCATCGTGCTGCCATGCTAGCCTTGCACCGTGACACCGCGACGCCAAGCCGCCGCGGTCGTCGCGCCGCTGCGCTTGGCCTCTCCACCGCGATGCCAAGCCGCCGTGCTCGGCCTCTCCACCGCAACGTCAATACGCCACGCTCATCGCGCCGCCATCCTCGGCCTCTTCGCCGCCAAGTCACCGCGCTCATCGCAATGCCGCGGTCGGCCTCTCCGCTGTGACGCCAAGCCACCGCGCTCGTCACGCTACTACGCTCGCGATGCGATGCTGCCATGTTCACCTCCATGCTCATCGCTCTGCCACGCTAGCCTCGCCACCATGACACCACGATGCCAAGCCACCGCGCTCGTCACGCCGCCACGCTCGGCCTCTCCCCCGCGACACCAAGCCACCGCGCTCGTCACGCTGCGCTGCCGCTGTGTTCGCCGCCATGCTCATCATGCTTCCGTGCCTGCCTCGCCGCCGTGACACTACAACGCCAAGCCGTCACGCTCATCGTGCCACCACGCTTGGCCTCTCCACTGTGACGCCAAGCCACCGCACTCGTAGTGCAGCTGCACTCGATCTCTCCCGCCGCAGTGCTCATCGCGCCACTGCGCTTGGTCTCCCGCGTTCATTCGCACGCCGCTCACGTTGTCACGATCGTCTGTGCATCGTTTGCATTTGCGTTCGTCCACACATCACCATGTTCATCCACGTGTCGTTCACATTCGCATTCGTCCGCACGTCACCACATTCGTCCACGCGTCGTTCGCATTCGCATTCGTTCGTGCTCGCGTTCGTTGACGTGTCGTTCACTTTCGCATTCATCCGCACGTCACCACATTCATCCACGCGTCGTTCGCTTTTGCATTCATTCGCATGTCACCGCGCTCATCCACTCGTCGTTCACGTCCGTTCGCGCTCATGTTTGTTCGCGTGTCGCCGTGCTCGTCTGCTCGTCATCCGCGTTCACATTCGAGTCTGTTCGCACGTCGCCGCGCTCGTCCACATGTCGTTCACGTCCGCGCGTTGGTTCGCACGCTCGCCGCCAGATTCGCTTTGAATATTAAAGTTTATTTTCTACGACAAAACAGCCTTCCTGACAGTTGGCGCCCGTCGTCGTCAAGCAACCCCTTGTCAAAGTGAGCATGGCCAGCTACCGTCTGCAGTTGCAACCCCATGAAGGCAGCGAAGAGTGAACTAACACACATGGAAGAGGCTGGAGATAACGTTTTCCAAACAGATGAGTTTTTTCGCATGATCGCATCTCATCATGCCAGGCCATTGCGGCTGAAGCAAGCTGCGTCTGCAGACCAAAGCGGCTTGCTGCATGCGATAGCGACAACAAGCCCGCTCGACATCGCGCGGGGTTGCGCCCGCCCGTCCTCTCTCGTCGCCGCCCGCTTGACGCCGCGCGGGGTCGCGCCCGCCCGTCCTTGCCTGCCGACGCCTGCTCTTCACCGCGCGAGGCCGCGCCTGACCCGCCGCAGCTCGTCGCTCATTGGCCGGCCCCCGCCGAGCTTGCAGCCGCCCGCTCGACGCCACGCGAGGTCGCACTCGCCTGTCCTTGCCCACCGACGCACGCTCTTCACCGCGCAAGGCCGCGCCCGACCCACCGTGGCTCGTCGCTCATCGGCCGGCTCGTGCCGGGCTCACCGGCTATGGCTCGGTACCGCCCAGTGCCGCCCGGTGCTCCCCAGCCGAAGGCACGTAGCCCGTTGTCTCCCGCGGGGCTGCGTCGACTCGCAGGCCGGCCCTCGCCGCACCCACCGACCGGTGCTCGGTGCCGGTCGGTGTCGGAGGCCGAGGTACGGGAGCGGATGGCAGAGGGCGGGAGGCGGAGGCGGCGCACGGGATTGAGGCGTGCGGCCGGAGGGAGGCGGAGGCGGCGCACGGGGTGGGGGCAGGCCGAAGGGAGTGCGGGGACGGTTGGGGGGTTTTTTATACCCCCTGACCTAAAGGCCAATGGGCCACGGCCCAAGAGGTGGAGGGCGCGGCCGGCCCAAGAGGGAGCAAGCGCGGGCCCAGGAGGAGGCCGGCCCGTGCTCCAGTAGGCGGATGAAGCGGAAAGAAAAGAAAAAAAGAAGAGAAAAGGAGAGGAAGAAAGAGGAAGAAAGAAGAAGAAGAAAGAAGGAGAAAAGAGAAGAAAGGAGAAGAGGAGAAAAAAGAAAGAAGAGAAAAAAAAGAGAGGGGAGGAGAAAAAACTGTCCCGTCGAGCACCTCTCGGGGGAAAATAATGGCTCACGGAGGGTCGTTGATCCTGCCTGCGCACCAACCCATTGGGGATTAGTGTGCCGGCTCGGACGGGCGCTATCCGACCGCCCCAACCGGCAAGGGGCTACTATTGGAGGAGGGTTTCTGCGCTACCCCTAATCGACGTCATTCGGGATTACCGCTACGCTGTCAAGACTCTCGTCGACACTCTCCGCGTTAGGGCCATCCCCGATGCGCCCTCTCACCGTGTCAGGGCTGTCGCCGACGCGCCCACTCGCCGCGTCAGGGCTATCTCCGACGAGCCCTCCCGTGCAGCCACTACGTTCTCCCGAAGATGTCCAGGAATATTCTCCTAGGATTCCCTAGGGATGGAAAAATGACCTTAATGTCCCTATGTGTTCCCTCTCATGTGAGGGCAAAACTGTAATCTCCCACTTTTTCCCCTTTCCCCTATAAATAGCCCCCTGAGGGTAGAGGGCAAAGGATCCCATTTTTCATCTTCTCTCATTTTGTAAGCTCTCAATTCCATGCCCTAATACAACGCTGATTTACGTTGTCGACCGACTCACGTGTTCGCGATCTTGCTCGTCCTCCCCAAGCACGCTCGGAGGTCGTCGTAACCGACCGGGGGTGCCACAAATCTATTGTCTAGACTTATATCTATGACAGGAACACATCAATATACTCCTGCAAAATGTTAGCGACAGTAGGAGGCAAAGAAGGAGGCATATCCTCAAATGAAAACAAAGCTTCTTTGCAAATCAGCCCGTAGCATTCATTAGTACTAGCATCTAGTTCTGAAATTTCTACACGTGCAGTTAAGAATACAGCTCCTTCCAATTTTATTTCGTTGGATGAGTTAGGATGATAAGGGGTAGCCCGATCTTCTCGGTGAGGAACCATGGATAGATGGTATGAATAGACAATCTCGCTAGCTAAACACCCGTGCCAATGCACGAACCCTCAACTCTTCGGAAAATGCCCAAATAGATTGGTAGATGATCGTCGCGAGACCACAAGCAATGATCGCCAAGTCCCCAATTCCCAACGGAATGATGGCTTGACCTTGAATTGCAGAACAAACACGATCGCCTAATCCTCTCTTAGCTATCCTCGCATGAACGCTAGAACGAAAGAACAAACAATAGCTATATTTCAGTTCTTACGCATAAAGTGGTCTCAGGCTAAAAGCCATGAAGTATAGCAGTACATAAAGAATCTAGGACGTCCACCCTAGTGTTAGTGTCGAAATCTAACCTAATTCTAACTTTCGTAAGTTAGAGGACTCTATTTGGAAAAGGACAGATACAACCGACGATTTGTGATGATGATTACAAGCAGAGCAGAAAGAATGTGTGGATGGACGTATACCCATTGGAAAGTACTCAGAATTAGCTTTTCAAGGAGTACTTATTTGCCTAATTTAGAGTTTGTATGAGGAAACCATGGCTGTTTCAAATTCAGACCTCCTGGCTTTCTGAACCGAATCAGAACCGAGCCCAAACCTTTCTATCTTTTGTTTCCTTGCCTTTTTCACCCCAAGTTCGATTGGAACCATCTAAGAAAGTTATTGGGAGCTTTTGGATGGTCATGGGGGAGTTGGATCCCACCAATACTGGACATACAAGTCCCGGACTCCTCAAGTATAACATTTTGCGTTCATTGTCTGAATCGGCTTGGGCAGCCTTCACTTCTAAGGTCATAACTTTCTCTAGAGAGCTCCAAATCACGAACCATTTGATTTGTTGGAAATTAGAATTGATCTCCTATTGTCATTTATCCTCAAGTGGCACATTGTCCTCCCTCACCTCCTGCTGGAACTCCAGACGTTCTTGAATCAGCAAACACTTGTGAACGGCATCAATGTCTCCTTCTAACTCTTGAGCTGAATACCTAAGTATCATTAAGCAATTTGATTTAGGTAGTATAAAGCTCTCATCAAGAATATTCACATGTGTATTAAGGAGTGAATTCACCTGTTTATTAAATAGCTTTGCTTTAGCTCTAGTTATTAGACCTTGTGGCAGCTCTATGTGTATCTCCTCATTGGCATGTTCATCAGTAGTTGGTGAAGATGAAGATGAGCTATGGATGCCCGCATCATAGGATCAGATTTGTCTTGCTGATTAAAATTTTCTAACTCATCAACAACAATCTGATTTTCAGACTTAGAATGCTCCTAATTTTTATTTCTACTAGCTCTATGAAAATCATCTTTTAGAATTTGTTCAGGATTCATGTGATGTAAGACTATTTTCTTTCCTTTGTGTGTGAGAGAGTATTGATTAGTTCTACCATGATGCATACAATCTTTATCATGTTGCCATGGCCTACCTAGTAACATAGGACAAGCTTGCATAGGCACAACATCACAATCAACATAATCATGGTATGAATCTATGAAAAATGTACTCTCACCATTCTAGTTACCTTTATTTTGCCGTTGTTATTCAACCATTCAATGTAGTAGGGCTGCGGAAGGGATCATGTAGGTAGAGTGAGCTTCTCCACCATGTCGATGCTTACTAGGTTGTTACAGCTGCCTCCATCAATGATTATGCAAACTAAACGCTCCTTGATGACGCCTTTGATGTGGAATAGGTTCTGGCGCTTGTGTTGCATGTCTTTGACAACTTGAGCATTAAGCACACATGTGCTTAATGCTCATGTACTTGTTGGCATCTCTGACACTCACATGCTCTTCTTCTTGTTCTGAACTTGGGTTGCCGTCTTCAGCAAACAAAGCATATGTCACTTCATCGAGATCACTCGCGGAGTCATACTTGCCGTCACAACTACAGAACAGACCTTCCGAGACGGGCTGAAACAACCATCCCAGACGGTTGGCTGGTCCGTCCAAAATTGGTGGTCAGTGATGACACAGGTCATCGCAGACAGATAGGCTGACCGTCTGTGATAATCATTCTTCCCAGACGGGCCGACCAACGAGTCGTCTGCGATAACAACTCATCCCAGACGGGTGTAAGTTAATCACCCGTCTGCGATGACTGATATCACGGACGGGTTTAAGTGTTGACCCACCTGGGATGGGTGTGAACAGAGGGCATAACACTGCCTGTTTTGGGGCTAGCCTCAGGAATTGCTAGCCATGCCCTCTGAAATAGCAGATATATATTTGACAGAATATTCACATGTTTATACATTCACAGACAGTGATACACTGAAACAATCACGTATTATACATTCACAATTGTTAGCTACATATATTCACAATTGCTAGCTAGAAATGAGTCACACCGTTCAGAAATTAGAGCTCGCAATCACATACTTCAGTGTTTGAAAGAAAAGTTGCAATAGAGTGCTTAGAACAAAGATGAAAGACAATGCTAGTCTGCTAAGCCGCCACCATAGAACTCGCCATCGGGATTGATGATTTGTGTATTGATGAAGAAGGCAAAAATCCCTCGAATGCGCTTGAGTTCAGCTTCATCAAGTGTGGCATCTTCAACCTTCCATGCCTGTTGCTGTCATAAACCAATAAGGACTAGAAAATTACAAAATGTAAACAAACTCAAAATAATACTTGCATTTGGGTATACCTCCTCAGCTAGTCTTCGCCTAACGAAACTCGCGACAACCTCCATGTGGTAGCAAACGTAGAATCCACATAGGTTTGTCCCCTTGGGTTGTTGTTTGCACTAAAACAACAAACAAATATATGTTAGCTAAGAAGAATCTATTATGAAGCATGAAGCATGTCAATATGCTATATTAACATAGTAATGGATATATATGTACCGGAAAGTCAAATTTATGTCACAGCTTGGGCCCTTTGCCACTTATCCCTCCACGAGCTTTGTAATCGATGAACGCTTCGTCAAGTATGTCGCGAATCGGCCCAAAGTTGCGTGAAGGATTTCGCGAGGAATCAAGGTATACAACCCTGTTCCATTTTGGTATAAGTACGACAAAAACCCAATGGAAGCTGCATATATATAGACGTACTACCAAATCAGCTTTGTGATATATGTGTAATGGTGAAATTATAAGTATTGGATGCGATGCAACACTTACTCAGGGTTGAAGGGAAATACGATGTACTCTTTATCCTTTTGGGACAACAGTGCATGCTTAACATACTCCAGAACTGCATCTTTGTTATCTCTAATGTTTGCCCAAGTCACCCTTGCCGGGTCAATGAACCCGATAGGTTCGTTGGTAAGTCTGGCTTCGGTGTGCATGTATCTATGCAAAATGGGAAATCATGTCACGGCTTAATTAAGTTGCATAGGTATGGAGAAAATTGATTAACTGAGAAGTTGTAGACTTACAATGTCCAGCATCTCAACAGGGTCTGCTCCAGGGTGTCGAGGTTGAAGAGTTCGAATAGGTCTTGAAAGTACAGGTAGAACAACCCGCCCATGTCCTGGTGAAAAAGGTGCTCCTCCTTGAAAGCGACCTTGACGCCTCGTGGCATGGTTTGGTCAGGCTCTAGGTTATTCGTCGCCTTCATATACCAATCATGCAACCTCTGGCATGCCAGTGAGCTCGATATGTCGTCCGGCATGACCAAGACTTGTCCATTCACAAATCGACGAGCCAGAGGCGTGAAAGGGAGATCATCCACTCTGTCTAGATCAAACCCAAGTTCTGCCACTAGAGCTGCCTTTGATTTTTTACTGCCCTTGGAAGTCTTGTGGCCACTACTGCGACTCCTACCCTTGCCGGTTCTGCTAGTCCCCTTAGAATAGGTGTGCTTCACCGGTGAAGGAACTGCTCTCATCTGTAGCACCACCCCCAAGGAGGTAGCGGCTGCTGGCTCTGCCGGCTTGACCGGAGATGAAGCTGGCTCATCAGCCCATTGCGCTGCCGCTACCAGCTCCATGGGGGTAGGGTTAACCTCGGGTATCCTAGCTGGCTCAGTGCGTGATGCGCTCTGAGAGGCAGGCCGCACTTGTATTCTGATGTCCCTCTTCGGCCACTGGATAAAGGTGCCAACCGTCTGACGCAGCACCGTGATCTCGTCATTTGGTGGCATGGGAAGCGGGAGCTCCTTGAAACCTTCAACCACGTCATCCGCATGCACCTTCTGAAAGTTCGGTGCTATGGAGCGACCATGCAGTAGAGTCCCCACCTCCTTGGGATATGCCATCCAAATGCAGCATCGAGGGTGACATCTCCGGCTACCCTTGCCAACAACATGCAAGGAGTCGTCTCCTACAAAATTATTGAGTACCTTGTTGATTAAGTCCAAAGTTATGTACTTGCTATTATAAAAACCCTATATGGCCCTTACCAAGATGGTGTCGCAGGGATATGTTTCACCCTGTTCTTCGGCGGATGCGCAGCTACTCCGAATATTTCCGGGGCTCACCATAGCTACGTTAGAGAGTGCAAGTTGAGCTCTGAACTCGTCCTTAAATGCCTCAACCTGCCTCCTGACTTCCTCCTGAATACGCCTCTCCAAATCTTCAGAGTCTCTCCTAGTTGTTGTTGACTGAGTTCGACTCCTCTTAGCGGCCTTCCTCCTCTCGTACTGCTCCTCCGTCTCAAGGAATCCCTCTCTCCAGGGAACTGCAACCCCAACACCTCTTGTGCGACCTGGGTGCTCTAGGTTTCCCAACGCTACGGTCAGGAGGTCTTTCGTCCTAGATGATTGTGCTTCTTCATCATCATCTAGTGACCCTTGCGAAGCTATCTGCACCTGCAACGACCACGCGCGAGAGTTACATTACAAATGATACTCGTATGGTTCTGAAGAATTGTGTGTACATAGTCAGGTATATTACCATGCGATCGACCACTTCCTGGTCAGCGGGGTTTGGAAATGTAGCCGAACCACTCTGCGGATCTGGCTTGGCACGTGCTCTGCACCAGGAGGCGGCACGGCCAGAAACCACGCTGGGAAATGGAGGGGGTAGATTCTTCTCCATTGCTAGCCGATCCTGCATCTCCCATCTCGCCGATGCACCTTCATATCATGTGCTTCCAAGCCTATGCGGGTGCTTGTTTCTTGCTTGAAGGGCCTTCTGCCGTTCACTCTTTGCCACTTCTTCTGGCGTGGTCTTCATCTCCACAAATCTGTTGTACACTTGCTCGTCCAAGAAGCTGTACTTCTGAAACAGGCTCTCACCCGTCCGTACGAACTTTGTCGTCAAGATGCTCTTGAACGACCTCCACGCCTTGCCCATGGTCTTCATTACAGCCGCTCTGGCATGTTCTTCGTGTTCTGCCAGGATCTCGAACCATCTTTTTACTTCAGCCATTAACTCCTCCTCCTTCGTGGTGGTAATATCCTTCCAGTTCGCAATGGTTATGTTCACCCTCTCCCGCCCAAGTATCCCGCAGAATGTGCGGAATTTGTTCGCTACGTCATCGGGTTTCGTCGGCACACCAGACTTTGTAGACACTTGTGTGATGGCCATACGTCTACTAGGGGGGCTTCGACATTGTTCGGGGCTTCCGACTGCCTTTTTGCCTACTTCCTTCATCGTTGCCCAAAGTAGGGTTCGGCAACAATGAGTGCCCCGACGAGGAATTAGAAGAGGAATGGGCGTTCGACATATCTGTTAGTTCTACCAAAGCAATTTCAAGAAAGCAAAGCTAAAGGTTAAGGCTACATAAAGATATCTTATAAGTGAAGCCAATTACTTCTAGCTGTTCCTTTAGATTCTACAAAAAAATTAACCACATAGATGCAACATGTGAAAACGAACCTAGGGCACGAACAACAAGTTAATAATGAAATATTGGTTCATGTCTTCAGAATGAAGAGAGCAATATGAAGAAAATAGATATCAAACTCAATGTATTTCCAATGCAGTTTTAGTCATGAGCTTCATATTTTTCCCTTCATTAATGTCATCAGGAAAAGAGCTAATTACTGATGTGGTGAAAATATTTATTGCCTTGTAGGGAATAAGAGATGAACATAGAAATTATTGAAGGGCAATGTTGATATTTCACTCACACTTAATTCTTGTGCCCAACTCTAAAAGGACATCTATTTTGAAAGGAATGGAGTATCATATAATGGTTGTAGAATAGATAAACATGAAAAGGAACATGGAAGGGAAAAATTATCAGATGTGGCAGCGGGGAATCTGGATGCACTCAATGTTTAACTTCTTAATTAAGTACTATCGCAGATCCAGTTTATTTCAATAGTAAGCATATCATGGCATAGAAAACATGAAAATAGACAACAAAGCTCAATATCAAAACAACCAAAAGGCATAAGAATCACCAACCAAAAGAAAAAATATGCTAAGTTCATTGCGGAGTATGAACTGGATTTAATTAAGTACATATGCTAAGTTAATTAAGTACCACCGGCGGCGGGGCGGTTGAGACGATGGCGGTGAGCTGGAGACGAAGGCGTTGTGGTGGAGACAACGGCCACGCGATGGAGACGACGGCAGCGTGGTGGAGACGACGGCGGGGAGGTGGAGACGACGGCCGCGCGGTGGAGACGACGGTGGCGCGGGAGGGGAATTAGGGATTTGGAATGTGAATTGGCGCGGGGTTCCAAAATTTTTCTAAGTCCTCGTATATGTACTAGGCTCATCCCAGACGGGTTAAGTGAGCTTACCGTCTCGGATGACTGTCATCCCAGACGGGTTAGGCCACTAACCGTCTACGATAACAGAATCATTCCAGACGGGTTAAGTGACATAGCGTCTGCGATAACAGACTCATTACAGACGGGTTCGTTAGTTATACCCGTCTCTGATGACTGTTATCCCAGATGGTGTATGTCCTGACCCGTCTGCGATGAGTTTGTTCAGGGTCTATGTGCTACCTGCATTCTGGCTAGCCTCAGGAAATGCTAGCATGCCCTCTGAAACAGCAGACATATATTGCACAAAATATTCACATATTTAACACAGATACAATAAAACAATCATGTACTTGGGCATGATAAATACATTCACAATTGCTAGCTAAAAATGAGTCACAACTACTAGCTAGAAATGAGTCAAGCCATTCAGAATTGAGAGCTCACTGCCAACAATCGCATACTTCATTATTTAAAAGGAAAGTTGCAAGAGAGTGCTAAGTACATAGATGAATGACAATGAAAGTAAATATCTAAATAAAAATAATATCAATTAGTTACAATACTTGCTTCTTCCCTTTGAAAGTGAGCCCTTCACAATGATCGTTGCAGTAGTATGACCTAGCTCCCTCCATGGCTTCAGCCTCGAAACTCAAATCTCTAGAATAATTCTCAGTGAATTCATTGTAATCATCCTCGTCAACAACGTTGTCGACTCCTATGATGCTTCTTTTTCCATTTCTAACGACATGCGGCCTCTTGCTTGACAGGTCGATCATATAGAATACCTGATGAACATGCTTCGCGAGGACGAATGGTTCAGTACCGTAGCCAACACGGCTCAGGTCAACAGTAGTCACATCGTATTCGTCGATCTTAATGTGTGAGAGGTGGGCCCAACGACACCGAAATATTGGGATTTTGAACTTGAAGTAATCGAGCTCCCAAATCTCCTCGATGAACCCGTAGTAACAATGCTTATGACCGGCGGAATCAATAGCATCGACCCGCACACCGCTGTTCTGATATGTGCTTTTTGCATCTTGAGCCTTCATATAAAATGTGTATCCATTTATGTCATATCCTTGGTATGTCCGGACTGTGAAGTACGGTTTCTTTGACAACCATGTCAGCATTTCATCAGATGATGACGTGGTGGTGATCCGGTCTTGGAACCATTGGTTGAATAGGGACATATGTTGTTTCTTGATCCACGCTTCGCTTTTTCTTGGATTTTGATGTCGTAGCATTTCCATGTGTTCATCGATGTATGGCGAAACCACCGAGATATGCTGCAAGACCATGAAATGAGCTCGAGCATGATCGTCGTAATCAAGAGTGATGGATTTCGCTCCAAGGACCCCGGTACCATGGAGCCTGCCCACGTGTCGTGATTCAGGTAGACCTATCGGGTTGACATGCGGCATGTAGTCCAAACAGAACTCAACGACCTCTTCGGTGGCATAACCTTCCACAATGCTTCCCTCAGGCCGCGAGCGATTTCGTACATAGCCCTTCAGAATTCCCATATATCTCTCAAACGGGTACATGCTTCGTAGGAAACACAGGACCGCACATTTGATCTCTCTAACTAGGTGAGTCATGAGGTGCAGCATGATATCAAAAAATGACGGGGGAAAGTACATCTCAAGGCGACATAGGACAACCACGAGCCTTGCCTCTAGAGCATCCAGTTGAGGTATACTTATCACCTTCTGTGATATTCTGTCGAAGAATTGACATAGCATTATGATTGTATCTCTGACATCACCAGGCAAAATCCCTCTAATAGCAATAGGAAGTATCTGCGTCATCAAAACGTGACAATCATGAGACTTCATGCCAAATAATTTCAATTCCTACATTGAAACTAGCTTCTTGATATTGGCGCAGTACCCGCTTGGAACTTTCACATCGTGCAAGCACTGGCATAGCTCAATTTTCTCGGCTTTAGAGAGTGTGTAACATGCAGGTGGGAGGAAGGTTCTGCCTTTGTCGGTTTCTATCGGAGCTAACTCAGGCCTGATGCCTAGTTTCACGTAGTCTTGACGTGCCTTCACGCCGTCCTTTGTTTTATCAGGGATATTCAGCAAGAGGCCAATTAGGCTGTCAAAGACGTTCTTCTCTACGTGCATGACGTTGATACAATGGCGAATATCTAGCTCTTTCTAGTAAGGCAAACCCCAAAATAGTGATTTCTTTTTCCACAAACCTTTCATTAATTTACGCCCCTTTCCAAGAAGAACATCAGCATCTTTAACCATTCTGTATACCTGTCTCCCGGTTAAAAGAGGTGGAGCCGATCCCTCTTCGATGGTTCCGTCGAACTCAGCAGCCAACTTGCGGTAAGGATGATTTCGATGCAAAAACCTATGTGCCGCATGTATACGGTTTTGCGTGATTTCTTGAGGTACAAACTGGCCATATCTTCCATGCATTGAACACAGGCTGTTGCTCCTTAGTACTCTGGCCAGATAGATTACCGTACACAGGATAGTCATTGATGGTGCAAAAAAGCAATCCTCGTAGGGTGAAGTTCTCTCTCTTGTTTGCATCCCACGTCTCCACGCCCTCGTGCCACAATGTTTCTAGATCCTCCTTCAGCAAAGACAGGTATGTATCTATGTCATTTCCGGGTTGCTTCGGGCCTTCGATGAGCATGGCCAACATGATGTACTTCCTCTTCATGCACAACCAAGGTGGGAGGTTGTACATACAAAGAGCCACAGGCCAAGTGCTGTGACGACTGCTCATCTTACCAAAGGGATTTATTCCATCCGTACTCATCCCAAACAGTACATTTCTAGAATCCGCACCAAAATTTGGGAATTTCCTATCGATGTTTCTCCACTGGATGGAATCCGCTGGGTGTCTAATCAAATCATCAACTTCCGTCCCCTCCGCGTGCCACCGCATTTTCTTTGCATGTTCAGGATTGCAAACAGACGCTTCAGTCGAGGAATGATAGGAAGATACCATACAACCTTGGCTGGAATGCCGTTCGTCTCCTCATTGCCCTCGATGTTATCATCCGTAGCATTGTTGTGCTTCTTGTATCGGGAAGTCTTACAAACTGGACATACATGTAGATTCTCGTACTCTTTACGGAAGAGGATGCAGTCGTTTTTGCAAGCATGTATTCTTCGTACATCCATTCCTAGTAGATAGAGAATCTTCTTAGCTTTGTATGTGCTTTTTGGCAACTCATTCCCGTCGGGAAGCATGTCTGCCAAGAGTTGTAAAAGTGCAGTAAAGCTTTTGTCAGACCAACCTCCGCTTGCCTTCAATTTGAGCAGTTCCAGAACAGCTGACAGCCGGGTATATTTCTCCTTGCAACCATGGTACAATTGTCTCTCCGAGTCATCCATTAGACCCAGAAATTTGTCATATTGCCTGCCACCAAGGTCATTACCTTCAGCATCGCACAGCATTTGCTCGAGATCGTTGTCATTGGTACGCATCTCGGCATCCTCTTCATCAGACTTAGAATCATCATCAGCCTCTGGATTCAACTCTTCGCCACTCATTCCTTCATCGCTCCCCTTCATGTGTTTGCCGTGATGGATCCAATTTGTATAGCCAGCTACGAATCCCCTATGGATCAAATGAACTTGTAACTGAGCCGTGTTCTTGAACATCTTCTCGTTCTTGCAGTCATAGCATGGACAACACATATGACCAGATTTCCTACTCGACATGTCATCCTCAGCTGCTCTTAAAAATACGTTCATGCCACTGATATACTCAGGGCTCACACGGTTCGCATCATACATCCATCTTCGATCCATCGGCACTATGACATACATATAAACATATGTTGATTTATGAATTATCTATTTGAGTCAAAATAAATATTAAACTCATCGCTCTCTCTCACTTCTCCAATTATGCGCAAAACCATCCAACCTAGACCTATCGGGTTCAAGCATGCGTATATATTACATCTAAACCACAATTAATAAACCATTCATCAATGCCTACAAATCTATTAAACCAAAATTACCTTCTAATAGAACATAATTGCACTACATTTAGGGTTAGATAGCAATTAAACTAACTAAGTAACCAAATGTACTAACCTATTGGCACACCAAATCAATTATCTCCTTCCAATCTTCTTTTCCTCCCCCAAAATCGCCTCAAAATCGCCTCAGCCGCTGCCACCAGCCCGACAGACCTAGGAAACCCTAATAGAATGGGAGCACTGGTTCTGTTATAAAGGTGGAGAAATCATTCCAGACGGTTTAGCCACTTGAACTGCCTTTAATGACATATGACAGACACGTGAACACAAGGCCGTCTGCGATGTGTTGACACATAGCAGACGGTTCATAACATGTGCGTCTCTGATGTGTCATCGCAGACGGTTCAACCTCGAGCTATCTGTGATAACGTGTTCCTTCACAGACGGGTTGCATGATGAACCGTCTCCGATATCTCTTTCCAGACGGTCGGCTACGACCCGTCTTGGATGACATATCATCCAAGACACTAGGTCCCGGGCAAAAGTCATCATAGACATGGTAGTTCGTGGGCCCGTCTGGAATGGCTTCTATCCTAGACGGGCGCATGAACTCGTCTGCGATGTGCCGTCTAGGATGAGCCGTTCTGTAGTAGTGCGTCTTCACGGATGATCAAGACGCACTTGCTGGGGAAGTCCTTCGAGGTGACCGGTGATGACGAGCCTTTGGATATGGCTGGTGTAGCACTTTTCGTAGCGAAGGAGCTCATGATGCTGAACTAGAAGTAGTAGACGCTGATCTGGACATCGTAGGGCTTGGTGTAGTGGTATGGGTGGATGAGTCAACAGGTGCATGAGGCGTCCATATAGAATTATGACCTATAGAAAAATTAGTACGCGGTCTTGAGCATCCCTGCACTTCACATTCAGCATGTACAGCAAGATAGAATAAGCGAGTCATGGTATTGTAATACTTATAAGCAAAAATATCAGCAAACTCTCTACTTAAACCACCTAAAGTTCTAGCCATAGAAGCTTCCTCATTCTCAATTAAACCACAACGTAACATACCAATTGCAATTCTTGATAATATTCTTCTACTGATTTATTACCTTGGTTTAAATGCTGCAATTTGTTTAACAAGTCTCTAGCATAGTATGAGGGAACAAATCTATGTCTCACTAATTGCTTCAATGCTTCCTAGGTAGTCGGAATATTATGGCAATGTACCCGACAATGCTCTCTCCATAAAGCAAAAATCTGAAAACTCACTAGTAGCAGCCCTAACACGAAAATCATGACATGCAAATTTTTGGTCAACTAGCAACTCCAATTAAGATATGCATCAGGATCATATTTACCTTCAAATGGGGGCATAGTGAATTTTACCTTGGCAAATGCTTCGTCACATTCACGTTCTTGTCCAACTCACCGTGGAGGATCACGTCACATTGCCTATCGATTATATAGCAGTTGATTATGGTTACAATCATTATTATGGTTGACGTCCTCCTCATCCTCAAAATCAGCAACACAACCTTCTTCGTCATGTTCATCCTCATGCTGGGCGTCAGATCCTGATCCCACGGATGCTGTATGTGCCGAATAGAGGTGTTGGCGGTGGTGGTTTTCATGGTGGGAACCCGATGTGCACATTGAACCCCAGGGATGATCAAAAGGAGAGGCATACTTACCGAAGTCGAGGAGGCAGCACCTGAAAGAGTATCAAGACGCGAAAGAACACCAGCAAGATTAGTGTTAATAGTTTCTTGCGCAGTCTCAATGTCTTGAGTTAAACTTCTTGTAGCAGCATGTCCTCATTTGTGAGTCGTACATCCTTTGTGAGGCCCTAAGTGTTGTGACTCGTGATTCTCTCATATTGAGAGATGATCTTGTAGGAACGGTGGCTTCCGATAGAGGGGTGTGAATGTCGAGTTCAAATTTCATTCACAAATTCTTCACACACATAGTCATATTAAAGAACTAGTACGATCCAAGTGAAAATGTAGTGGAAACTCTCCCAAAAGCCCTTGGTGACGTGGAGCTCGTCGATAGCTTCGAAATGAGTCCAAGGTCACCAAATTCCGAGTTCGAACGCAAAAATTATGGCAGAAACAGTGAAACGATTCAGCTGAAGAAAAAGAATCTCGGAAGTTCCGGAATTTTTCCGTACACTCCGAGATTCAGCAGCCAAGAACAGTAGTGAATCTCGGAGGCTCCGAGATTGAAGAATCGGACTCTCCGAGATTTCTGAAGAAACTAAAGAACTCAGCAAGCAAGAACAGTAGTGAATCTCGGAGGCTCCGAGATTGAAGAATCGGACACTCCGAGATTTCAGAAGAAACTGAAGAACTTAGCAAGCAAGAACAGTAGTGAATCTCGGAGGCTCCGAGATTGAAGAATCGGACACTCTAAGATTTCTGAAGAAACTGAAGGACTCAGCAGGCAAGAACAGAAGTGGATCTCGGAGGCTCCGAGATTGAAGAATTGGACACTAAGATTTTTGAAGAAACTGAAGAACTCAGTAGGCAAGAATAGAAGTGAATCTCGGAGGCTCCGAGATTGAAGAATCGAACACTCCGAGATTTCTTAAGAAACTAAAGAATTCAAAGAATTCAACAGAAGATCAGCCAGGTTCTAGAACTGAGATTTCGATGCAACTTTTTGGCTAATTCAGAATCAACCCAATCAAATCAAACCAAAATTTGCAGAGAGGTGTAGGAAGGTCTTGTGAATCTAGATCAAGTGTTGCTCTCCATAAAAACTTCTCAAATCAAGACCTTTACCCTTTTTCTTCAATGAGCCCTTAGAAATGAGAAAATGAGGAATTTTGAAGGGAATGAAGCTCGTGAGGAATATTGATCTCAAGTCAATATGGTATCATCTCACATGTCCCAGCAACCTATTCCAAGCCCCAAATCACAGCATCAAACCCCCTACAAAGATTACTCACAAAAATCTCATTTCTTGCTTGTTTTCCAAGAAAACTCGAAATAGAGAAGAAAAAAGGTTGAATCCTTGGGTATGCTTGGATGGAATCAGTATGGGGATGATCTTCCCATCATTTACTTGTCATACCACAGATCAATCTATAGAGGAAAACAAGAAAATAAAATTCAAAAGAGCTAATGAAGGAGATAACTCAAGAACATGAAGAAATAGGAGAAATCTTTTTGTATTGCATTTTCGTGGATATTCTTGCTATTTCAAAGACCTCTCATGAGTAGGCCAAAGCTCTCTTGGGCAGCCCCTAACTAGGGTTTCACAATGCTTACAAAAGGGTTAAAGGTTAAAAAACCCTCTCCCACCTATTTATAGTAGAGGGGGCATCCCCCTCTCCACTTGGGCCTCAAGGCCCACTTAGATGGCATGGGCACTTAGCACGCATCACAAAGCGTCTAAGTGACCCATCCACCATCTATCCTTTCCTTCCACTCTAAGCATCTAACTCTAAACCGCTTCCCGGCCTCTGCCGCAGTTTCTTGGTTATGCTTCGGTAGATTCCGCGTTTTTACCAAAACGCCCTCGCATTGACTTGGTCCTCATGTCTCGTCTCCACCCGCTTTCTTGTCCTCCGTGTACATGCTTTTAAATCACACGATGTCGTCGCCACCTCCTTGACCGCATCTCAGCCCTCCAAGCCCCATGCCGGTCCATATGGCCGAACCATCGCCGCACCCAACTCACACCTGCACACAATAGACCAAGCAAAGCATTGTGAGCACAAGTTTTCCACTTGACCCAAGTCAGCCGAGAAAAATCCTTCAAACACTCAATTTTTCCTTGAGACAAATGAGAAACTCAAACTTATCAATCACACAATAAGTAATTCAAACCTCGAATTCATGCAACCAAAAGAATCAACTCCACATATGGTGGCAAAATATTCATCACAAATATTGTCAACTCCTCACATGACTCACAATCTCCCCCTTGATGAATATATTGCCAACATCTCTCAATCAATCAAATTGGAGTTGGTTTAAAGATTTAAAAGCAATCAAGTTGCAAGAATTCACACTTGGCCAAAAGAATGAGAAAGCAAGCACCGGGCCAAGTGAATGTCAAAAGGAATAAGATCCAAGAAATGTAAGTGAAGGCAAAACATAATCACTAAAACTACTCCCCCTCACTCCTATAAACCCATATGTCTATGATTTATTCCAGAACAAAGCATTTTCTTCAAAAATACACACACATGCCTATCTTGCAAAAATATGCCAAGAGTATGATTGATATCACTATTTCTCCCCTTTTGGCACTATAGTCATCAAGAGAATATCAAGAATAAGCATGTATGCATTGAACAGAATGAAAATTTATGATTTTTCAGTTTTAGCGAGCTTTGAAGATTATCCAAAATGAGACACACCAAATGCTATTATGCCAGATAGGTGCTCATCAAACCATAAAAAGACATGTGTGTCAAGAACAGCAGCTAGCATCTCAAGTTCTTAGCATATTAAAGATTTCACTAGTGATGAGTTCCAGACTAGGTAGTCACATTTGCAATGAATCGAAACATGAGTGAAGTATGACAACCTAGCACTAAGCCATGACTAGGAGGACAACCGATCAAGATTAAAACCAAAATACTCTATCACATGCTGAATTAAGCAATCACATGATTAAATGAATTAGTCACAACCAAAATACAACCCCATGCACGAGGAAGTATCTTGAGTGATTCATCCTGACTTTTTCACATTGAGTCCACATGATTATTTGGACTAGCCACAACCAAAGTACCTTGAGTAATTCATCCCTATTTTAGCATTTTTCACATTAGCATATGATAAATTTCAAGCATGTAGAGCAAAAGCTAGTGACTTTTGATGACAATAAGCATTCTCCGACCCGAGCCACAAAAGCCTAGGCATGTTAAGCCACTAGCAGTCCTAATCAAGATTACCATGAAGTCCTATCTTTGACCAGTCACAAACAAAGATCATAGTTGTAATACTAGACATGAGCAGATTCAAAAGCAAAGGATTCGCTAGCAAGCAACTCATCAGTAGATCAAAGATTTAAGTTCAAGTTGTTGTCCAATTAAGCTAGCATCATAGATTTTTGAGAACACATGTCAAAAACATGGTGCAATGAGCTAGACAATCAAAATATGGCATATAGCGGACTCGTAGAAATCATTGTTTCATCAAGGATAATAGACAAAGCTCGTGAAAAATGCACTATGTTACACTATGATACAATGAGAAGACTTCCCCTCAAACTAGCCCATGGGGATGAACAATCCCTAACTCCCCTCTAAGTGCACAGAACTGTGTGGGATCTAAAGGCTTGGTAAAGATATTCGTGAGCTGATTTTAGAATCAACAAACTTAAGCACTACTTCACCCTTCTCAACATGATCTCTAAGGAAATGAAACCGCACATCTATATGCTTAGTCCTAGAATGCTATACTGGGTTCTTAGCAATGTTAATAGCACTAGTGTTATCACAGAAAAGTGGAACATTATCAAAAGACAACCCAAAATCCCGCAAAGTCGAAATCATCCAAAGAATTTGACTACAACAACTAGCGGCTGCAACATACTCAGCCTCAGCAGTAGATTGTGCAACAGAAGATTGTTTTCTGGAAGACCATGAAACAAGAGAAGTGCCAAGAAAATGATAAGTTCCAGAAGTACTCTTGCGGTCTATCTTACACCTGGCAAAGTTTGAATCAGAAAAACCCAAATCCCGAGAACAGAAGAGCATGAATGCCAAAGTCCAAACTCAAGGGATGATCGAAGGTACCTCATGATGCGCTTCACAGCTTGTCGGTGGGAGTCTCTCGGCGAGGCTTGAAACCTCGCACACAGGCAAATAGCGAATTGGATATCCGGTCTTGTCACCGTCAAGTAGAGGAGGGAGCCGATCATGCTCCTGAACTCCTTCTAGTCCACCACATCTTCTTCTTCATCAGGACCAAGTGACGTTGCAGTAGACATCGGGGTATTGATTGGCTTGGCATCGCTCATCCCGAACTTCTTCAATAGATCCTTGGTGTACTTGGCCTGATGGACAAAGGTGCCCTCCTTCGTCTGCTTGATTTGTAACCCCAAGAAGTATTGAAGCTCACCTATCATAGACATCTCAAATTCCCTGCTCATCATCTTAGAAAACTTGGACACAAACGCATTAGAGGAGCCACCAAAGATTATGTCATCCACATAGATTTGCACTATTAGAAGGTCCTTGCCACGCCTAAGAAGAAACAAGGTTTTGTCTACCCTCCCCATTTCAAAACCATTTTGAATCAAAAAGCTCTTAAGTTTACATACCAAGCTCTAGGAGCCTGCTTAAGACCATAGAGAGCCTTGGACAGTTTGAACACATGGTTAGGATATTTAGGGTTCTCAAATCCTGGAGGTTGTTTAACACAGACTTCTTCTTCAATGAAACCATTAAGAAATACACTTTTCACATCCATTTGATAAAGCTTGAACTTCTTAGAAGCTGAAAACGCAAGCAAAATACGTATAGCCTCCAAGCGAGCTACTGGTGCAAAGGTCTCATCAAAATCAAAGCCCTCTATTTGACTAAACCCTTGAGCTACAAGTCTAGCCTTGTTGCGAGCAACAATGACATCCTCACTTTGCTTGTTCTTGAACACCCACTTGGTTCCAATGATATTGTGACCAAGTGGAGGCTCTACAAGCGCCCAAACCTTATTTCTCTCAAAATTTTCTAACTCCTCATGCATGGCATTCACTACTGCAGATTGACCCTCTCCTGCACCACCTCCACTGATGGGCCCAAATCGGACCGTCGTTGGAGGCTATCACCGCCGACGGACGACAAAAATCCCGTCAACAGATAAGCTAGCTAAGTGGGACGCGAGGACCTCCACTGACGGGTAGAGAAAGGGCCCGTCAATAGAGATGAAATGAGGGCAGCACTAATGACACCCAACTATCACTAACGGGCTGGTCCTACAGGACCGTCAGTGAAGGATCAGTATCCACTGAAGGGCAGCCTAGCCGCCCGTCAGTGGAGATGCACCAACGGTGCCATATCTGACGTGCATTATCACTGACGGGCGTCTTTTATCCGACCGTCAGCGATGATTTGTCTTCACTGACGGGCGCCTTTATTGTTCGTCAGCGTTGTTTCGTCCAGGGCGTAGTCGGCCGGCGTGCTGAACCACTGACGGGCCCCTTATAGATGCCCGTCAGTGGTAACCTGCCTATATATATTGGACTCTGCTCTCGCTGCTGGCCAGTGCTCGCGCGCCTAGTGGCCAGCAGCGAGCGCCGCCGCCGCCCCAAGTGCTGCTGCCGCCACCGCCCCCCCCGCCCACAAACAGCCCCCTCTCCCCAATCCCCCTTCTCCCCTCCTTTCTAGCTCTCTTCCTCTCTTCCTCCCCCTCCAAAAGATCTCTAGATCTAGATCTAGATCTCTTTCCTTCTCAAACCCTCTCTTTTCTTCACCAATTTATAAATCTCTCTCTCCAACTCAAAAGATATTTCATCTCTCCCTCCTCCTCATGCTAATCTCTCCATAGATCTCTCTTTCCTCCTCGGAGTTCCATTCCCTCGCCTAAAAGATCGCTATAACCTTGGTAATAATGCCCTCTTTGGATGAATGAGATACAAAAGTTTTCTTTTCATTTTGTATATGTATTTGATGTGATTGCCGGCCATCGAGCTGAGACGATAGTTGCTATGTGATTTTCAGTCATCGAGCCGAGGCCTAGTGTTTTGTTCTTTTTCGTCGAACTGATTAGTTTCGTGTCGTAGGTCTTGATCGATGGATCGTAGTTGGATGTACGACAACCGGGCGACAGAGAGTTGGGCTATGGCTTTGAACGAGTTTCTTGATGTCGCCGAGCGAGATATGAGGAGAAAAGGTGACACGAAGATTTGTTGTCCGTGTCACGATTGCAAAAATTTGGTAATGTTCGATACGAGAGGGAGGGTGACGGTACACCTGGTGCTTAAGGGTTTCATGTCAGGCTATACACGTTGGACGTGTCACGGCGAGGAGGAGGAAGATCAGGTGTTACAGCAAGATGCCGAACACGGAGATACCGAAGAAGACGAGGGGAGTATCGAACCTGACGCCGAAGAAGAAACAGAAAATAATTTGGCCGATATGGTGCAGGACGTTCATATGGTGGAGCAGGTGGTGCTAGACCCTGAGGATGAAAGAGAGGCTGCTAAGTTCACGAGACTAGTTGAAGACTCGCAAAACCCGTTGTATACCGGTTCCGATCCAGAACACACGCGTCTGTCAGTCACGCTGGAACTTCTAAGGATCAAGGTAGCCCACAACTGTCCGGACGAAGGCTTCGATGAGACACTGGCTTTTCTTGCAAAAGTTTTTCTGAAAAACAACTTGCTACCTACGAGCACCGAAGAAGCCAAGAAGGTTGTCTGCCCTCTTGGGTTAGAGGTGCAGAGGTTCCATGCGTGTCCGAATGACTGCTTTATTTACCGCAAGGAGCACGAGAAGCTGTACAAGTGTCCCACGTGCAACAGTCCAGATTCAAGAGGGGTAGAAACCAAGCTGATGATGAGGACCCAGTGACGAGTGGCGCTCCAGCAAAGGTTGTATGGTATCTTCCGATCCTTCCCCGTTTGAATCGTTTATTCGCTAACAAGGAGGCAAAGCTGCTACGTTGGCACGCCGAGGGGCGAGAAAACTGATGATGGAGTGATGAGACACCCTGCCGATGCTTCGCAGTGGAGGGCAATCGACGCCCAATACGATGATTTTGGAAAAGATTCGAGGAATATCAGGTTTGGTATGAGTACGGACGGGATCAATCCATTCGGCAACATGAGCAGCAGACATAGCACTTGGCCCATGGTTCTATGGATGTACAACATTCCTCCATGGCTGTGCATGAAACGAAAGTACATACACCTCTCTATTCTCATACAAGGGCCGAAGCAACCTGGGAACGATCTGAACATGTATCAACAATTATTGTTCAAAGAACTAGCTACACTGTGGGAACCAGGGGCCCAGGTCTGGGACGCATACGAAGAAGAGTACTTCAATCTGAAAGCGCTGTTGTTCACGACGGTCCAAGACTATCCCGCGTACGGATATCAGTCCTGCCAGTGTGTTCATGGGTACAAAGGATGTGTGAAGTGTTTGGAGTCTACTACAAGTTTACACCTAAAGGGATCCAAAAAAATCATGTTCATGGGCCACCGAAGGTGGCTCAAACAGAACGACCCATGGAGGCAAGAGAAGGAATTGTTTGACAATACTGTTGAGGTTCGTTCGGTGCCTCGGGAGAAGACCAGGGGTGGAAATCTATGACATTGTGAACACAATGCCCCCTGTTACGCCAGGTAAGACACAACCGTCTGTTCCCATGCAGGACGGCGTCTGGAAAAGGAAATCCGTATTCTGGGATTTGTCTTACTGGAGATTCCTAAGCACACGTCACAACATAGACGTCATGCATGTTGAAAAAAACGTGTGCGAGAGCTTGCTTGGTATCCTGCTCAACGTTTCAGAAAAGACAAAAGATGGACCGAAGGCACGAGCTGACATGGAATTCTTGGGTATAAGAAAGAAGCTGTGGGCTACGAAGCGAACGACCAAGTTGGGGACGGGTGCAGTCAGAATCAAGACGGACTGTCCCGCTGCTTGTTACACTCTCAGCAAAAAAGAGATCGTTAGCTTTTTGGAGTGCCTCCAAGGTGTCAAAGTTTCTTCGGTTACTCGGCAAACATCGGGAGAATAGTTGACATGAAGAGTCACCGAGTAATTGGTATGAAGTCTCATGACTGTCATGTGATGATCATGCAGATACTTCCTGTTGCAATCAGAGGTCTCATGGAGCCGGAGGTCCGCAAGACAATCTTGAATCTTTGTAACTTCTTCAACACGATATCTCAGAAGTCGATCTCCGTTACGCGTTGCCATAAGCTGCAGGAGGAGATCATTGTCATACTGTGCGAACTTGAGATGTACTTCCCTCCAGCATTCTTCGACATCATGGTACATCTCATGATCCATATCGTCCCGGAGATACTAGACCTAGGTCCCGTGTTCCTACACAACATGTACCCATTGGAAAGGTACAACGGGGTTGTGAAGCGCTACGTTCGTAACAGGTCACAACCAGAAGGTAGCATCATCCAAGGCTATGTTGCCAAAGAGTGTATCGAGTTCTACACTATTACTTGGCTGATCAAAAGTCCATAGGTGTTCCTGTTTCACGGCACACGGGAAGGCTCGATGGTGAAGGCCATGCACGCGGACAAAGGCCTTTACATGTCTATAATTCATCAGTACCCAATAGGTCAGATGACTATGACAGAGCACATCTCGTGGTCTTGCAACACCTGACGGTGGTGCATCCCTATCTTTGGATGCACATGGTAAAGCATAAAAAGAAAACCCGAAGAAGGGAGAAGTGTGGCTCTCGAAAGAGCACAATGGAAAGTTCGCAACATGGCTAAGAACTATTGGTATGAAAGGCCTCCGACAAATTTTGAAGAAGAGACGGTCAAAATGTTGTCACAAGAACCTGCGAGCAAGGTCCTGACATTTCAAGCATACGATATCAACGGATACACATTCTATACGGAGGCTCAAGACAGGAAAAGTACGTATCAGAACAGTGGGGTGACGATGGATGTCACGGCCCCGGAATCGCATATGACTAGGGGAACAAGCAGTCGCCAAGGACCGAGGGCATCCGTCGACCGGGTGGCACGGTACCTGCGCCGTACGCACCACAGCGGAGGGACCCGACACCCGACCCACATACCATACGCGCCATACGTCGTATGTATCTATCACCGTGGGTCGAGCCGGCCGGAAGCGACTAGGCTTCCCAGAGCCACATACCATTCCAAGATCCGTGTGAAGATCTAGAGTCGTTCACGAACGCTACCGTGCAGAGTAGAGTCGGAGGAGCCCGGCGGTTCTACCCACACCCTAACCTAGCTCGAAGCTAGTGGGTCGCTCGAAAGCCCGGTAGAACCCACCCACACCCTGCCTGGCCGGCACAGCATCTCAGCCAGCGGGTCACTCAACCGAGTTCTCGCTCAACAAAGTAACACAAGGAACGGCCGTAGTCCTTCACGACTACCCATATACTTCATATCATACACGCAATGTATATGGGCAGCCTTGTATAAACAACTTGCATATCACAACACAACACCACGATATAATACTAAACTATTTGTCCACATCGGACTAGATATTACAGTAATTAAAACATATCCGAGTACGGAGTTAAACAACAGCGGAAAATAGTAAAGGTGTCCCACAGCGGCATGGGGCCGCTGGTTACAAGTTTAACAAAAGAGGTTCCCCGAACCGATCACCAACCAAGGATAACGCCAAACACTAGACATCGTCGAAGAATTCCTCGACCGCTGGCTCACCTGCAATGATCTAGGAAAATCTTAGGTGAGTACAAAGTACTCGCAAGACTTATCCGTGCTTGATTAGATGTCCTACACATACTAGTATAGCATAAAGTAAACATGATGCATAAATGTAAAGAACAAGATCATATCACACCAATCATTCACAAACCAGAATATGAATATTGCCTACAATCCAATTCCTCCAAATATCTCTACTTAGGGGGTGTGATGGCAACCACTCGTCGCATGCGGTTCTCAAATGTAATATGGGCTCGACGGCCAAATATGAAATATGGGGCACAACGGCCAATATGGGGCACAACGGCCAATATGGGGCACAACGGCCAAATATGGGGCACAACGGCCCAATATGCACATGGACAGGGTTCCACCACAACCACACCTCAAATTTTAATCTCTCGGACCGTCACCGGCAGCCGATCACCCTGAGTATAGCGAGAGCCTTACCCCGTGGAGGTTGCAAAGCTCCACGGGTCTCGGACATGCCTCGACTACACCCCAGCATCGCTGTCGCTAACGTCCACGTGTGACAAGAGTAGTTATCCCATGGAGTTACCTCCAGGTTGGTATCGCGACATAAACACTTCCAACGCCTCGTCGCAACATGCTCCTCCAGTGATACCAACGTTTATCCATGGGCCACTTTCCCTTCGACTCTCGCATCTCACTTAAATAGGTTCAAATATTTAATATCTCAATTTGACTTCAACCAACACCTTGACATGTCACAAAACAGGCCCTAGCATGCTAGTTCGTAACCAAGATAGCCAATATCATCATACGACTGAATAAACAGGTACTGAGTAAAAGAAAAGGGTGCAACAAGCTCTGCTTGCCTTCGTAGAACTGTTCTTGATCTTGCGTGAAGTCGTGAGCTTGCGGTTCTCCTTCTTCGAAGTCTAGTGCAAGAAATTGAACATCGGAAATGAGCACTAATGGAACAACCAGCATGTATGCATGAAGGGTAATGCAACTAATGAGTGTTCAGCCATGAGCCTGGTATTAGTTTTAAGTTAGCGAGATATATTCATTTTAAGTTTGCGAAGGTTATGGGGTTACCTTGACATACATGCAAGCTAAGTGGTATCCAAATACGAGCTAGGGCTTCAGAATTTCTTGTTTAAGTTGGAAGGTCATGAAGCCAAACATATTTGACTTGAAGATACTCTGGAATACTAAACTAACGCCGCTGGAATCACTCCTTTTGGAACTACGAGTCTCCCGTTAGGGTTTATCGAGTTAGGGTTTACGGGGTTCGACAAATAAAGGAGCTAACCCTAGAATCACACCATGCATGTAACCCTACTGGGATTTCAGTGATTCCATTTCGTAGGATATCTCACGAGGATTCCAAAACTATAAGGATCGTCGAAATCTGAGTTATAGTCGCGAGATTAGGGTTTATAGGCCCTCGACAACCCTAAAACATCTACCCTAAGTAGCAGTGGGTGTATGTACTCAAAATCAACTTTTGATTCAGCCATCTTGTAGAGTTTTTCATGAGGTTTCCAAATATATAAATTTTATTGAATTTGGATCAGTGGTTCAAAAGTTATGAGCATTTCAATTTCATTCAAAAATCTGCCCCTAACTAACCCTAACCCTAATTGCTACGGTTACCCGAACGCTACCCAGATGCAGATCGTAATTTCTACGCGTACCCTAGCGAGGGCTACCCCAAAATCACAACACATAATCCCCCACTCATTTACACGCGGGACCTACCAACACCCGTGGACCAATCACAGCAAAACACGTGGCCTCCCCTATTTCTTTTTCTTTTCTTCTTTTCTTTTCCCTCCCTCTCTCTCATTCTCTCTCTGCTCCGGCCGGGAGGAGGCTCGGTGGCGGCGGCGCGCGACCGGAGAGCTCGCCGGAGAGGCCTCGGGAGCGGGCTAGGCCACGGGGAGAATGGCAGGGGCAAGGGGAGCTCACCCTGGGCGCGTTTTGGCCCTCGGGAAGACCGGAGGAGGCTTGGAGTGGGCTGGCGACGAGGTCCAGCGGCGGTGAGGAGCGGAGCTACGGCGTCGAAGGGTCTCGGTCAGCAATCTAAAAAAGAGAAGGGAGAAAGGAGTGAGGGGGAGAATGGGGGGAGCTCGGGGAGCGACAATGGAAGAGAGAGGAGGACCGAGCCGGCGTCGATTCTTCGTCGGAGGCGGCGGCCGGAGCCGAGGAAGGAGGCGGCGCGACGGGAGCTCGGTGCTGGGGAGGAGGGAACGAGGGCTAGGGTTTGATGCGGGGGAAACCGGGAGGCTGTCCGAGAGGGGTTTAAAAGGGGCGGCGGTCCGGAGCGGGGTTGGTCGGGACGGGAGGCCGCCGCCCACCTCGGCCGGTCAGCGGCGGCGACGTGGCGTGAGGGCACTGACGCGCGGCGGGAGAAGGCGCACGGGCTCAGGGGCGCCACCGAAGGGCGAAGGCGGAAAAGGGGGAAGGGCGCGGGCGTGCGCGGGCGGGAAGAGTGGGCCGGCCGAGGCGGCCCATTAGGCCTCGGCCTGGTCGGTTAGGTTTAGTTTTTCTTTTCTCTTTTTCTTTTATTCCTGATTCTTCCCCACGTTATTTTATGTACATTTTGTTCTCCAAAGTTTCTGAAATTTTTACCAGACCCTATAAACTTTATTTGTGAGCTACTGTGTAAGTTTGAACCTATTTGGATTTGATTTGAAGGGGTTCCAGTGTAATGCTAGGGTTTTGACCTAATCGACAAGTTGAACTGTGACTAGGTTTAGGGCTTCTCCAAAAATTCTGGAAATTGGCATGGAGTTAGTATTCCCCTATTTAGGGCTATTCCCAAAATTTGGTAAAGTTTCATCCACATTAGCTTACCCATTTTCTTAACCCTAGTTCTCAGCTCTTTTAGGGTTTAGAATCGAAGTCCGATACTTCAAATAAATTGATTGGTGTTTGTTAACCTATCCATCGAGGATGAGATATGCACGTATTCTATAAAACATTATCATATCACCCATAAGTTTGAATAAGTGCAGGTGCGGATGGTGGCATGTATGTATGTATGCATGCGAAACCCTAATGGTCAATTTTGGGTATTA